>VZTE01005687.1:784646-1028181 GCA_013397775.1 Eulacestoma nigropectus | reverse complement strand
CCGGCCGCGTCCCTCCCGCACCGCCCGCCCTTCCGCGGGAGGGGAATGGGGACTCGTACCCCCAACCCTCCCCCTTTCCCAAGTCACTTGGTGGTCCCCGTGTCGTGCCCCCTCCCGGGGTGTTCAGCGTCCCGCAGGTCGGTGCCGGCGAGCGCGGGGGGTGATCGGCTGCCGCCGATGATGATGCAACGTGGAGAAACGCGCATCGGTCGCGCGTAGCTGAGCGCTCTCCCCTCCGTGCCCTCCACAGACACCTGTCCCCTGCACCCAGCCCGGACCCACCCGTGTCTCCTTACCCCTTTCCGGCAGAACAAAAATGCCCCTGCAAAAGCTTCATCAGTTTTCAAATTCAGATGAAATACTAAGCATCCACTGGGAGTACCAGGCAGAACGCAAGGATTTGGCTTTTTTTTTTTCTTTCATACCGTCCCTGACAGCTGCCTGGTATGGCGAGTGTTAATTAGGGTGAGGATGGTTGTTTTACGTGCAGTTGAAGTGGGGATGAGATGTATTGGAAGGCGCTGAATGCTGGAATTTCAGAAGGAGAAGTATTCCCCTAGCCCTGCTCTGCTCTGTTAATCTTGATCTGAAAGTTTTTATTATCATCCTCTTGGGCATTGCCAATTGACAGGTATTTTCAGGTAATATAAGCCTTGTATGAAAAAGTAAAAGCTAGAAATGATGAAATAGACATCTGCTGAAAGATACGAAGTGTGAGGACTGTGCTGCATTTTTTTACAGTATCCAAAATATCTTTTATTTTGTTGCTTTTTCTTCTTTCATCAGGATGACAAATGTGGTTTGAGTTACATTAGAATGAAGCGAGAGGCTTTGGCATTGACTCTGCACTGAAGCTGTTCTGGTTGAGGCAGCGCTTAAGTTACAAGTGTAAATAAACCCGTGTGTGCAGCACAGAGTGTCACCTGCAATTTGCACAAATCAGGTTGCATACTGTGCCCCCATCTAAGACTATTCAGACTTTTATTGCCTTTTTTACTGGCAACCAAACTTTCTCTAAGGTGGAATGCTTTCCCTTGCACCAGCAGTGTTCTGCATGGAGACATTCAGTAGTGGCCAGTTGTTCAGACAGCTGAGATTTAGTGAGTGTGTGGGAGAGGGGCAGGAGTCAGGGGGGAAGCTACTTGGTGCAGATGACTTACACTATTTTTACAATCCTTGAAGGACAGTGAAGTGTGTAAATGCTGCCTCTTGTCTTAAATTTGTGATCTTAAATTCAAAAGAGTTCTGTGCTGTATTTTGCTCTTCCCACTGTAAAATCCCGGGTTTTATTGGCATTTGTCAGTTTTGGTAAAAAAGCTGTCAATTTCTCCTGTTTTGCAGAAAAATTGCAGAGGTTTGACCATTAGGGTACAAAGTAGCAGCTGAACATTGGTATCTCTTGCTCTCCAGCCCTCTGTAGGGACCTGCCACAGCCGAGCACTCCCGTGTTTTCATCATCTCAGCTTTGATTGGACTTTCTACCTGCTGTCCTTCCAGACAGTCAGAAAAGATCCTGCTAACAAACATCTCCAAGCTCAAAGGCACTATTAGCTGTGGCTGATGATGCCCTGTTGTCACTTAAGCTTATATAACTTTATCTCCAACTTGCTCCTCGAGGTGGGGGAGTACCATGTCAAACTCTTTCTTCTACATCGCTCTCTTCATATTCCTTTTCTCTGTGAAGCATCCATAATATATTTTAACACAGCTTGAAACACAGTCAGTATTCATTAGATGCAGATCCTAATGTGTGTCTAAAGATACAAAAATTAGTCCAGAGAAATGTCAGTTCCTAAGTAGATCTCGGAATACAGAAGTTTGATAATGGAGTTGTTAAATTCACACATCCTTGTGGGGTTAGTGCTGGTTCCTCATGTATTTTTGGGGGGAGGGGTGAATAAGTAATCTCTTGAAGGAAAAAAGCTTTGCCTCCTGTATCATCAGTGGTCGTGATGTGATGTGCTTCCTTGTATTAACCAAACCTTGCTTTGCTGCTGATCTAAGTAATTGTGGAGATGGTATGATTTCAAGGGATCCTGTGTCATGCATGCAAATTAATATTGAGGCTAAATTGCCAGTAACTCAGGGAGCTTTTATTCCTAACAAAAATAATCTTGAAACTAAATGCTGTGTGTGGGAGCTTTGCTACACTGCTTTTCTAAAACTCTGTCATTTGCTGTTTAAAACCATCTTTATCCTGTATAACTTAGCCAAGTGGTGACATACATTTATTTGCAAGTCCCCAGCTCTCTGGACTAATCAGTGCTGACGAGGATGCAGTTTGATTATGCATTAGGGGTCAGGGGCACACGAGCACCTTCCCCTTTAGCTGCCCCCCCCAGGCGAGCGGCGAGCCGCCAGCAGCGTTAGCGGGGTGGCACGGAGCATCCGAGAGCACGCTCCAAGTTACCACGCTGCACAAAACTTTTAACCTCGCCATCTGCTCCAGCCATTCCGTGTAGCTCAGTTCAGTCTTTAGCAGAAAGGAATTTCCTATTTTAGAGCAATGCAATTAGGAAAATATATGTATAACACTTCTCTTTCACAGCACAAATTGGCAAAACTAGATTTTTTTTTTAATACGCCGGTGGCGTATCAGATGTTTTGGGAAATTGGTAGCATACAATATCACTTGCACTTCTTCTTTGCACATTTAAAAATTCTTTGTAAAGGGATTTATTTTCAGAATCATCCATTCTTTCAACAAGAGAGAAAAAGGGAATATTTCCAGGAATAACTTTCAGTGCATACCTAGTGTGGAAGTTAACTGCCAGTTTGATAATTGCAAAGTTAAAATGCTTTTACCTCTGTGAGAATGTTAATGGCTCTTAAATGTTGCTTCCTTTCAATTTTTTGCTGCTGTTACTGTATAGCTAAATGGAAATAAAATAGAACATCAGATACATTGAGCATGACTGTGTATAATTAAACTATGCATGGCGTCAGTGTACCTGGTTAGTTACTAAATGGCAATTTACTAGTAAAAATTAATTAATGACATGGCATTGGAAAAGATACTCTAGGACATGACGCATAAAGATGCATGAACTTCTGTTCTTGAGGGCAGATGGCAAGCTGGATGCTCTAACCATGGTAAATGCCTGCAAAGAGCCCTGCTTGGTTAGTGCTCTGGGAAGGATCAGGAATTGTTTGACTGCTGTGGTGCACTGCGGGGAAGAGGCAGTTCTGAGGAAAATACATAGATGTATGTAGGTGAAACACATGGATGAAATCTATGTCTGTATTTGGACAGGGTAGGAGATGGTTAATGGTTGCTAAGTGAGATTATAAAATCTGAGTTCAGTGTAATTTGCTGATTTCACTGGCTTACATGTACATGCCAACTGGATGATTTGTGAAGTGGTTGCTTTGAGGATTAAATACTCATCGTTGTGAGCCCCCCATGTTGATTTCTGCAATACCAACGAAGGCTTTTCCATTCCATGTTCGACATTTCAGTGTCTGGCATTATCTTTAATGAAATGAGTATCAGTGCTTGTTACTACTGAAACAAACCCAAATTTTACTTTAATTTTTGGTAGCTGGACATAATGCCAATAAAATACATTGTGCTTCAACAGTGCGCATACAACTGCATGGGTTACAAGGCAATAATATAAAAAAATATTTAGCCTTTGAATTCTTTCTCTTCTAATCCAAGATGAGTCAAAATCAGATATATGTGCAATATGCTGATTAAAAAGCCAGTGAAGATCAATTTTTGATACTTTTTGTTTGTACTTGCTCTTTAGTAAATAAGAAATGTCATCATTCACAGGGCATGCTTGCACTTTAAAATCCAGAACTTCCTTTTCTGCACTAAACCTGCAATATAGGAGTTTTTTTAGCAAAAACTGGAGATAAGAAATTTATGTTTTTAAACTTCACTGCAGGGAAACTCAACATCCTGTCAAAAAAAATTTTTCCACTGTCTGGTCTTTTTTATATCTAGAGTATCAAACCATGGTTTGCTAACCGAAAATAGATAGTTGGGTATTTTTAAGACTATAGTCTCATTCTTATACTGGCATTTTATTCTAACTTTGATTCAGTAATAGCTTTATTGTAAGTATTATGACTTCTGCTTAAGTTACTTGCATGACAGATTCCTTGGGCCACTACTGAGGAAAAGGAAAGCAAAAAAAGAAGAAAATTTTTGACTGTTACCAAGGAGCTTCAGAAAGCTTCAGACAGGAAAAGGACTCTTTGGATGTCTATTAAGTAATTACAATTTCATGGTGTCCTTCTCCCCATCATCTTTTCTAGAATCTCATTCAGAAGTTAACCTACGATAACTCTCAGCACATCAATATTTAAATATATCTTTCACTTCCTATGATACGATCTCACAAGTTTTAAGCCTCCCCCACACATATTCATCATCCAAATTAATCATCAGTTATGATTGCTCTAACAACTTTGATAACTCTAAATATTTCATTGGCATTTTAGGATGTTTGATATCTTATGAGCATTTGGACTATTCAAATTTCATGATTAATTCATGGATTAATATAAAAATATTTGACCAAACCGATACAGGGGAAAGGTGTACAAAATCTTTACATTTTTAAAAGCACTTGGAATACAAAGAGTACACTTTGGCAAGACAACACTCTACAGAGAAATCTTTGTTTAATAGTTTAAGCATATAAAAACTTCTTTCCTTCTAAAGTAGAGAGGTGATGTTTTGGTTTTCTTTCTTTTTTCTTCATTTCCACACACTGTGATTCCTATAGTGGATTATTTCTTGTATGTTCATATAATTGCAAATTATATTGCACCTCCTGACATGATTTCCTTTGATTAAAACAAACTGGTGGCAGGGCAAGGTTAACCAGAGGCTAAAGTCACAAAATAGAGAATACACGTAGAAAGCAAGGCTGAGCTTTCCTTAGCAAAGAAGTGGGAGAACAAGAAAAACATTCATAGGTACAAGAAAAATGCAGGAACAAGAATGCCTATTTGGAAAATAAAAACTAATTGGAGCAATAAATGTAATGTTCTCAAGTAATTGTGAAATAATTATTCCCCTTTAGAATCATCATACTTTAATTGCTTTCGAACGCGTTCCTGCGTTATCCGTGGCTGTGGAAAGGAGGAGAAGTGCTGTGTTCCCTTCAGGATTTCATTTTTCATTTGCAGCATTTTGAGATGGCTTTCTTATAAAGGTTTTCAGAAATATGTTGCCTTAAATGCTGTCGTATTGTTCCATATGGTGTTAAATAGAGAAAGTGAATGGCAGATGCTGAAGGTATAAATTCCCTCCTAATGTCCAGATAAAGCACCTTGAGATTTAGTTGTGCAGTTTCTCCATCCTCTATATCACAGATTTATAATCAATCTCTCATTTTCATTGAGACTGAGTTACATAAATAGGACACACTTCAGTAGTGTATTCTCTTTGCTCACAGCTTGATTCTTGAAAATTCAGCTGACAATAGTTTAAAATTATAATATTAATAAAGAGGAGATCATCTGGCCTTCAAAATGACATCTGAAAGCAGCTTCTGTTTTGTGTTAAATCTTAATTACTGTATTTAAATGAATGCCTAAATGAGCCAATTCACAAAGGAATTGCCTACTGTACCAATAGTGCCTGTTTGGTGATTTTTTTTTCTTTTCATTTACACAAATATAAAAAAATAGTTTATATGGATGAGAACAGCTGTGTTCTCTTGCCTCTTACGACTCAGCTGAAGAAGGCTGAGTATCCTGAGTGTGTTCTCTGCCCTGGGACAGCTTCTCCCTTGCCTGCCAAATGGTGGCAATTCTTAGAGCCAAGTTCAAAAGCGATGCTCCAAAACAAACATTGGTGTAAGAGCTATGAGAAAGATCTTGCACTGGCCTCGTGAGTCATATTTTGTGAGTTTACTCATCACTTACTATCAGGGGCATCATACTATCATAGCTGAGGGCAAGACCTAGGGCTTAGTACCGTGGAGAGACTTAGCCCATGCCTGTGACTGCTCCAGCCTTTAGTTAGGCTGGAAGGGATATGCTCCTGCCCACTTCTGCTCAGCTTAGTCTGGATGCAGAGAGCTGTGTCCAGGTTACCCTGGAAGGAGACACCATGCCCAGCTGTGTCCAGCTCACCCTGCTCCCCGCTGCATCAGGGATGGACTCATCCCCTGCAAAAGAGCCTGTGGGGAATTTATGTCCTTGATTTCCCCTCAGCCTATGCATAGTGAGCCGCCTCAGGTTTGCCAGAGAAACAATAACAGCAACCTGAGTATCTTGGTTTATGATTCTCACATCCCTGTTCATTTCTTCAGTTGTTGTGTGGATCTTACCCTCGGGTTTTAGAGTTTACAACTGTGGTTATTCCAGAGATTTAGCTATTGCTCTTTCAGGAAAATGGAAAATTAGTGATCTACTGATTTTTATTTTTTTATCATCATTATTATTATTATTGTTTTCTTTTTTCCATGTGAGTTAGCATGACAAAGAAGATGTAGTCCTGGCAGAAAAGCCTAACACTGTCCCAGCAGTCACAGGTAGCAATTCATTGCAACATTAACTTACAACTTTTTCGTTGTCTTTCCACTTAAATGTACTCACTCCTAGACAACAGTGGAGATTTCGAGAAGGGCGTCTGGATACAAGCACCCTTCAGCTGGTGTGTGTAGCTGGGTATCTCCATGACAGGAGGGCTACAACCCTTTCAGTCCCAGGTTATAGTGTGCTTTCCCTTGTACACTGTTCCTACCTCCTATATGCTTTGAAGCAGTTCCAGCCTGATTGCAAGTCACAGCTGACAAGAGATAGCTTTTGTTTCATAACCCTGAAAAATAATGAAATTCTATCATCCTCTTAATCCAAAGGTGTGACAATGTCTTCTTGCTTAATATGTAAGCGCTCTTCCCACTCCTTGCTCCTCAAAAGCTTTGCACCACTGAATTGCTCAGAGATGCAAAAAAACCCAAACATCCGCAGCTTGCTTGACGCACCACTTGTGTTGTTGACTCCAGGGGCACTTGGTCCAGTGATGGTGCCTGGCCTCGTGGGAGATAAGTGCACTTCATTTGCCTGAAACAGATCCAGTAGTTGAAAATTATTAGCTTCTGGGAGAGGATAACAGCATTTGAAAATCTACAAAATCAAGTGATCTATTCCCTTCTTCTCTTTATTTTTTTTTCCCCTGGCTCATTCAATTGCTTGGCTCTGTCAGCCTTTGCCTGCAATTCATTGCTAGTGAGAGAGCCATCTGGTTCTGCCCTTTATCAATAAATGCTTTTATTTTTTTTTTATATTTCACCACAGATGGAATGTAGAACAAGTATTAGGAGTTTGAAATGTTGACAAACACACTCCATGCCCAGTGGCTATCGCTTAAAGAAAATCCTGTTCTATACCTGGTTCTCATACAAGATGCTCTAGAAACTGCAAGTCAGATGGCTGTGGTTTGTCTTGATTTCACCATGAGTTTTGGAAAAGTTGATCTCCTTGTTGTGTCTTCCAGGGGAATAAAAATAATCTTTCATTTTATCTGCAATTTGTCTCTATTAACATACAGAAAAGCTGATAATTTCATTAGTCAGTAAATGAACTTTCAGATTTTTTCTTAACACAGTTGAATTTCTTTTTCCAAGATCTTATTCCTTAGAAACCAGTTCCTCATATTCTAATGGCTCTGCAAACTACATTTAACCCCTGCTGTACAAAACAAAAACCAAGCAAACAAACAAGAAAAAAAAAAAGAGAGAGACAAAAAGAGAGTTCAGGAAATCCCAGTGACTATTACTTTAGGTATGCATTTAGTCTTTAAAATTGATTCCAGAAAATATCTTGACTGAGGAGATATTCTGAGACTTGACGACAAAACCAGAAATGCCAAATTAAGGAATGACCACAAATGATCTAGATGATCTCTCCAGGGAAAAAATGCAGAAATCATCCCCCGTGTCCTAAACTGACCCACGTCATTCAACTTCTTCCTCGAAGCACTGAATTTTTAGGATTGCCAGGTGAGCAGTGGCTTTTTCCGGCAGGTTCAGTGTTGCCAACTCCTCCTGGGGATCAGTATTGAATGGGAGGGGACCAGGGGGAAGAGAAAGGAATAAAATTAGCATTTAATTTTGCAAGATATGGAAAAATCAATGACAAGTGAAGCAATTCTTAGAAAAAGAGAACCTCTCTGGACACGTAAAGCACTATTATCTGATGTTTTATTACCAACTATAGCCTGCAGTCCGTGTTCAAGCCAAACTTCCGATGGGTTTCCAGGAGCTTGGCTTGAATGAGGAATGCATAATGCTGGGCTTTGCATCCCGTGCCAGGCTGTCCAGCTCTGAACGATGAATTGCAGTCGTGTACGTGGTTTTTGCAGCCTTTTCCTCATTGCTCGCCTCAGAGTGAACTTCAACATGGAAATATGAGGCAAATAACTTTTCAGATACTGTTCTACCTTGCTAGCAGAGTTTGTGTCTTGATGATGAAGTGGAAGATAAGTCAGTTTTAGTTAGGCAGGTATTCTTTTGAGGCATGTTCACACATCTCAGGTTGGGGCAGGGAGGTTCTACTGTTCATGTCAAATCTTTTCCCCTTTGCCAGAGAGAAGGATTCATCTCAACGCCTGAGGGCTCTCAGCTTTCACAGATATCTCTTGTTTGGCTGCAGAAGATAGAGTACAACTTCCCCTTTTAAGCTGGTTTGTTGTCTGTAGAGAAGAGAGTAAATGCAGCAGCTTCATAACTGTGCTCAGATATAGTCGAAGAAAGTCCAGCACTATATTACAGATTTTTAAAACAATTGGGTTTGCCTGATTTCATTGTCCCCTAAATGCAGCCTAGTATCTCACTTGGTAGACCACACATATTTATTTTCAAGACACGGTTGTGTAGAATAGGAAAAGCTCAGAGTTTCAGTATCTTCTTCTTGCCATTCTCATGTCTGTGCTGTTCCTGGGGTATTTCACTGGAATAGGATGAAGCTTTATATATGCTTTAGTATGTATTGGAGAACATAATAATTTAGGGTTAGATTCTGGTTTTTTCTGAGACTTTTTTCTTTCTGCAGTGACTGTTTCAATGTGGCTATATAGGTGTTGACACAGAGTTCTAATTGTCATTGGAAAGTAAGACAGCAGCAACTTTTCAATGTCCTGTGCAAACCCTTCCTTTGAAACCAACACTCACAGAGGAGCGAGACCTGTATTTCAGCAAGAAATACTGCTTACAAGGCTTAATGTTGCCCAAAGAGTCTTCAAGAACACTGGCTGATTTCTATGTTTTCAAAGTATTATTCTAGACTCCTTCAGGTCACTTCTTCTTCCCCCACATGCGCAGTTTATCGGATTTAGGAAGAGGTCCTGCAGCAGCCTCGTTGCTGCCTGTGTGTCTGTGTTGAATCCTACCAAGAGACACACACTGGAATTCAGAAAGGAACAATTTTCAGCTTGCTTAGATGCCTGCATTGCTACCTGGAATCTCTGCAGGAGCTAGAGACTATTTGACTGATTCTGTGCCTCTTTGCTCTCTCTGTCCTCACCTCCGCATCAGGGGATGCTTAGACTTTTTTACTTTGCTGGCCTTCAGAAGATTTGAAGGTCTCTGAGCACCCTTAGGCTCTCCATTTCTTCTCAAGTGGGAAAGACAGCGGAGAGGACTGCTGCTTACTTCAGCCAGTTGGGCCTCTGATTTTCCTGTTTGGTTTGAAGCCACATAGACAGAGTGATTTTGGAGTTGAGAGATGCCAGGCCTCTGGGTAAAATGAATATTGTGGAGCAGAAAAAGGTAAGTATTTAGGCAAGGCTTTCATATAAGATGAAAATTCGGGATTACTTAGCAGAGAAAATGATAATTTAAAATTAATATTATATTTAAAAAGTGGAGCATCATTTGTGTTAACAGGAATGAAGGTTTTATTTTTAAGCTCAGCAAAACCCCAAATCACAGAAAATGCAAAATTGCTGCTGATAATTTCTGGATGTGAACCTGGAAGGCTTCATGGAAACTTAGAAATAAATCAACTTCCTTCTCCTTTCCCAAAACTCTTTGGGCAAAAAAAAGGTGTAAATATTTAACAGCAAATAATCACATTGCAAAGAACAGCAAACAAAGCCTTTTTATTCAATTCTATAATATGCTGTAAATAATGAAAACCCTCATAGATCTAGCCGGATTTTTTTTATCAGTGAAGAAGCTTAGCATGTACCACTTTAAAAATCCATCATTATAGCTAAGACTCTTTTTCCAGTCACTTACCACTTCATGCCATATTTTTCTCTGTCCCTGAAATATGCAATTTGCCCTGCTTATGTTTGTTTAAAATGCTGGGAGCCTTCAGCATGCTCTGATCCATCCATGTTGCAAGCAAGAAGCTTTCCCTGCCCTTTCCTACCTTGTGAGTTAAGAACGACCCTGCTCTGCTCTCCCTTATCAGCATCCTTTCAATATCCACAAAAATGCCACTGCGATTCCTTCCCTGCTTCACTGGTGGAAGAAGTTCCTACAAATATCTGCAAAACATTTACTTTTTCTTCCTTCTTTGATAAGTAAGAGAAACCTATTGAACTTGGAGAACCACCTAGAACTTAGATCTGAAATGCTTAATGATTTTATATTCTTACTATCTAGATAGTGATTCAAATTTTGAAAGTCTCTGAAAGCATGACCAACCTTTTTGGTCTGTGTTCATTGACCCAGCAGACTGGAATTATCAGCCCTGACTATGATTTTCTAGGTCTTCTGGAGATCTGTTGCTTGGCAAAGTATAGCAGATTTTCTTGCATTTTTGTAGTGGATGTTTTAGTAGGTTCTCTCAACTCTGTTTTTTAAACAGTCTTGTACTACAGTTGTGAACCAAATACGGTACTATCATGTTGTTTTCTTTTTTTCCACAACCACAAGTTGCCCTACTTACCCAATGCAAATCACTATGGATCTACGTAACATGCCTTTCTCAAGGGCATCTGTTAATTCTGTGTGACAAGCTGGGGAGTTTCAGCCAGGAATATTGAGCACGGAAAGAAGACCTGGTTAGGCTCAGTAGGACTTAAATTTAATCAAATTTTAAGCAATCCTCCTAAATTATAGCTTTGACAGACTTTGTGTGTGAGCAGTTTCTTCAACATTGAGGTGTTAAGGTGAGACTTTTATTATTAACAGCATTCCCCTTTACAGTAAATATATACAGCACCAAGGTAGGTGATGCAGCAGGAAGACAGAGGCCTCAGTAGATTACAACCTTTTCTCTAAGCGCTTGACTTTTTATACAACAAAACTGGTGGTAAAACTCAATGAAAACGAGCGGTTTAGAATCAGCTCAAATATTCAGGTTCCAGAAAGACTGGTTGCTATAAATAAATTAAGGACTGAATCCAAAGCTCATTGAGTCGATGGGCAGACTCCCTTTGATTTCAAAGCACTCTGTATCTGTGATCCAAACGTACCGTGAACAAATAAAGACAAAGAATTTATGTTGATTGGACATATTCAGTGTGACAAGAGCTTAAGTCTGATTCTCCTCTTTGCTTATGAAACACAACTGTGTGCTTCTCCCCGGGGTTGCTGGAAGACAAGTATTTTGGTAGCTGCATGCTAGGACTCACAATTAGTGCAAGCACTGGCTCCTAGCGCTAAGAATCACAGCGCTCTATGAAATGGAGAGAAACTTATGGAAAGGGAGAGAAAGTTATGGCTGATAACAATGTGTTTGGGGGTTATCCTGATTTGCCTTCAGGGCTTTAAAGGTGTTAATTTATCCTGCAATTTTTATTTTTCTTAGTTCTTTTAAAAAAGTCATCTTGATCGGTTACGATGGTAAGTTTAATGGCATCAAAACACTTGTAGTTAAATTGTGAGCTTTAGAGAGAGGAGGTTCTCTGCTGGCTGAATGCCCTCTGTTCTTATCCCTTGTGCTGGCTGGAATATTCTGTGGCATCAAGCTCTGGGTCTGCCTACCCTTACACCCCTGGGACTTGGGAACACTGTGTAGGTTCTTTCTGTGTGTAAAACCTTGTTTAGAAAGTGGGTTTATTTTCTTAGTCAAGGAGCCCAATGCATTCCGAGGGATGGATATGTACAAAGTAACACCACAGTGGCATCAAGATCACTTGCGTCTCAGACTTATTCTGGTTTACTACTGAGGTAGATGCTGAATAGAGAAGCACAAATCTCTTTTGTTTATGATGTGATTAACTCACATGAAGCAGAACTCTGATACAGATTTATTTATTTAATATCAGATACATATATTTCATTTTACCCTAAAATAGTTTACTCTTTTGGATCTTCTGAACAAATCAAATGCTTGATTACTCTTTCTGAAATTCATGATCATGTTAGCGTTGAAGCAGCCTTCAGTCTCATTTCTAAACTGAAGCTGGTTAGTTTGTCTCAAAGTGACTTCCCCTCATGCAACCTTGATACCTTTTCACTTGCTATCTTTTTGTTCTGATCTAGATTCACTTTTGCAACTGCAAAAGGCGTGATCATTTGAACAAGGTGTACTGAGCTGTACACCTCTACATTTTTAGCTACTGTATTTGAAATTTTTTTATAGACCTCAAATTTTCAAAGTATCTCCAATTAATCTTTGTTCTGGTTTATTTAGGTTCCCCATGCAAAGAGTAGAATAATGGGAAAAGTAAAAGCAGAATGTATGTGTGGGTTAGTATAAACCACAATCCTTTTCATACTGAACATCAGCTTGTTGAAATGCCTCCACTCTTGGCAGAAGACAAGCTTCGTAACCTAAGAGGATGTGATTTGAGTGGAGTTTTCATGCCCCATGTGCTCATTGTGTTCTTGCCACTGATGCAAACATTATCTATAATTACATTTTCAAGAGACTGAAAATTGCAGTCTTTGTGGAACAAAAATGCAGCTGAAGAATGGAATGTATATCCTCTCTACCCTCATTATAAGGCTTATAAAAATCAAACTATAAGGCCCAGTACCATAGCTTTCAGATACAGGAAACCAGCACTGTTAGTCTGCAGTAAAGCATTTTTCACTGAAAATTAAGGCCTTTTGATAATCAAGCTAGTGCTGTTATTTCTACTAGTTTGCCATTGAAACTAGTCAAACTAAAATTTGTAATTCAGATCAGTATAAATAAAGTTGGAGTAATTACTCTGCTTATTTACAATATCTTCATGGATTTGAGATTTTATTCACAATTGGTGGCAACATTAAAAGATTTATTGGGCAGATCATAACATGGGTGTTGAAACATCCTACCACACCATGCTGTGGAGCAGCCATGTTTTTCAGGAGGAAGACAACAGTACTGAAAATTCTGTTTTCATGATGTTCTCCTGGACACCGAGGAGTTTTAGTGCTGCTGCTCAAATTGCACGTCTCACTAAAGCACCTCTTCCCTACATCAGCGTTACCATCTTCATTCCAGTAGCTGAAGAATCAGAAGTAGAAAGGAGAATACATGTCCTTGACTTTTTGTGTAAAGCAAGCACTGGAAACTTATATAAAAGTTTCCAAGTGGAGACAGCTAATCATGATCTCCTGTAATATGCTTTTTGGAGTAGAAATTAATGACATCATAGTGCATCAATCACCTGTGTTCATAACACCCGTGCATTCATTTTCCTCTTATGAACTTCAGCTGTGAGTGGGGTTTTCCCTCCAACAAGTGGGGCATTTGAATGTTCTCTGAAAGTGGAGTTTCTCTCTGATACCAGGGAGATAAATGCCTTTGAATAGAAATGCCCATGCACTTATTGGTTCTATTACTTACTGCACCAAGGAGTGTGCGTAGAGGTGTTGAATGATCACATCAATGCTGATAAATAGATACATAAGGGATGGTCCTGCATGCCTGTAAATCCATGAGAATAAATGCAGGAATGTAGGAATTTATTGTTAGAAGCAGAAATAGTCTGGACTAAAATGAGTGTATATTCACTGCTTTCTTTTCAAGCTGGTTGTTTTTTATTATTCTAAAGGAATTTATAATTTGGTTGCTCTTCCTAGGTTCATAGTTATTGTTAAAATCAATTTTAAAGATAATTTGGATGAAATAGTATGAGTCTTATTAGACATCTGTTTATGACCATCTAACTGTATGTGGAAAGGGCTCTGGGCAACATCATATTGCAGTCAGGTGACAATAGGGGCAACTAGAGCCACGTACTTTATGCAGTTGCTGCCCAAGCTGGTAATTCTGCCTCCAAGTTCTGCTCCCTGATTGCTGGAAGTTATGCACAGGAGCGCTATCGTGATTGAGTGCTGGAGTTCCCAGGACAGCATCTATTCTTAGTGGTCCAGCAAAACTTATTAAGAAAAGTAATTAGAACAAAGCTCAAGTACATTAGCCTCTTTAATGCTCCTGAATTCTCAGAGCTGTCTTCAACATTGGCAGAGGCTGTTTCCAGTAGAGAAGCTGAAGCAACTTTCTTTGCTGAAGTTAAACCATCTTTGGCATCGTGGTGGGAATTTCTTCTTACATAATAGTATCAAGACCCAGACAGATCAAAGGGTGCTGGTATTCTAATTGTGAAAATAACCCACTTTGCTTTTATTTTTATGATAGATTTCTGTCAAGATACAAAGTTCTGTGTTTCTGGCTGCTTCTTACGTGTGGTGTTCTTCTACACCATCACCTCATACCTTTTCTGTCATCTCCTGAGGCTCAAGAACTATGATGTGTTTGTATAACTATGCATTTCTCTTTAAAGAATCATTTTTTCTTTCTTCTTCATCATAAGTCTGCAATCTTAACTCTGGCGGACCAGAAAGGTGTTTTCTTTCTCTGCTTGCAACACCACCCAGCATTACATTTGCTCAACAAATCATCTCCAGCATCCTCCTGAATATTTGTTTCTCCATTGGAATCAAAAGAGCAGTTTCAGGCCTGTTCAGTCTTGTCTGAGGACTCAAAACTATGTCTCCTTGGGCTTTCAGGAAGTCTTTGGGGAGATCTCTTTAACATTTAAACTACTTCAGATATGTGAGTGGCAGCTGTCCTGAGATGGGAATGTTCACTAAAGACCTTCGGTGTAGGGAGACGTGTTCTATGAGAGGAACTACAAGGAGAGGTGCTCTTCATTTTTTTCTTATCATACACCTATATTCACTCATCTTGGGTACTTATCCCCTTCTCCAGGCATTCCCCTCCCTCCTAATTCTGGTAGAGATGGACAAGAGTTAACAAAGTGCCCTTTGAGCTGTAGGATGTCTCATTAGGCAGGAAAACAGGTTTCTAGGTTTTACAAGTCCAGACTACTCACATTCACTTACTGAACAAGCAGTCTATTTATAAAAGGACCTATAAGCTATTTTTGCTTCCCTTATGCCAATTAGTGACAATTTTTAGGTCTTCTCTTCTGCCACACTCAGTTTTTTTTGTCTTTGTTCTTCAGTTGCCTTCGAGAGGTCTTTTGATGCTTTCTGTACTGTTGCTTTGTAGGCCAGACAGTTGTGTCTCGTGTCACTCCTGACAACGTGCAGTCTGTATAGTAAATTTAATAGAATAACATTCATTTGTTCTTTATCACAAAACTAAAATCCTCTTCCAGTGGAAGCTGCTGAGTTGCAAGGATTGCACAGCTTATGCTTCTGGGAACACCTGAAGGACAGTTGGGAAGACCCATCACTGTGGCCACACCAAAACTCTGCTACTTGGTTTTCCTTCTTAGTAATTTTTAGACCTATGGGAGAGTGAAATATAACTTTCAATAAATTGGCTTGTGCCTGCATTGAATCAAGCTTGTCCCATTTCAGATATTTCTATCGTAAATTTCCGATGGCACTGAACATACGTTTGCTAATTTTAAAAGATTCTCAGGACTTTCCCAAGGATGGAGAGGAATTATGTCCCATAACTCCTGAGGAAGGCTGACTTTCACCTGGCACTGCAGACAGGATTGATGTTAGTTTCACAACCAACTTTTTAATAAAATACACTGTTTGAATATAAATATTACAGTAGTCAGAAAGGAGTCTGCTGCTACCTGCCTGAAAGTTGGTGCTTCCCCACACTAAGGACTTGAATGCTGATCCTCAGGCTATTCCATTCTGTGATGCTAATAGCACTAATACAGTATCATTGTGTTTGAGGCTTCAAAGATACTATACAAGCATTTTCTTATGATTCCCTGATCTTGCATTTATACCCAGCTGTTTGTTATTCAGTTCAGCCATCAGCATCTAAGTCTCAATGGACCATGTAATATGCAGCTGTAGCCAGATGTAATGCTTCCTATTCCTAAATGTTTCTGTTAGAAGCTAAGAGTGGCAGGCTAAAGACGACTGATAACGGTGTTGCTTGCATTAATTTAAACTCTGGAGCTACAGTGATTCTGCTTGGCAAATTTATTCCATGGCCAACAAGCAGAGCAATATTTCCAATCTCCATCATTGCTAGTAGTGTTGACATTAAATACATGGAGTATGTCTGCACTGATACAGAATGTACTTATGGTGCTAATTCAAATAGGAGAGGGATGTCCAATTTGCATAAACAAATATATTTTCAGATACAGTTCTATTTAAGAGAGATAAAGACAGGAAAAAGCTTGTTCTAAACAATGACTCACAATAATTTAGAACAGTTCAACAAATCTTCGCCCTCTTTAGTTTTTTGTTCTCTATGGATAGCCAGGGAACTTCTACAATACTATGTTCATGGCACAGGCAGACCTTGCTCTGCTCATCTTTCCTGGCATGGATGGTGGCACAGAAGGGAATTGCAGTGTTTGAGTTTTCTGCCACAGATCACACTGAAGCATTTGGCAAATCACTTCAGCAGGTGACTGGGACTGAACACATACTCGGGGAGTCTTGGTTAAGCCCTTCACTAGAAGGCAAGTTGAGAAAGTTGTTCAGCCTGGAGAAGGGAAGGCTTTTGGGAGGCCTTTTAGCACCTTCCCGTACCAAAAGGGGCTATGAGAGCACTGGAGGGGGACTTTGAATAAGGGGCTGTGAACAGGACTACAAGGGGGAATGCCTTTAAGACAGTGCAGGCTTAGATTAGCTATTGGGAAGAAATTCTGTACTGAGAGGGTGGTGAGGCACTGGAAGAAGCTGCCCAGAGAAGCTGTGGATGTCCCATCCCTGGAAATTTTCAAGGCCAGGGGGGATGGGGCTCTGAGCAAGCTGGGCTAGTGGAAAGTGTCCCTGCACCTTGGCGGTGGGGTTGGACTTGATGATCTTTAAGGTCCTTTCACACCAAAACCATTCTATGATTGATTCTAAGTTGATGCCAGTGGGTGGTTAGAGGCTTCTAAGAAACTTTGGACAGGAGCGTTCTTCACAACTGCAAAATGCCCTGTCAGTGGGAATTTAACTTTTCTCTAGGGATTTTCATTTTTCATTGGCAGTGTAACTTTATAACGCATGCTTTAGATTCTGCTTTGTCATTTCGTATTATTTAACTCAGTGTAAGAATGAAATCAAAATCAGATGTGTAGTGGTGGCTCCTTGTTTCTTCCCTGCCCTAAGTCCAGCTTCTTATATATGTATATATATATAATCACTTTGCACACTAAGTAATCTTAATCCAGCAGGGTTGTTGAGGTGATGGGCAGTGCTCTCACCTCCTCCTGTGCTCTGTGCATGCCCAGGGTGGTTGGTGCTGCACAGCAGTCGGGTGCAGCCCCAGTGCTGAGCACTATGGGCTCAGGTTGGATTCCAGAGTGAACAGCATTACACAGAGGATTTGATGCGATTGTAATGAATTGCATAGGGGAAGTGCTTGTTTGAAATCAACTCCATTAACTCAGAGCACAAACCATTGCAAAGTCAACAGTTTTTCTGAGTGGCCACCGCCAGCCATCTCTTTTGAAAACACTAATGGGCTGTTTAATTAGGTGATGAAAACTGTTTACAGTTGGTGATCCCAAGTTTTGTCATTTTAATAATGGTTAAATTCAATCTCTTCTTTGATTCTTGGCAACTCTCTCATTATTTCATAACCTGTTTATGTCTAGTTTAATTCATTTGCATGTATTAAAACCAGGAATACACCCTCTTGTGCAGTAGTGGTGTTTGCTTAACTGCACTGTGTCATTGCGATATGTGGGGAACAACTAATATTCAGCAGTGGATGTTAAACAAGTACAACTCTGGAAGAGAATGTTTGCATTTGTGGAAGATGTATTCCTTTTGAGTTGACTATATTATGAGACCTAAAGATAATCCAGCCAATATCATGTGCATTGCAACTGTTCCTGTGCATCTCTTGCTTCTGGGGTGTGCTGGGTTCTCTTCTCTCTCTCCAAGCTTAAGAAGATCTGTACACTTTACAAATCTAAGAAGGAACAACTTAGAGAATGTGGTTTAACCCACTTGGTCATTCCCCCTCTGCCCCCAGTGGAATGAGGGAGGGAATGAGGAGATGGAAGTAAAATTGATAGGTTGAGATAGTTTAACAGGGCAAAACCAATTACAGTAGTAAAAGAATTTAGAAAACAAGTGATGCACAGTGCAATTGCTCACCACCACCTGACCGATGCCGAGACAGTTCCTGAACTGCAGCCCCCAACTAGCTTTGCCCCCAGTTTATACACTGAGCACAACACCATCCCTTTGGCTACTTGGGGTATGCTGTCCCTACTGTGTCCCCTCCCAGCTCCCTTTGCCCCCCAGCCTCATCGCTGGTGGGGAGGTGTGGGAAACTGAAAAGTCTTTGTGAGTTGGTGTAAACCCTGCTTAGCCACAAGTGCAACAGAAGTGAGTTATCAACATTATTCTCATCCTAAAGTCAAAACACAGCACTGTACCAGCTGCTTGGAGGAAAATTAGCCCTATCTCAGCGAAACCAGGACTTTATATGTTTGATTTTGTCTTCAGTGACTGCTTTAGAGCAACCAAGAGCAGAAGTTTTCTTTTTCTCTTAATTTTCTGATGTTTATCTTTACTTGGTGAAGGTGGACTGAATTATTGGAAACAATTATTTTGCATATTGATGGCCACGGGATGCCTATGGGCTGCTTTTCCTCTTCACCCTATCTAATCATACTACAAAGACCCACAAATCCCTGTCTTAGCAAGCATACAGTCTAAACAACAAGCAAAAAAAAATTGTTGGAATGTGAAAAATCGTATGTAAAGCACACCTGAATGACAGGAGATGCGTCCAGACTCATAGGATGGCACTGGCAGAAGCCAGGAGATGCCTGGTTCCCAGCCTCTTGGTCCTTTGCCATCTCAATGGACTTGGACTTTGGTTTGATTTTTGACAGCATTATATGCCTCGTATTTTGCCAAGCAGCTCAAGCAGAGGCAGATAAACAAACTGGCAGATGCTGGGGGAGGGAATGTCTTCTGAGTTTGGGATTTTTTCCCTGTGTATTTCAAAATTATGTCCTATAGAGGTCTTTGGATTCAGCAGGAATAGGAACCTTTCAGTTGAGTTTTGGCTGCCACTAAGATGGAACCCCACAGAGTGGGGTTTTTTGAGGAGCTGGAGACTGGTCCGTTCAGAAACCACATTGTGGTTGATGCTGTGATATGAAATCCTACAGCATTTCTAAACCTCTTTGCGCCTCCTATTTCTGTGTTGCAGATGTAAAGGCATCATCAATATAAGCATGCAATATGCTGCATGGGTAATTAAAACATTCTTGCGTAGTTTTTCCTTGCAAAGTGGTACAGACAGTTGCAACTATGTGTGACTGCACTTAGATAAAGGTTGTGCTTTCTGAAGCTCAGAAACCATGTGGGAGACTCGATCCCATCTTCAGAAGGCACTTGATGGCTTGTGGGTCCCAGGACATCTGCAAGGACATCACTAAGATGTTTTCAAAGAAAGTCCATCTGCAGTTCAGCTGCTCAAGAGTTCTTTAGCCCTAAAAATTCATAGAGAAAGACAAAACCTTAGGTATAACTTTAGAGCAGATGTTACCACAGCAGTTGTACATGAGTGACCAGGCAAGCGTATGAAAACCAGAGTGATAAGAAGGATGTACACAACAGGGTAGGCATTTTCCAGAATGACAATACTCACTTCGGGTGTTTTCCACTTCCGTCATGTGTACTCAGCTTTCTGAAATCAAGGTAAATAGGCAAGCTGAGGATTGTTGCACTCCTGTGTTTCTGACATTACTGGACTTCTGGAAGCTACTGTGATGCTGTTGCAGTATGACAGGTGGTCTATTATATAAATAAGAATGACTAAAGAAGAAATTGTTTCTGTTCAAGGCGTAGAACTACATGAATGATTCAAAGGAAATGTGATTTCTCCCATTTTCCGGCTGTTGTATTCTTGGAAAGTTCTTTAAATATGCATAGAAAATGCAAGCAAAATAGGTTTTTCTAAATTTCTAATTGTGTGTGCTGTTTTCTCTCTAGGGAGCAAACAGATGAACCAAAATAAATAAGGTTTATTCTACAACTTTAGTGATAAAGACACTTGACCTGAATAATAGTGGGAAATAATGAGCACAAATGTTTGCAAGAAGCTGTCACATATCTTTATTATATAATCAATACAAAAGAGTTGGGATTATGGTCACATAGTAGTGGCACACCCTTAAAATATTATGGTTCACCATAAATGCAATTTTAAGAGTACCATTCAAACCTCCTACTTATAAGGGACGTTTTTAACAGCTTTTCCTCCTTACCTTTGCATCTTAGTTACACACTCAGGAAAGTCTGTCTCTCCTTTGAATCTTCACACAGCAAACTGCATGAGAGCGCAGGTTTTTGGGCTTTTGGGGTCAAAGTTGTATGAGCTTGGCTATTTTCAAACCTAGAAAGCAAAGTGTTAAAAGGAGTCTTTGTATTTCTCTATTCCCAAGCTGCCATTTAAATTGAAACATAATTTTATG
This sequence comes from Eulacestoma nigropectus, assembly GCA_013397775.1. Classification (NCBI taxonomy): domain Eukaryota; kingdom Metazoa; phylum Chordata; class Aves; order Passeriformes; genus Eulacestoma; species Eulacestoma nigropectus. The sequence goes on along the minus strand of VZTE01005687.1, from coordinate 1,007,447 downwards.
AACATTACATCTGCATGCCATTTCTTTTTACAGGAACCCTTACCTCTGGGACACTGGCTTGGATCAGGATTTTTTTTCTTGCAACAGCTGTTCAGTGCATGAAATAAGCCAGTGGATGTGGTCCAGTTTATAGTGGGAAAGTGTCCATCACAAAACCACCATCTCAATTGGCACCGAGTATCATCCTTGTCTCAGCAAAACAGCCAGAAATTGAATGAGCATGAATAATGAACCCTTTGCAATTGTCCAGGTCAGGTTGACAGCAATTTTGCCTCTGTCTATTGATAAACTTGGCAAAGGTTCTGCATTTCCAGGCACACAGAGACTTTTCTTAATGGTTAATTCTCCAAAATAAAATGCACCAAGTTTGAAGTTGCTGCCATTCCTAGTGCTGATGAATACAATGATGGAGTTTGCAGAACATTTTAATAGAGGGAAAATCTACTTCTTACCCTGAACAGTTTTCATTTTAAAATCACAACTACAGGAACAGTAAAAGGTGGCTTCATGTTGCAGTAATCCAGAGGATGAGATTTAAATAGTATAGACTGCCACATGACCTAAATTTTCAAATTTGGGTGTCTAAAGTTAGACACTGAAAATCAGGACAATTATTTTAGTCTTCCTACCCATTTTTGCAAGCACAGAAATACATTGTTAAGTCTCATATTCATTTTCTATGGAAGTAGTGATGGTTTACTTTTAACTTAGTGCTTTTTCTCTGAGGAGCTCTGAACGGTTTTATGAAGTATGTCAATGTCTTGGTAAAGAAAATTTGATATTGAAGCACAGCAAATTTGAATCTGTACTCTCATCTTGATATAAAACTGTCCTTTCAACCCAGCCTGGAGCTTTTGGAGGTATTTGCAAGGAGGATTATCTTTCTTGGCATCTTCCATGATCACTGGAGAATGAGAGGCTCCAATTCTGAAATGTCTTATTGGAGCCAAGTGTTGGTCCTCTGCATTCCATCTAAGAAGCTTTTTGTCTGGTGTCTGTAGAGGGAACCCAGATCTTGATTCCTGTGCCTGAAAGTATCTTTGTGAGTACCTTCTTTTGTGGGATTAATGCAGTATGAAAAGATAACGATTCTCCCATGGTTGCCACATGAAGGGCATTTGTCCCTTCAGGTCCCACTTTTTCTTATCTAGAGACATCCATTGATCAAAATGTCTGAGTGGGGCTGGTAAATGTTGGCTTTGTCAAATATTTACTCAGGCCTTTCTCTTTGAAGGGCCTGGTGGGACGCCCATGTGTTGCACGGAAATGAGACCAGATTTTTCTGTCAGGTTTGTCTTTATGTAATCCATCTTGATTGGAGTTAAGTTAGGTGAAGAATTTGGTGTTAATTGGCTGGTCCCATTTGACCCATTTGTCCAGGCTGAGCCCTAGAGCCACCTAGAAGGCAGAAGGCTCAGGAAAAGCAAAAGGAGCATCCCAAATGGAAGCTTGTTGCAGAAGCTCTTTATCAAATGCTGAAAGCGAGGATGGAGACTTAGAGTTTATGTAGTTTGGGAACTTCCAGTGAAAATATTCTTGTTGCAAAACGTCAAGTCTGTGTTATCCAGTTGGTTTTGTAGAAGTCCACCAGCTTTCTGTCGAGGAACAGCCCTTTGCCCAGGGGTAGGAGCAGGTGAAAAAGATGGATCTAGGCGAGCTTGCAAGCTACCACGTGGGCCACTGTCTGAACTGGCCTGATTTCAGTGAGAAACTTGAACCTCGGTGTCTTCATGTCAACCAGATCACCTGCCTGACAAATTGTCTGGTGATTTCCTGTGCAGTGCTGGAAAGATTAGGGCCCTTCCATCCCTCCGTCTCAGAGCCAATGAGCTCAGGACTCACAAGGACAGTGCAAGACAAATCTGGTCTTCAAAATTAAATCTTTCCTGGCCTGTAGAGATCGCATGTCTCATCTCATCTCATCACTGCCCCCCTTTCCCAATACTGTCTGTCTTAGAACATCAGATTCATCATACCTTTTCTACCTATAAAGTAACTATTGTTTCTTTAAAGGAAGGCTATACATCCAGTTCTGCATTTCTTCCTTCTACTCAGTAGATTTGTTTCTCATTTCAGACTCATTTGAGACCTGAGACTGTGCAAGATCTTTAGAAAAAAAGACCATTTCCTTGTACTGTGTTTGTACAAAACCTTATTCTGGGGACTCTGATCCATGAAAGGTCTGAACAGCTCCTACAGGACAAATAATAATTTGGGAAATATAGGCTTAACTTCTGCAAAACCAAATGCATTTGCCCGTTGTTGTAAGGTGAAAGGGGGGGAAAAAAAAAGAAATGTGCATAGAGAAAATGGCATATGTTAGGCTGCAGGAAAATGGACCAGTCTATTAGGAATTAGTGCTAACAGGCTTCTAAGTTTCTTTCCTCAAAATTACTGCAGTCAAAAAACATACCACTTCACATTTGTGCTTAATTTCACCTCTGTTTATTCTCCTCTCCTGTTCCCTGAAGAATGTAGATGAGGTTTAAGTTAGTCTTAATAGTAATAGGTTTGGAATCTAGCACACTTTCACAAAATTAACTTTGCTTCTGTTGATCTGGGAATTAAAATGCTTCATTAATTTAGCAAGTCCTGGTTTGACAGCCAAATAATGCATTTTGTGAGTTGTACTTTTAAGTCTAAAATTCTTATTTGCAGCCCTCCCTGGATGTCTCTGACATTCAGGGAAGCTTGCAGATCTGCATGGCCTGGAAAGGAGGAAAATGTGCCTGAACATACACATGTACAAGTGCTATAATACAGTTTGTATGAGTGACTGTGCTGTGTCCAAGCATGTGTTTAAGCACTACATGAGTAGGTAACTATTAAGAAACCTGTTTCTTCACTCCTTTACAACATACACTTGTTTTTTTCTTTTTCCTTTGTTGTTTTTTTCTCTCCTCCTTTACCAATGCAGCTCTACACAAGCAAGAACCTTTTTGGTAAAGGGAAAAAGGCTGGGAAGCATGATGGGTTTCTGTGCTGTACACTGGGGCTGGGGGAAGGGAGCAAAAACCCCAAATATGTCTGTATTAGAGGAAGAGATTTGTTATCTCCTTTCTTCACACCAGACACCATGTGGTACTGACTCCTGGGAAACTGAAAAGATGCTGATATCACCAAGTTCTCAGCTATACAACTCTACAGAGTGTTCTCATGTTCCCTGTTCCAGTCATTCTGCATATGCTCTTTATCTTCTAGATGTTTTCCTCTAAAACATCCATGAGCTACATGAAGCATGCTATGATCATGCATCAGGCTTGCAGGCTGTTGTATTGCACAATACATACCTGCAGAGGACTTGTATGGTGCCTTCAGAGTTTTCCCTGACACAGAAAATTAATCTCTTCTTCACGTCTCTTATAAACATTTCCCCAAATCACTTTTATTTGGTTGTGGCTTGTCTCAGGGATCACTCTAGTCTGGGCTGTAAGGCACAACCCAAGCAAATGGCTACAGAACACAACCATGAAAAGACTTCAGGAGTCTCAAGGCTCCATAAAACTAACTGCAAAGCACTAAAATATAAAACAAGTTGAAACAGTTTTGTTTTATTGGTGTCTAAAAATGCTTATTCCCCTTTATTGTCACCTCAGAGTTGTGCAGACCAGCAGTTTAATGAGGAAGTAATATAAAAGCAGTTACAGGTTCCCCAGCATGAGGCATCCCTGGATTCCAGGTTATAAAGGTAGAGAAGTTTAGCTTGGCCAGTAATCCTGCTGGATGAATATCCATCAGAGTTACCAACATGGTAGATTTGGCTTAATTTGCACTTCGTTTCTTTGCAGCTCTGTGATTTACACCTCAGAATCACAGAATATGCTGAGTTGGAAGGGGCCCTTAAGGAACATGGAGTCCAACTCCTCACCCTGCCTAGGACACCCCAAGTTACACCCTGTGCCTGAGAGCATTGTCCAAACGCTTCTTGAACTCTGTCAGGCTCGGTGCTGTGACCACTTCCCTGGGGAGCCTGTTCCAGTGCCCAGCCATCCTCTGGGTGAAGAACCTGTATCTAATATCCAACCTAAACCTCCCCTGACACAACTTCAGGCCATTCCCTTGCGGGGTGTCACAGGTGAACTCAGAGAAGAGATCACTGCTTGTATCTACAGAAATGTCATGCAAAGACAATCAACTGTAATTTTCTATTTGTGCACCTTACTGAAAATGCAGGAATTTTAACCCATGCTAGATGAGGAAAATTTTTGGAATTTCTTTTCTCTGCTCTAATTACTGTAAGTCAAAATGAGTCTGTAGATTCTGTAGCTGAGGTTAATTGTGTTTTGCTTGGGAAAGTCTGTGGAGTGAAAGGCAAGGTATGTTTTTGTGACGTAGCAGCGTGGCACTCTCTTTTCCACCCGTGCAGTGCTTTATAACCTCAGTTATTTCAGATGTAGCTCCTCTTTAGTGTGGTTAATAGCAAAACTTAATATTTCTGTCTCTGTTTTGGGAGGGGTGGGGGAAGAGTTAATTTTGCTCTTCTGTTGTCTAGGAAACAGTGGTTGTACTTACTTCCCGTTTGAAAATAGATAGTGAATTCCACATTCAGGGAGCAACGAATAAGATAAAAAGCTGCAAGATTAGAAGCTTGAATTAGACACCATTTGAGAGAGCAAAGATAAGTTTGTGTGCACTGGAAACTTTTTGGTTGCACTGGAGTGGAGTGGGGAGAATATCTGCTTTTAAAGAAGGTGCTCGGGGCTTTTAGGCTCTGGGCTGTTGGCGCTGATTCAGCAAAGCGTTTAACTAAGTGCCTAATTTTAATGATGTAGGGCCCCGCTGAGTCCAGGGCTGAGGATGTGGTCCGGTTTGTACATTAAGCACTTTGCCTCCCACCACTAGGAGAATTCAACCCTGTGCACATCATGCTGAAAATTAAGAGAAAGAGAGACACCAGCAATTGCAGTCTGGGCTCCTGTGCTGAAAACAAGCCATCCATCCAATTTAGGGCTGTAAATACTAAAATTGGAGATGGGGTTAATGACTCAGAACAACAGAACAGGGAACGGGATTTAAAAAAAAAAGCCTTGACAGTTGTCACAATGGGCAGCAAATGACAAGTGCATTTCAGTGCAGGTTTAAGACGATTATACTTGGAAGATGGAACTAAAATATAAAGCGAGGGCTGTATGCAACGCTGCACGTTCAACTGGAAATGTAGGTTATGTACTTCGTATTAATTCATGTCCCAGTGAACAGGAAAAAAAAAATCTTTCTTCGATTCAGATGGGACTTGAGCTGTAGATTTTCCTGACTAAGAAGCTCTGGATAATTCTTTTCTTATGTATTATTAATAGTTCTATTACATTAAATCTTAGGTGTTCAGAATGATCCACCAGAGGTGTTTCTCCCCCCACTCTCAATCCGTTGTTCCCAGCTGAAGTCTAGGGTGCACCTGGGTAGGTGAATCTGGGCTTGCAAAACTGGCACACAGATGCATATAAAGAGAGACAATTTTCAAGACTAATTTCTTACAAGCAGTTCAGCAGATGTGTTTTCAGGAGGGATTTTAGTGTAGTCAAGGAGGTGCTGCCCTCCGAAAGGAGCAGTTTGAAGAATTGCAGAGTCCTGGGGAAGAAGTACTAAAACAAATGAGCAGGAAGGGGGAGGGAGTGATAAAAAAGGAACGTGTTGGGAGTGGTGAAGCAGAAAGATCCTGGCAGGGAGTGAAGAACAGGTTTTCTGATGTGTTTCAAGGTGTAAAAAAGGGCAGCCTCAGAGACAGTAATGCAGATAGTAAATCTCCTCCCAGGGTTTGTGATTAAAAAAATCCAAACAAAATACAAAACCACTCAAAACCAATACAGGACCAAAAAAAAAGGAAGTCACATGGAAAATCCTCCTGTCTCTTGTGTTAGTGATCACAAGCAGTCCCTTGTGAATGTGGTCAGCATTGCTATACAAATACGCATGCCATGCTTCTGAGTAGCAAATTCCAGCCCCCTTTGAGGGGAGCTTTGCGAGAGGTTTTGGAAATAAATATAAGTGCAAAACCTAAAAACTGAGAAGGAATATGGAAAATGGAAAATGCTCAGGAGGATTTGTGATGACTTTGCAGACTGGAAGTAGGATGCAAACTCCCAGGTTGGAAGATGTTTCTGAAATGGCAGTCAATTAAAATAATACGTGATAGAGGGCTGACAGTTTGGGTGTTTTCAAATGATCCAGCTCTAGCTTGGAGTGCAGTGGGTAAGGTGCAGCACTTAGTTGGATGTTCTATGGCAGTCGTTAGTCACCTTTTCCCTTCCCATAGAGCAGAGAGAGCCCTAATGACAGTGGATATAATGATGCCTTCGGGGATGCTTAAGGAGTAACACAGCTCCTATAGCAAGGTGCACCCTGGTTCCCTTCATTTCAGTTTCAGTGGTGTGTGGAGGAGCCAGGACATGCCTCGGAGGGGTTGTCAGCCCCCCTCATCACCCCAGAGCTGTTCGACAATTAGCGGCTGCTTCCTGCACATGGCCAGGAGTGGGAAGGGAGCTCCAACTCCGCCACCTCACACAGGGCTGGAAGTCATTTGGCCTTTGCTGTAAAGAGATGAGGAATGTGAGTTACTGTGCACTTCACCAGAAAGGGTTACCTGGCAAGGCCTCTGCGAGAGGCATCTATGTCTCCTGATGAGCTTTGCCAGTGCTGCTTTTGCCTCATGTCTCTGACAGCAATTTTCCTGAGCTGCTGCAGCCTTATATAACTGCCCCAGCTCTCCCAGCTGCCTTTTTTTTGGGGGGAAAGGTGCTGATTCACCCTGCACACAGGGGCTGCAGCACAGCTGTGGTTGCAGCTCTTGGGTCAGGCAGCACCTCTCCAGAACAGAGCTAGGGAGAAGTAAAGAGAGGGGAAAAAGTTGGAGCTGGAGGAAGGTCACACTGCAGCACTTGTGTTTCTGCCTCTCCCCTAGAGATGCTTGCAAAGAGACAAACCTGATGGATGGTTGTATTTTCAAGAGAATGCAATGCAAAGCAGGTGGTTCCTGGCACTTAATAGACCCAGGGCTGTGTCTATGCTGCTTTCAGAGTTTCACCTTCAGCAGGCTTTAATCCTGCCTGCCATGGGTCGTGCTGACAAAAGACACAATGGCAGGGGCTGCAGAGTGAACCACCCACATGCCTGGCCTCAGCAGAGCCGTGCCTAATGCAGAATACCAGCACTGATGTCTCTTTGCTGTCCTGGGTGATATTGTGGTGGCAATTTGCAGAATTCCGTCTTGCCCAGCTTCAACACCATCTCCCCACAGCTCTGCAGGTATTCACCCAATGCCATGCTTGGTTATGTTACAGAGGTGGTTTCGTACATATGGATCCCTGTACCACAGTGGCTCATAGACACTTAGGGCTTAAAATAGGAATTACTGGCCCTGGCTCAAGCAGCCAACTCAGAAATCTGAGTCTGTAACCTTGGCTTCTTCTGTGCCCCTTGGTTGAAGGGCCAGTTTCTGTCCACTGATTGGAGAAGGAGCCATCAGTGTGACTTACATAGCCTCCAGGCATCTGAGATGGGGCAAGATGATGTGGAAAGACCTAGGGATGTGGGTAGAAACCAAGAAAGGGAGGCATTTTAAAAATGTGCTGTTTTAATGAATATTTTCAAAGCAAAACAAAATTGAAGTCTTGGAGTAAGGCAGTCTACAAAAATGCCAGACTTCAAAAGCCAAAAAGGAAGAAATACATGGCTTTCAGTGTGCAGAATGCACAATATATAAAAATATATTTTTGAAGACTTTTAAAAATCAGAAATCAGAGTCAAGAAGAAAAGAAGAGGTGAGATGAGAAGGAAAGAAGAAGGGTTTCAGGGTTTTCTTTGTTGTTGCAGTTTTGGTTTTTTCACTTCTCATCAAAGCGTCCTTCAGGACCTCTCCATCAGTCAGCTCTAAGGACCTGTCCCAAGAAGTGCCCCCTCTAGCAAGGATTAGCTGTTTGTTGTGAACATGCTAATTTCTGATGGTAGTTCTGAGAGTGCATTTTCTTTCCTTGCTGATAGAAACCATATTAGCTAATAAAAATAATTAAATCTATATTCTCTAGATGTAATTGGTGATTATGCCCTCTAGGTGGGAAAAAATGCTTTCAGATGAGCAGAAGCCTAAATTATCCATTCAGATGACTAATATTCCTTAATTTCCACAGAAGTGGACTGTGGAGAGAGTCGTATCCCCCAAGCCTGCACAGAAAGGGCATTAGCAGCCATTTCCTAAAGTAATTTATAGTATAGTTCACTGTATTATGCCAACTCTAACAAACTCTCTCCTCCTTTACTGCTAGCATGGCTGTAATTCCGGTTGCTCTATTGGGAATTTGGCTCTTGGAAAGCTAAGTGATTTATAAATTTTTAAGAAGTGATGCATACAGCTAATCTAAAGGAAAATGGGCTCTTGCAGCCTGTGCACCTGCTGTCTGGGAGGGGAGAGGATTTCTTGCAGGATTCCTCTGCTAAAATGGGAAAAAACTCTGATAATCTTTAGGGTAGCTTGTTTTAACAGACTGTTGATGAAAGGCCTTCAGTTTACCCAGAAATGGTTAAAGCAAAGGTACCTATTTTTGCAAGAGTGCTTAGTCTGGAATCGTCATATGAACTTCCCAACTGCTGGCTACTTTGCGTGAGGGAGCAGTTTTTTGTGAAGCCATGGTGGCCTTTATTTAGGTCACAGTTGAGTCCCTTCTCCTTGCATCCCTCCCCAACATGCTTTCAGTGTGGAAAACAAACTCTTTCTAGGAAAAAATTTGTTAACAGCCTCCTTCCTTCCAGCTGGGACTTGTGAGCCCTGGAAAAGTGTGGCGCAGAAGGGCTGCAAGGCAGGGAGCATGGGAAGAAGTCCTCCTGGGTGAATTCATGCCATAGTAACTTGATATTTGATTTCTGGATGAATGCAGCTACTTGCGCAATTCTGGAATTGCTTCTGAAGGACTTCCTGTGTGGATACCCATGGCAAACCTACACTTCAAAACACGTCTTAAAAGAATTTCATACTAATCCATTTACCCTTGGTCCTTGACCATGTCCAGGTCAAAAGTTGCGTGGTGTTCCCACTCCCTTGACACAGATGGCACCTGATGCAGTAGAGAGATGGAGGAGAAGCTGCTCTCTGCCCTGCTTCAGTTGTTAGTGTGTCATCGTTGCTAGAGAAACACAAAACCTTGGATGGGGATTCTGGCAGAATAAAAGCCTTTCAATTCATATTTGATCACATTTAAAGGAGAGGGAAGGAGGAACCTTGTAAAAACCCTGTTCATCCACTAGAGAGCATATAGGCAGTGCTTCTCCTTGGAGAAAATAAAAATGTCAAGCTCTTGTTATGCACAATAATGCAATGCAGTTTAAATGTTTACTGCTGTTCTACCCACCGCAGTTATATACGGAGAAAAGTGTATGTGAAAACTGGAAGAAGGCTTTGCAAATATATAACTTTCATGTTTAAAAGCCTCTTATCTCCTTGTTCGCGTTTAATTAATCTTCTTGTTCTTAAAGAGCGTTCCTATTCTCCCCATGGAAATATTAAATTATTTACAAAGTTCCTGAGAAATACAGGGGTGAACTTGAGAAGGTGCAGAGCCTATCTCTGCAAGGGCATTTTCTGGCTTTTAGAGGATTCCAGTGTTTCATTTCTGGCTGATGTGGTTGGGAAGAAGCTTCTGCAAACAAACTGATGTAAAGCTGCTCATTCTGCAGATGATCAATGCAAGAAGTTGGCGCTGAGGCGGTGATATCCTTTGAAGTCTAATGATATTAATGTTGACTCTTAAATATTTCATAGCTGTTACTCTTTTGTAGTGATTTTAGTGCTTGAGTTAAGGAGCACATTATTTTTCCTCATCTAATTTCCATTTTTCCCCTCTGAACTGCCTCACTCTGTGTGTATACAATACACGTATGTAACTTCAAATTTAAACCATGGGGATCTGCATGCATTAAATGGATAGTGGTACACCCCACTAATTAATTAAACTTTTTTTTTCCCCCATGGGTGTCAAATTTACTTTTTCCAAAGGCTGTTTGTTAATACAGTGCATGTTAGAGGCAGTTTTTTACAGTGGAATACATCGCTGACTTTCTCTGCCGCCCTAGTTAACCTTATTCTGTCCATCTGTAGGTTACAGATGATTCCACTTACACTTGTAACCTGCTGTGAGAGCTAGGCATGAAAAATAGTATAGAAACCTCAGGTAACTCCTCTGATACATATCTTTTCATCCAGATTTTTTTATGCTTATTCTATTTTGTGAAATCCTTTGTAGTGAATTTGCTACATTCAAATAGAGCAACATAGGTTTGTTGTACATTTATTACGTGGCCTTTAGTTTTTGTATGCCACAATTCTGACTTAGCCATTGGCAAAATATTTGTGTAGTACTTGGATACTGAATGGATTTCCACTGACACTAATGGACAATCTGGTCAGGATTTTATTTGCCCTCAGCATCAAGCAAAACTTTCTTTTTGTCGCCTTCTGCAAGTGATCAATGGATCCACTTAGATTATAACCTGGAGTTAGGAGCAGAATTACATATTAATATCTCTCATTGCAATAAAACAACTGTTAAAGTCCATTACTTTTCTGAGGAAAAGAATGGGATTTGTTTAATTTTAACTGCCTCAGTAGTGTACTGGTGCGTATATAAATGCTGATGAATGAAATCAAGCAATTAGAATTAGAAATTAATTACACAAGGCATCTAGTCATTTCAGCAAGTTTGCATTTTGATTCTGATTGATTTTTCTAATATTTGCTAAGTGCATATGTATCCACAAAGGCTTTATATCCATATGCTGTATTTTTAAAATGCCGGCATGTTGACTTCTGGGATCTAGATATGTTATTTGACAGCATATTATGATTTAATTTCTGTTATCTGGAAAACTGCACCATTAAAATAGCTCACGCAGAATTTAAGCATGTCTGTTCATTGTTCTCTTTTTCAAGGTTTTTGGAAATTACACTTGCTGCCTAACACTGTAAAGTTGGTTTACATTTCAGGCAGGGTTATTTTTCCTCTTTGAATGACAGCGAGTGTTTGTGTGCATGTATGCAAGTGTGGCATGAAAATATGAAGATAGCTGCCTTACAGTTCTGTTTTTACTTTTTAATTGATGTTTGGATGATATAAAGCAAGCAACTGCCATATGACAATAAAATGGACCAACTTTCCCAGCTGGATGTCATATTTGACAAAGTATGTAACCAGAGAAACTGTGAATTATGTAAAGTGCTAAATAGGATTCTGGGTGTAACTTACTACCCTGCGGGCTGGAAGATACTGCTTGTTATTTACTTGCACTTTCTGAAGCAACATTATTCTGGGTGTTTCTCAGAAGTGCTAAACTTTGTTATTGGTAAATAAAATTTCAAGGAGTGAGTGTCATACTTCTGGTTTCCTATGAGGAAGGAGTGGGAGGTTTTGGAAGGCTGCATGTGAGTAGTATTGAGTATGATTTCTTGAACTGTTGTCTGCCATGCCTTGCATGTGTCTGCTCTGCTGCCGCCAGGTAGGGACCAGGGTGAGCCAGATTTCCTGATAGCTCCTGACGAGGACGGATGCTGCTGTCTGGGTTCACTGAGATAAGAGTTCCTTGGGCCTGTCTGGGGTGGTGGCCGTGTTTTATATTCTGTGTTTACCCCACCAAGGAATATTTTATTTGCTGGTTGATTGTGTCCCTTTGTGGTTCTGTCCTTGTTTCCTTTTCAGTTAAACTGAATCACATAATTTATTTTTACATATAGTTCTTAAAAAGCCAGTGTACTAACACCAGGCACTTGCTTTGCTGCATAAACCTAATGCAGCCTCTCTGAAATAGACATTTTAAATTTTAACCTCAATATAAAACTTGCTACTTTATTTTTTTCTGCTTTTCACGCTGCGCCTGCTGTTCTTCCTCAGGGTCCCTGGGTTTGTTGTTGGGCCATGTGCAGCACATTCTTATTTATCAACCACCACGAGTGTTGTAGATGATCTGTGGAGGCAGTAGTATGCAAGTTGTGTCAGGAGGTTGTAGCCACATGAGGGTGTATGAGTTGGTTTGGTTGTAGGAGGAATTCGTCTTAAGAAGGACCAGATTTGGTGAAGAGCTTTGCTCTTGTGCTAAAAATTGTTGCATTAGACTGGACTTGTACAAAAACTCACTGCTCAGAGCAGATAACTGGAGTCGCAGTAGGTGTGAGGTTGGTGTTTGTGGGAGGGATGCATGTCAGAAAAAAGTTTGTCCATCAGTTGTTGGGTGTTTTTGTTAAGATGAGGCAACACTAGCTCCTGGATCAGGCCCTGAGCTCAGGGTTGTCTCTGCTGTTTCTGGCCATGCAGGTGAAGGGACAGTCCAGGGGACCTGCCAGGTTTCCATCCCTGGCAGAGGCAGCTCACCTTGCCTGTACCTTCATTAACTGGAGGGGACAAACGTTAATGAGTGATGCTATAAATACTCAAGTTTTGAAATAAATACTTTCAGCTGCTTTGCACTTTTTATCTCTGTGCTTTCCAGTTCTTTTTTTTTTCCTTCATATTATTTGGGGCCTTTCAAGGTTGATGGTACTGTGCAATGGGAGAGATGGACGTTTTCTACTCTTTTATCTGTGAGAGTTATGCAGGGTGGAGAAAGTCCAGGGAGAGGCAGCAGTGTGGCAGGGAGAGACAGCCCTGCTCTTGCTGAGACTTTGATGAATGGCAAACCTTCTCTTTCCTAAAGACCTGTCCAGAGACTTTCTTGCTCTTGCAGCTAGCAAAAGGCTCAGTCTTTTCCAAAATCCAGCTGAAGGATTTTGGAAAATACCAAGAACTAGAAACACCTTCATTATCCCTTCTTACCAAACCTTCCTGGCTTTTTGGCAGATGAAGGGAAGACCTGGTGCATGCCTCCAGGAAGATTTAGCTTTCAGCTCATGAGCATTTTTCTGCATAAAACTTTGTGTAAAGTGTATTGGATCAGCTTACAGAGCAGGTCTGTTGGGTGCCATACACTGGGAACTGCTTTTTCCCATAATCCAAATGTTTTGGGGACAAAAAAAGGAGAGACCTGCTGTGGTGGTGACTCACAAGAGTCTTGTGCTGCTGTGTGCTTCACCTTCACGTGTGAAGCTCTTTTCCAGCATGAAGACAGAATGCAGCACGTCACAGGTGCTTGCCACCATGAGCATGTGCCTTCCTTGGTATCTGTGCTCATTTTGAGCTTTAAGGTCTGCAGAACTGGGTGAAAAGGACAATAGAATGTTACTGTACTGGTGTGGTGGGAAGGCCTTGCAGAACGTCTGCAAGGCGACAAATTTTGTGTCAAAACTTCAGGAATCTAATAACTTGTAAACAGCTTATCCTTCTCCAACTTTCCAAAAGTATTTCATTTTCACATAAATTCTACCTCTTTCCTATGAATACAGCTATCCCCATTCGCAATTCTATGATTTTTTCAATCACACATGAACCTAATTCTCAGTTTACTATAGTAGCTTTGAGACAATGTAGCAATATGTAAAGTATTTGAAAATTCAGAAATTTAAATACTGCTGTTGGAACTTTGGTCCATTTGTCAGAATTCAGGCAGTGGTGTAGCAGTTGTTGCCCAGTAATTCCTATTGCACAATGCAAAACTATTAGGCTTAGCAAGAATGTATTAAAAACACAGCCACACTGAGTTTTCAGTTGGTTTCCTGTTTTTAACATTTAGATTCAAACTACTGTATGAATGTAAATCTTCCCATCTGGGTCTCATCAGTTAAAACTTTTGTATTGGTAAATGTAATAATGAGTTTCTGCTTACTAATTTCACTGCAAGATCATAGGCTTTAAAAAGAAAATAACCATTGAGACACTCAAGTGAAAAGGAAGTTTGATATGTGCTGTGTATTTATTTCAAGCACGTAAGCACCTTAATGAAAAAAAGAAATGTAATATTTCCCCCTTTTTTATTAACTTGTCAAAAGTCTTGGGCTAAAAATGGGAACATTTTATGGCCTTCAGTGCACTGTAGTCAAGTTCTGCTTTTAGAAGCCTCAAGTTCAATTTTTTTTAATCAATTTACTAATTTCCAAAAAGTTTTCAATCCCAAGTATCCTAGTTTTCTAAAGTTTTGTGAATCTTTTCCTTTTATGATAGTTGATCATTGTGTCCTATATTGGAGTTGTTAGTTATGGGGAAAAATTACCAGTATAATTCCCTACAATCTCCATTATTATTTATCTCTGTCCTTCCCAAAATAATGCAGAGCTTAAATATATCATCTTTAAAAGATACATGTTTTTTTCAATTTTCATACAGCAAGTAACCAGTGCTCAGACTCATCTCAGAACCTTTTAAAACACCTGGTTCTGCTGGCCATTGTTGGATATTCAGTAATCTAATTTTTCACTAGAAATTTTGGGGTTTTTCTGGAAGTTGTCATGCAACCTCCTGCTTTCAGTTTGAATTTTAAGTCCAAGTGATTTATTTTTTTTATAAACTTGTTCCCAGCATTTTCTCTGTACCAAAATTCACCCTTTTCAACTTTTTCAGATTTCTTTTCCTGACTCTGTTCTGCAGCAAATTCAGCCCTGCTTTTCTGTATTAGTTAACCTTTTGCCCTATAAATATTCGTTAATGGAAATTTTTCCTGGTTGGCTCAGGTTTGTGATAGTCAGCGAGCCTGGGCTGATAAGGAAACCCCGCTGCCAACGTGCCGAGGAAAGCATTAAACCACAGCTGTACTCCTTAGTGCTCCTGTCTTTACCTGCCCCAATCGCATACCATTACACTTGATTTATCCAGTGTAATGTGATCCTTATACAAAGCCAAGCTTGGTTGTCATAAGGCCTTCCATTTTCATGCCTTTCTTATCTCTTTTCCAGCTGCATTTTCCCCAGTGCAACAAATAGCCCTGATGTAAAACCTTCAGGGTAAAAGGAGCCAGGACTAAATTTGTGCAGGTTGGGTTTGGGTGGGACTTAGACAGATAAATGTAGCTTGGGGTTTTTTTTATTTTTTTGTTTTATTCTATTCCCTTTTAGCCTCTTGTTCTGCGATTTCTTTTCATGATATTAATCACCTTGCTTATCTCAGTACTGGAGATATGAGCTGTGAGATGCACCATTCGGTAGCATATACTGTTGTCTACTTGTTTTCTTGATCTGCCTGCAAGTGCCTTGGGAGCCCAGCTGCAGCCACCTCAGGCTGTCTTCTGGGGGAATGCAGGGGGCAATTTTGCTTTTCCGTGAAGCTGTGTATTTAAAAGCTAAACTAAAATATGCACGAGTCTTCCGTAATAAGTCCCACCAGGACACCGTCCTTGTCAGACTTTGACATAAAACAGCTCTTAACACTGATCTTTGGGTTGGATCGAGCTTACAGTGTGTTTAGCAAAGAAAACTTTCATTCATGTGTCCCTGCAAATTAAAACAAAGAGCTTAGAGAAACCTAAAACAAGCTGAAAAAATGGGAAGGTGCTGCTAAGTTCAGGTGATTAAAAACAATATCATGCCTTTTGAAGTCTTAAAATTGATGGAGAAATGCAAGATTTCTGTGACACAAAAGAACCTAAAAATCTAAGCATGTATATTTCTTTGTTGTAGGAACTCTTCTTTCATGTTTTAATTTTTTTCTTTGAAGCCACATAGAATGAAAACTTAGTTTGCCCATTTTTAAAAGGGAAACTCAAGAATCTGCTGCAATCTAATTGGTTGTGTCTTTCCAGTTTTGATTTTGATTTGTACTGAGTATTTTTGGATGCATCAAAAACATGACTTGCAGTCAGAATTTATGTCCTTGTCAATATTTCAGTAAGCAAAGGTCAAACCAGAACATAAGAATACAACTTACATATTCATAATTGCATAAATTGTCCTAAAAGAAGGTCTTTTATTATACGCTGTCCATTTGCATGCTTCGTTAATAGTTTAGTGGGCACCATGAAGATGTCAGCTGTTTCTTTACTGATAAATTTTATTTTATTTTGCATAAGCCTACATACTTTTTCAGACAAGAGAATTAGTGTAATCTCTTTCAGAGTGATAGCGACATGAGTTCAGTGCCTACAAGAAGGGATGATAGCACTGGATGTCTGTTAGAAATGCAGAAATCTTTGAAATGCTCCATTCACCTATGCAGTTAAAGTGATTAGAGATTCAAACAGTCCTCAAAACACTGATGCAATTTCACTGTATCTGTAAGTCTATAAGCACCTGCCTCCAAAACAAACAAACACAAAACCAAACTGTAAGAAAAGAGAAAGTATTTGAAAGATAAAGCAGCTGTAAACAGTTGCTGTACTGAAGGTATGGCAGTTTTTTAACAGTGTGGATAAAAGAAATGCGGCAGGAAAATCATGGGAAAGATAATGTAAACTTTAATGAAAACTTACATGGTTTCCATGAATAGCTTTTATGGAGTTTGGGGAACAAGCCATTTCATAATAGAAAAAAAATAATAAAGACAGTGATGAGTGGCAGTCAGGGCCACAGATGCAGCCATCTGAAGATGAAGAAACCCAGGTGTGATCCAACATTGCTTTGGTCCAGTTTTTGGTGGCATCTTTGTCACCAGTGACTGTTCTCAGGAATGTTTGAGGATTTCTGCTCTAATCAGCTCCATGCTTCCCTGAGCACAGTGGTCAAAATTCTCTAATATTATTAGTCTGACTACAGCAAAGCTAAACCTGCCTTCAGTTGGAATAGTTGCAATGGTGAATCAGGCCAACTCCTGAGAAGAGGTGACAGAGTTACAGGGAAGACAAAATGTCGGGAAAGAAACAAAACCCCCACCTGCTTACTAGTGAAAGCAAAGACTGTGACCTAGTTTCCCTTTTTTCATTAGGATGTGGTTTAGCAAAATTGCCATCATGTGCCTGCAGAGGTGATGAGCCCCAAGCACACCACAGGGCTTCCCAGCAGCTGAGCTGTGCAGAGCCCGGCATCATCCGCACAGCAGATCATCTGCCATAGCTCTGGGGGCAAAAAAATCAGTCCCAGAGGCAGCAGGTAACTCCCGAGAAACGCAGGGCCTGCACCAAGCCCCTGTGTGGGGCAACAGCACTTGTAGGATGCAAGAGGCGAGTCAAAAGCAGAGCAAGGGCTGTGGCAGAGCCTGCACAGGTTCACCTGCCCTGTGTCCGTGCCTCCACCCCTCACAAGCACAGGCACTTGCCAAAGGAAACTGCAATTTTTATGAATGTCTTGAATTGCAGCCAGGTAATTACCTTCAGGAAATTTTCATGTTGCTTAATGATAATCTACAGAAAGTGAATGAGGAAGACAGGCTGGACGGAGGAAGCCAAAAATTTTGTAGTATAATAAACAACCATCTTGGTTTAGAAGCTGTGCATAGGAAGATCTAGTTGTGATCTTCAGGGAAATTGTCTGTTCTGTAAGTGCTAATCCTAGGAGGATACTTTGCCTTTGGTGGATATACACAATGTCTGCATACTGGACTCAACACAGTAAATTTTGATCCTGAACTACCCAAAATTAGCATTGAGCAGTATCAGCCAACTGTAACAATGCTGAGTGTCAGAACTTTGCGTGTGACTTTTCAAGAATCCAGAAAACATCTCTGCTGAAGAGGCTGTTTTCTCAAGCTGACTTTCACATCTATTTTTTGGTTTTTTCACTGCTATTAATTTATTTCCTGCATTCCATTAAAAGTGGCATTTACAGGTCAAGGAGCATTAAGATGGTTTCATTTGAAACAAAAAAAAAAAAAAAAACAACCACAGCTGAAAATGAACAGCAAAACCCTCTCTGCCTTTGTTGATTGTGCAGTTTACCAAAGATTTACATTTTTCACATCTGTTGCCCTCCCATTATAGTTTTCATCTTGCATGTAAAATTGATACAGCAAGATAAACAATCTCCCAATGGCTGGAGAAGGAAAGCTTAATAATAGCTCTGATTATTTTTTTAACCAAAAGAATGTAAAACAGCCTGTATTTTTTATGATGTCACAACTGGTGGAGAGTTTGACATTATCACATTAACTGCTAATGTACAAAAGTAACACTAATGTACTAGAATTAAAACTTTGTATAATGACCTTCTTTCCCTTGGTTCAGCCATTAAAAATACATTAATACTCTGTCTTGCAAATTGGACCTGATGCAATTTTATTCATCAATAACTAATTTGTAGGGGTTTTTGTTTGTATGGATATCTCTGTTTATTTTCTGGAAAATTATTCTGACTTCGTCTTCTGCAAAGTAGAAGTCAACAACATCTCAGGTCCGCTTATATAGCCTTTATTTTATTTTTATTTTTATTTTATTTGCAAGAATAGTAACCAGAACAAGGAAACTCAGTGTCCCTCCTTCTGTCTTATACTCAAGTTGGCCATCTTTATCCAGGGCTGTGTGCTTTAACATACCCATTTGTAAAATTGATTTATTACCCATCTCATGTGCAAATTCAAACTTAATTAACAAATGTTTGTAGCTACTTTCACATCCTCCTAAGAGTCACTCAAAGCAGTTGTTGCTGGGACGTGAGAACCTTGGAGCAAAGGCCTTTTTCGAGATGGGGAACAGGTTACAAAGGGCTACATGGGGGGTTACTTTATTTTATTTCTTTTTAAGGTACTTTGGAATCTTTTTAAAAATCCCTGTTTTGAAGCAGGTGGGGCACAAGACAGCAAAAGATACTTCCCATATAATAGGTGTTGTTTCTTGCATCCCCCTTCTACAACCTGCATGCATCAAGGTTTTAAAGCTCTTAAAAGCAAGCTCTGAGTTGAACAAAAAGACTGCTGGAACAGCAGTGGGCAAGTCGAAGCACACTTGAAGATAACAGCTGTCAGGACACAGGAGATGAAAATGCAACCAAGTATACAAGCTGCAGGAAAACTTGGCCTTGGGCATTTTGCTTTCACTTCAGTAGTTTTAACCCTTTGTACTCCAGAAATGATTCTTAAAGTTGGGAGAGCACAAAGGAGGAGAAAATCCTTTGTGAGCTGTTTCTGAAAATTGAAAATACACAAATAACTAGTAAATAGCTGCTGGGTCACCGTTATAAAGTACAGGCAGGGCTGCATTTAGATAGCTTGGCTTTTATCTGATTGTGAGCTGTGTGTTTCCTCATACGGGAACTACCGCCAACCCAATTTTAATCAGTTGCAATTTTGTTTTCGCGTCTAAATTAGAATAGCTTGGATTGAAGGGGAAGTGAAAAGAAATGTCTGTCAAAGCATTTCTGTAAAGCAAGAACTCTCTCACTTTAGTTCCATCATGCATCTTCAGTCTGATATTCTTCATTTTACCCAAATATTACCAGGATTGCTACTCTAGTGTATTTTATATCAGCTTTCTGCTTGCAAAGCTAAACAAACAGTTCATGAGCCATGCTGGGAAGTCTCCCCAAAGACCTTGCTCTTTAAAACATGTAAGTACAAGCATGACTCAGATTGGCGATAGAGAATGGAAACTTTCAGTTCTGTTGTTGTCTAGGATCCACCTTGATTTGGGAACAACCAAAAATATTCCTTCCTGATGACCGCTTGGGGGCCTCTCTGAAGAGATTCAGCAGTATCAGTTACTGCAAGTAAGCAGACACGTATTTGGCACATGCCTCAGCAGAGACCAATGTACCTCCCAGCCAAGCTGAGGGACGTTAGCAGGACAGCGCTTGATTTGTGACTAAATTCCAACCTGTGACCCAGCAAAGCTTCTCACCGCTGAGCCTGTTGCTCCTGCACTTTCCACCTGCATTATATCCAGTTAGAACGAAAATGGCTAAATACAGGTTTCTGCTAGCATCTGTTACCATGCCTGTTGTCTGAAACAAAGCCTAATTATCACAGCCCCCTCCTTCATATTTTCTTTTGACTTACCCAGTTGTCTACAGCTTTGATATCTAGAGCATAAATGCCAAGTCTGAAACGTGCATTCAATTAGATGACTCTTGACTGACCTACATAACAGTTCATTCATGAGATAATGTGACCTGGAGTCATGGAGATAGAAGCCAGTTGATGGAGCTGGCTTGGCTGTGTACACTGCAAACTCTCCAGTGATTGAGGAATGATCTAAAATTAGCCATATGCTGTACGTTGTTGAGAGCCTTTCAGACCCAGCTCTGTTTCAGAGATATTTTTCGTATGAGATGGGCATATAATTTGCCACATTGTAATTCTTTAATGCTTAACTTTATTAGCATGAGGTACTTGGGTATCAAATAAAATGAGCAATTAAGTGATTTATGCTTAAGGTCTGCTCTCAGTTCAGGGCGTAGGTAGCCAGCCTCCCATGAAGGGGCAAGCGTGTGCACAGTACTTACCACTTCCTTCAGAGAGCTACAAAATGGTGCTTTTTGAAGATGAACTCGTTGTGCATGTAAATCCCAATTGCCTATTACTGTGCCACAAGTTAAAATGTATTTTGTATTAAAGGCTATTTTGTATTTGTAGAGAACCACAGGGTGTTTTCCCTAGCTTTTGCCCACTAAATTTGTGAACTCGCAGCTTTCAGCTGTGGGGAAAAAAAAAGTTAACCAGAGAGCGAATGGTTTCAGCGTAACGATTAAGCGACAGTTTTTGTATTGCTAAGCCACAAAGGAAGCTCAGATAAAGGTTGTAGGTCGAAAAGAAACCTTGAGGAGCATGCTCATGAAGTGAGGCACTTCAAGAAAGGCTGTAGCTGTCACTTCCACATCTGAGGGGCTCTGAGGTATTTCAACCATTTTCTTATTCTATCTTGTCTTAAAGATTCTTAACAGAATAATGTGAAATTATCTGGTGTCCTCTGGGGCAAAAGTTCTTCTATTTTTATTTTTTCCCTCAGTAAGTGTGGTGGGAGCAGTCTGTGCTCTGCCATGTCCAGTTCCTTTCAGATGGAGCTGCTTCGGTGCTGACTGACGTGTGTCGCGAGGAGGCTGGGGGGACATTTTGTACAGGGAGGTTGTGGGCTCTTCGAAACATATTTGGAGCACAGCACCACGGTTCCTGAGGTTTTCTCTTTTAGTAGATGCATCTCATGAGGGTTTTACATGCATTTAAAGAGCAGGTTGCTTGCTGCCTCCTTCTCTGTCTCCCATGAGCTGGTTCTGTGGTTAACTCTGTGCTAACACGGTGGTGATCCTCTCTTGGGGAGGGTAAAGATTAATCAAAATGCCCAGGAGCTGGCTGTCAGATGTCCAGCAGGAGGTTTCCTGAGAGCCTTTCTGTGAGTTTCTTAGGGGTTTGGGTTTTGGGTTGTTTTTTTTTTAACTTTACGTTGTATAAGAAATAATAAGGAAGTGGCAACCTGCATAGCAGTAAAAGGCCATTTAATTTATTCTTTCACATTGTACATTTTGCAGTGCTTTTGTATTTTTTTTTTTTTTTATGATGCATATACACTGTTTGGCTTTGAGTGAATAAATTGTTGGGAATGCTGGAGAGAGGAGCAGCAGAGAAACTTTTGTATTTTGCAGGAGTTTTTTGGTTCAGACAGACCACTTGGGCTCCAAGCTGAGGCTGAAATTGCACAGGGCCCAATTAGTGCCTGTTACCTTTGCTGTTTGCTCTTGATCGGTTGCAGAGACAGAGGTTTAATTAAGCAGAAATGGGGATGTGGAGTTAATGTTCATTATAACTAAAATCGAAACAGCTGTTTACCTTGCCAAAGCCTTGTGTGTTAATGTCCATAAATCTCACCTCGAGGAGAGCTCAGAGGAGCCAGCTCCTGTACACGCCTTTCCAGATAATGTGTGATATCATTTTACATACTCATTTTCACAACATTTCCTAATCATATTAATTAACACATTAGGGTATAATTTTTATTGTCTGCAGAAATTACTTCAATTAAAACTATTAACATATTGTCATGATTGTTATAGTATTTGCAATTTGCTTTGTTACTACTCAACAACTACTCCAGCAAACCCAAATGTTTGAAATCAGCATAAAATTGTCGTGCATGCGCTTTTCCTCTTAACTGTCACATCAGGTCTCACTGTAAACTTCCTGAATAAGCTCTGTTTCTGTGCTGGGGTTTCCTCTGTGAAAAAAAAAAAAAAAAGATGTGAGAGGCCAGAAAGATTTTGTCTTGATTAGGCTCTGCAGTGCCTAACAGGAGTGTGATCACTGTGCAAGTACATATGGAAAGAGTAAATAATTACAGTGGAGCACAAGACAGTAATGGATAGAAACTGGTCACATTCATGTTAAAAAATTAGTAGGTTTTTTGCTTTTTTTCTTTTCTTGGTCAGAGCTATGAGTTTCTGGTCTGGCTGTCTTGGAAGAGGAGTGAAGGCAAGAGGCTAGCTTTAATATTGAACATTTTCAGGTCCAAAATATTTTATAGGCAAGTGAAACGTGCTCCCTGTGTAAGAGGCCAAAACTTGTTGTTAGTGTAATTGAAATCTTAATGGTCTTATCAAAGATTATTATTATTATTACTATTATTATTATTATTATTATTATTATTACAGATCTACTTATTAAGAGAAAAGAAAGAACACTGTTATGGGGGAGGAAAGCTTCAATAATACATTTGAAATTAATACAGACACATTTCTGAGTGTCTACTCCTATCCAAGGTGTTTTGCTCACCCTTACTCAGTGAGGTTGAATTTTTGGAGCTGGGAAGTGGATAGGGCAAGTAGTCAGATACCAAGGGCTTCATTGGGAGAGGTACTTTGATAGTGGTGATAGATAGTACTTTGATAGTGATACTCTTTGCCATGATGAGCATGATGTTGATGGTTTCCTAATCCTTATTCTGAGTTATACTTCTGGCTGTTTTAATGGGTTTTTTTATGTTTCCTAACATTCTTTTACACCTCAATCTTTCTCCCTTGGATTGCAACACTCATTCAATATGTATGTGATGTCTTACATATGTTGGATACTTTTTCTGTCTCACCCTAAAACCACAGATTGACATTTTATTAGGCAGCTCTAGGTGAATTTTTGTAGCCCTGGGGTCTTGAATGTCAGTCTGTGCCCTGTCTGATACCTGCTCGTGCCTCCACTCCTCTGCACTGTACCTTGTGTTGCCTCTTCTGAGTTCTCCATTATGATACCAGGTCTGTGTTCCTCTGCACTCTGTTGTTACCTGTTGGGGTCATAAATATTTCATCCTGTGCAGAGTAACTGTGAGTTATGCTACTGTCTGTATAAAAAGCACACATAAACCATATCATTATGCGAAGACAAGCAAAAGTAAAATATATTAGGCAATAGCCACCTGGCCATTAAGAAAATTGCTGCTGCAGCTAAAGCAGCTAAAATGAAGCTCCAAGTTGGGCAATACAAGTGTAGGCAAGCCTGACATGCCTGGGGCTGGGGATGTGCAGGCTCGGCACAAAGTCTGTGTCCTATTACTGGCATCACTGGGCTACAGGACATGAATGAGATCACTATTTGGGTTTACCCTTATGGGCTGAGTGACACAGGATGTCCTTTCTGATCTTGGATTTGTAGCAACACCTAAACTGTTGAAATAGAAAGGGAGTGCTTTGCCTTTACGGAGCAGGTGTATATTGGTGTAGTATTAGCAGGCAAGTTGAAAAGAAAACAAGAAATTTTATCTAACTGAGGTAGATAATTGCTATCATTATTCTAATCCATATGTATTCTATTCATCTTCATGATATTGCTGTGACAAAGCTGTTATCCTCCTTTACAGATAGAGAGTATTTATCTACAGTTGCCCTCGGATGCCTCTATAGTCAATGGAAAGACATTTCTACCTCCATTTTAGTCCACCTGAAGTCTGAATTGCCCTCTAAAATGATTATTTCTCTTCACTGACTAAACAGGAAATCCCACACACATAAATTTAATAAATCTGAGCCAAAGAGATTAGAGATTTGTCTGCAGCAGATGAGTTTCAGAGCCTGTGCTTTCACAGCTGTTACTAGTAACTAGCTTAGCTTAAATTTATTTCATATATGGAATATATAGGTGACTGCTATAGTTTAGATTGTACCATTGTTATACACCAAATGAGACATGTCCAAATGGCTGAGTGTGGAATTCTATTTTCATATTTCGGATGAGAAGATAATGCCCTAATCAGGTCTCGTCTATCTGATGTGCTCAGTGGCACTACTCAATTCTTTTCAGTTTGGCTACCACTCCAAACTGTTAAACCATCTGCTGATAGCAGCCGAAAAGATGACAATATAATAAATTACTAGAAAAAGTTAAGATACCTAACATCTGCTCTCCACCAAGCTCGAGCATCTTCCCTGAATTGATGTTCTGTCATCTCTTGACACAGTAAGGGAAGATGCCTGCTCTGAAGCTGTTGCAAATTCAAATCATTTGCAGCTGGACCTACATTCCAGGCATCCATCCTAGGCCTAAATAGGGAATAACAATAGAGAAGGGAGAAGACAAAGGCAGGAGAACAAATAGTTTCTCAAAATACCTTAAGAAGTTCCTGGCCCAGGTAAAGGCCTTCGTCTACTCATTATTCATTATGATTAATGAAGAAATACCTAATGATGGCAAGCAGAATTTTGCAAGACAGAAATAGAAACTGCTGCCTCTTCAGAACCACATGACTGTCTGTCCTGGAACTACGTTCTGCATAATATTTTAATTGAATAACAGTTTGCTCAGTAGCAATACACCACATTGGTTAGTGCAAACAGAATGCAAACATGTTCTAGATAAGATTATGTAGCTCCAAAGGTGCTGGTAGGCAGACACTGTTAAGAAAATATACACATAATATTTACTTAAAACGTTCCTGGAGCCTCCTTTGGTGTTATTAGTCTGTCATGAAAATCTGCAAACACATACTTATCAGAAACTCACTGCAAAACATTAGGCAGTTAGTGAAGTCAAATACAGAGGGTGGATGCCATAGCAGAGCACAGTTAATGGTTGAGCTGTGACTTAACTTACATCCAAGTGCAAACATAATTAAATTAGAAAAAGTCCTGAACCAAACGTAGGAGGTGTAGCCTGCCTGGAATGCAAAGATGAACCTGGATCCCATCCTACTGCTTCAGTCTCCTGAAGTAGAACTGGAAGAAACAGGAGTCCGGAGCTGAATCCAAGTTAAAAGGTGTAAAACAAACTAGTAGGTGCCACAATGTTCTGCTCATTATTGTGGTACAAACTTACACAAAATTAGCTGATCTAAGAGAGAAGACTTAAGGACTGGAAAGTTTGGTGTGCATTAATTTGGGAGATTTGCCTTACAGTAACTAAACCCAAGTTGTTTTCTAGTTTCCTTTTCTAAGTTTTTTTAAGTCTAAAAGCATCCTCTTAAGACATGAGTTCTCTAAGCATAATAATTGATCTCTTCTCTGTTCCTAATTTCTCTCACATACACAGCCCTATCAGCTGCTTACACAGTGAGCAGGTGAAGGAGGGGCACTCCTTCAGCACAGATACCTTCATAGTAATCTGTGATTTTAAGCTCAGTGAAATTCCACTGGATCTAAATTCACCTTAAGCAGAAGGATGATCCTTGTAAATAAATATGAAATCATATAATGTAGTTATAATTCATAAAAGAATATAAACATAATAATAAGGAGTGTAAATACCTATATACTCCAGTAGCCTTTAGTATATACTAAAGCAACTGGATTTGATCCTGGAGAATATATTCCACACTGTATTCCCATAAGTCCTGTTCTGCCACAGATCTGTCATCCATCCATCCATGAAAATCTATTCCTTCAGGTCTAGATTAGAAAATACTCCCCTCTGTTTTTTCCTTGTAACAGTAGTGTTCATCATTCACTCTACTGCTTCTCCTTACCTCTTTCTGTCTCCTGGTTAGACCTTGGGAATGATGGCTGGTGTTCCCTAGGACCAGCAAGTTTTTCCTGAGTTAGACCCAATAGAAGCAGTAATGAAGTTCTATTTTAGTTTGTGTGATTTGGCAAGCACT
The DNA here is from genome assembly GCA_013397775.1 of Eulacestoma nigropectus. NCBI lineage: Eukaryota > Metazoa > Chordata > Aves > Passeriformes > Eulacestoma > Eulacestoma nigropectus. The sequence continues at coordinate 981,680 of VZTE01005687.1, read as the reverse complement.
GGCTATGATGTGATAATAAGCAAAATAAGGAGCCAGCAGCCTGGGCTGGCAGCAGGAGCAGGGAGCACCGTGGTGGTGGTTAATCTGAGATTCTTGCCATCAGTGCACCTGCATGTGTCTAGGAGCAGACACTCAGGTTTATGTCATACTGCACCAGCCTGGAGAAGTCCTGAGGGGTTGCTCAGATGAGCTGGTTTGGTTTGTACACACCAGTGCTGTTTGGAAAAGGTGGGAGAGTATAAATCTCTGTGCATGTGTGTGTCCCTGACTGACATATTTAACCTAGTGCAGAATTAAGCTTGTAGCTGTCCCTGTCTCATCCCAGCGTGGTGACCAGCTGTGCCTGACTGATATAACAGGCTGTTTTCCCTTTTAGGGGTATTATTTATAGCGTTATCTTCCAGAGTAAGGTGTGAGACTGGTATATTTGGCTGGATAGCAATGCCAGTATGTTCGTCTGCTACAGGGTAGAGGTGATGTTTCTAATCAAGCTGAGGCTGAATGGACTTTGCAAGAGGAACAAGGTGAGATTTCTAAACAATTTAAAGGATTTGGTTCAGAACAGGCATTAATCAGTCATTAAAAAGCAATTGCAAATAACCATGACTTTCTGTCCATCTCTAGTGTTTCTCAAGCATGGCCCTGAAAGCTCGACACCATTCTGCAGCTTTAGCAGTAATTTGAATGCAACAAATCGTACCTGCAAAGCACAGATGTTGAAAGCTGAAAAATCTGAAGGTGCCGTATGTTTCCTGTAATTGAAAGCAGGTGCCCTGAAGGAAGCAGAGATTCTGTTTCACTTTATGAAGTATCTAGTTGGCAGAGCGGGAAAAAAATACCTGCTAAAACTTCATTCACTAGGACTGGATAAAACAGATTAAAACTTGTTTTACGACAGCTCTTGGGCTCCAACAAGGGATCAAGATCCTGTTGTGTTGGGCAGCACAAACAAAAGGAATTAAGTCATGGGGTTTGGAGTAGTAAATAAATGGAACTACATGTATTTAAAGAATGGGATGAGGGAAAGTACCATGATACACAGACCTCTTGGAGTGATTCCAGAGGAGGACTACCAAGATGATTAGAGGGATTGAACACCGCTCTATGAGGAAAGGCTGAGAGAGTTGGGGCTTTTTCATCTTTTTCATGGAGAAGAGAAGGCTCTGGGGAGACCTTATTGCCCCTTCCAGTTCCTAAAGGGGGTCTGGAGAGAGCTGGGGAGGAACTTTTGACAGGGACATGTAGTGATAAGAATAAAGGAAATGGCTTTAAGCCCAAAGAGGTATATAATTTATAAAAAGGTTTAGATTAGATATTAGGAAGAATTTTTTTTCTGTAAGGGCTGTGAGACATAGGAACAGGTTACCCAGTGAAGTTCTGGATGCCCCATCCTTGGAAGTGTTCAAGGCCAGGTTAGACCAGGCTTGGAGCAACCTCCTCTTGTGGAAGGTGTCCCTGCCCATGGCAGGGAGTTTGGAACAAGATGATTTTTAAGGTTCCTTCCAGCCCAAACCATTCTGTGATTCTATTATATGATAACCCTTCCTTGTGCAGCACTGAAAGCAGGCCCAGCATCTCCATCACTTTGGGTCTATTCCCCTCTGCACTGGGGTGGATGCTGCATCCCAGGTCTGCATCTCCCCGTGGTCCCACACCCAGACACTCTTATCATTGCTTCAGTGAATGCTCAGTATGATAGGCTGCCAATCTATCTTTTGCCTCAGTTGTTATTTATAAAGAATCCAGGCCTAGAAATTAGTAAAAGCTATGAAAATTTGTGCTTTGGAGGATTACTTTTTGGGAAGCAACCTGTAAGGTGAAGCCTGCAGGATAATGAACAGGAGAGAAATGCCTGGTGAGTTGTAGCTGCAGCTCCACCTGCAGAGTTCACAAGCCTTTAGGGAGGACTTTTTTGTGTGTCTGTGCCTCAATTTACTTATGGGCAGTGGTAAAAGCCCCAAGGGTCCTCTGAGAATTATTTTGTTGTTGTTTGTGGGGAGGTTTTGCATGGTTTGTGGTACTTTTAAGGCATGTAAGAGCCGAATGTTATATACATCATGAGATTTAGCAGAATTGTATTCAAGCTGAACATAGTCTGTGGGTGTAGGTAGTATTTGATACTTAAAGGCAGAAAAACAAAATAACAGAAAAGCACCCCAAATCATCCAAATTTACTGATGCTTCCAGCCAGTTTTGCAGTGCTGCAAGCTGGGACTACGTCTCCTTCTGTTCTGTGTTTTGGTGGCTGTAGCAAGCATAGAAAGACGAAACAACTTTGATCAAAACATTTTTCAGCTCTTTTTCTAATGAAACAGATAGTGCCTGGCACAGCATCGTTGTACAGTTATTTCATCTCTCTCAGAATACTTTTCTTAAGTTCTGAAAGTGCTGACTGACCTGTGTGCACCAGGCTCAAAGCTCTTGCTCCCATTTAAAGGCTCTGCAGCACTTTCACTATATTCTTTCTCTTTAGATTGCCCACAGTTTTTTTTCCTCCATCAGTTCTAGGCAGACATTTTCTAAGACTTTTTCTTCTTTAGTTCATCAAACCACCTGAAAGAAAGAAAAAAATGTCCTTTGTTCACATTGTGACAGGGAGCATAGATTTGGCTGAGAAAATAGTGAATTATGTTTACCACCTTTTTCCAATGGCCAAGAATAGATGGGAAAACTTGGAGGGGAAAAGTGGAAGAAAAGGCCAGATATTTAATATATATTAGTCAGTTTTTCATTCTTTTTGACAATCTTATTTAACTGACTTAATATTGGATCTTAATTCCAGCCAAAATTTTAGAAACTGGGAATTTAATGACCACATCATTTCTCTCTGTGTAGCTTCCTATACATGAAAGGTCAATGTCAGTCAGACTGTACCATTTGGCATGAAGATGAATATAGAAGCTAAAGAGGATTTAAAAAATACATGATCTGGCATTTGAAACTGAAGTCTGGGAGTTGAATCCTGCTTTTATTCCTTTATCTGCTGGTGACCTCGCACTTCTTTTCTGATGGGCTGTGTTTACAGATTTAATAGGGTTTTTTTGTCCTACTGCACAGCAGTGAGGAAAGTCCTGCAGGGGCTAAGTCAGATTTTTAGGTAGGTTGAAGAAGTGTCTGGTTGATGCTACCACTCTCCCTAGAGCCATTTCTGTGCAGGAAGTATGTAAAGCAGGGTTAATACTCTCCACACCTCACAGAACCTGAAAGAGAAGTCCATTTACCTAAAAATCTTTGGCAGGGATGTCTGGTCCCCTTGTTTCTTGTTATTGACTGTAGAAAGAAGGGAAAGTGTCTGGGTTACTAATGTGGTGTTTACCGAGGCTTCTGTAGCGCGCACAGTGAAACCCATCTGAACATTAGTGCTTTAATTTTCCCATCTGTGAAACATAGGTTATGTCTTGCAGTGGAATCGTGATCCTTGCTGCTTCTGTGTTCAGAATGCCTGGAGAAAGAAGGCAAAGTGAAAAGACAAGGTGGTATATTCTGATCGGGGTGGTGTTTGCTCTGAAAACTGCGATACACAGCCTGAAAGTACAGCACAGGTGTGGACATACACAGCATGAAAAGGATAGCTCAGAAAAATAAATTAGCATTAGATGTTTTATAAGCCTGATTTCCTTGTGCAGTAGTGCTTTTAGGTGGTTATTATTATTTGGGTTGTCAGGTATCTCAGGAAAGGAGTTTAATATTTCCTGTCAGTCTTGAAAATGTCCATTTTAATGTGCACAGCAAAGGTGGAGGGACCTGTGTTTATGATTTGAATACCTGCAAGCAGTCAGGGCCCTATGCACAGTCCCTCTGCATCTGCTGGCTTGCTGTGCTTTATCTTTAGTTGCTCACTTTCGATAATTGAATCAACTCCTCAATTGAAAAATACACATATATTAAATATGGCTTTATTATGCATTGTTAAAGAGTCAGAGACAGCAGTCAGCCAGCCGCAGAGATGTTCTTACAAACGTTATAACAAATGTTATAAAATTTCTGAATTTCCAAGCTTTTTATGAACTGAAACCTGGCTGAATAAGCCACATGTTCTTGTCATCCATTTGTCTGTCTCTGGAATCACACAGAGCTCCCTTCTGGCATGTATGAGCCTTTTGCACTTCCAGTGCCACATGGTTCATGTTTTCCTTGGTCCGTCTTGCCAGCTGTGTGACCCCATCATTGGGGTTTGAATTGTAGTGAAAGTATCGACATAGTTAAAATTATTGAGTAACACGGTGATTAGAATTTTGGGAAAATTTCACTGAGGATATAAAAAAAAAATTCTTTTTTACTCTGACTTGTGTAGCTTGGAGATGATTCATAAGTTTGAGCTATTCACTGATGGCCCTCGGACTTTGAAGCACATCAGAATGAAGATACTCTGGTGGTTTCTCACCATCTTATCTGGTTTTTAAGGTGTTTAAAATGTGGAGTTGAAACTTGAAATCAAACTGGCCAACAGCTACAAGTTAGAAGCTATTGTCTCAGGCTGTTTATAATTTTGTTTCTGTCTTGCAAGTCATTCGAACGAGAAGGGGTTCCAAAGTACACATTCAGCATTCACTTGTGGGGTTTTCCTTTCTCTGTCTGCAATAACTTCTCCTATGGAAGCAGAACTGAAGGGTCTGCAAAAATTTGGCCTCATTGATGCTAGCAGATGCTACAGTGAATGTGAAATTACTCTAACTGCACTTCCTTGGGGGCTGCTAAAAGATTTCTGTAGCTTCAACCACTGTGATGTGATGTTTGGGATGACTCCTACTTTTATAACTGCATATTTAATTGCATATCTTAAAGAGTGGAGGGTGCTGTTGTGGAAGAACTTTTCCCTTCAAATGTATGTTACCTTGTTTTAGTTTTCTCTTTTATGGTTTTGTCATGCATATGTAATATCAGCTCTTCCAGAATAACTTTACCATATTTAAAGTATGAGCTGAGTTTGCAATTTGATGTAACCTACATTGAGGCTTCTCCTCTGTTTCTAGGTACAGGGAAATTTTGGATCTTCTTAGGGTGCCTAGGTTATCAGGCACCATAAAATATCCATCACTCATTCCTACATCTAGTATGGCATTTTCAGACAACAAAAAATCTCTATTCGTAATTGCTGCAAATCGCCATTTGTAGCAAAGTGGGACAGGGTTTTTTTTTTTGAATGAAATCTGAGATGATCTGGTGATCTTTAGCCTCTGCAAGACAATTGTTCTTTGCTAGTAAGTAGCAAAGGACTTATTAAAACCTAAAAACTTTGATACTTTCTATCCTGCCACATAAGACCAAGCTGCTGCTGAGATGCACAAGATAAGGTTGTGCTGCCCCTGGAAGAATTCACTTGTTTCATACTCTCTGATACTTCAGTTTCATCCCCCCATGATCTAATGGCTTTCTGTTGTCACTTCTCATTTTTATAAGGTATTGCTCCTGCTATTGGTAGGAGTTGGATCACATGGTAGCTGAGGTTTGAAGGTCCCTCAGGAGATCTCCTGTCCAACCTCCTGCTCAGAGCTGGGTCAGCTTGTGAAATCAGACCTTGTTTCTCAGTGTCTGGTCCAGCTGTGTCTTGAAAACCTCCCAAGACGGAGACTGCACAGTGTTTCTGGGCAGCCTGTTCCAGTGGGTGACTGTCTTCATGGGGAAAATATTTTCCTTCTATCCAGTAAGACACTCTCCTTTTAACTTGTATGTGTTGCTTCTTGTCCTCCTGTTGTGCCATGCAAGGGACCTGGTCTTGTTCAGCCTGGAGAGGAGAAGGCTTCAGAGGAACCTCCACGTACTTACGGGAGGATATGGAGAAGACAGGGACAAGAACTTAAATTGGTAGATATTCCCATAACGATTTATCAGTGAAGGTTGGTCTGGAGTTGTTCACACTTTGAGAAGTCTTTGAAAGAAGATGCTTTAAAGAGAAGCTATCTCGTTTCTGCCAGTTGGCAATGTGTGTGAATTTAAGGAAGTATTCTGTCCCTTCTCATCTTTGACTCAGCAAATCCAATCTGCACTGCATGACATCTTGCCTGGCTCATGACAGAATCTGCCTGCCACTGTCTTCGTCCTTTGGGCATCCACAATCCACTGGCAGCCTGCTAATAGATACAGTGAGGCTTGTTCTGCTCTAGGTTTTCCAAACAAATAGAGCAGGTTTTCCCTTGGATTGCTAACACTGTGTGCACAAAAGTAGGAATGGTTGTCTCCATTTTTGCATATGCCTGAATTTTCTCTGTGAGAGCTGTCTCATTTTAACTTGCTGCCTGAAGTTATACAAATTACTGCTGCAAATGGTTAACACTTAAGGAGATAGGGAAATTGCTGTTCAGACAGTACCTATCAGTCTGGGGAGCAAGTACACAAAAACTTGTTTCGTTGTAAGGCAGAGTAGCACCCAAAGGCAAAGAACTGCATTGGTGCTCTTGAGCTATTTAATAACATGGGGTTTGTTTGTTAGGTGGTTTTTGATTTTGTTTTTTGTTTGTTTTTAATCTGCCAATAAATGCACATGTATCTGAGCTATTTTTCTTTTAAAAAAAATCATTTGGGACTATGCTGTTATTTTCTTGTTGTATATCACTAGGCTTCTGCATTTTTTTCATAACCTTAAAAGAGAATTGAAAGCAGATCACAAATCAGGCCTGACTCTCTAATTTGCATTTCTAAATCTTACATGACCCTGTTCCCCCAGCATGGCAAATTACTTAGGTACCAACTTCAGACCTAAATTAAACAAACCTCTGCTGTATTTTGCTTCTGATCCGAATTAAAACTAGTGCTTGTAGATATTTAATGAAAAGAATATCCTTTCCAGTCCTTTTAAAGGACTTGCTACATTTCTCATTTTTGGGTGTTTGTTTCTACTGCTAATGCCTCTTGTGCTGTATCCAAAGCACCCCTGCAGATTTCACAAAAGCATAACAACCTCTTCACCAAAAATGTTTGTCTTCTGAATCTGGAGGGTTGTGAAAGTAAGGAGTAGGGAGCACAGAAAGAGGAGGATTTGAGATTTTATGGCAAATTATTTCCTAAGGGACAGACAGAGGGCTTCTCTTCCTGGAGCAATGCTTAGTAGCTAGACTATGATGCATTTTAACTTAAGATATGACTAAAAAAGAGGATTAAATCTTTTTTTAACAGCTATTTAAATTACAGCACTAGCTGTGTAAAAGCATGTGAACAGCTTTACAACACCAAAATGAATGTTGACCTAGCCTAGTAGCCTGATTCCACAAAACCCGGAGAAAATGTGTAAGTGAAAATAAACAAAATAATAGTGAGTGTTCAAAGATTTTATTCTTTTTTCCTGTAGCCTTTCCCAGATGTTGTCAAACTGTAACAGGGTGACTTCCAAACCTGAAGTTGCACCTACTCATTTGTTTTAAATAGATTTTGTTGAATTTCTTTTCCACCGGGAAGAATTTGGCGGGTCTTTTTAGGTCCTCATATACTGGGCTATTTTGAGAGAGAACTAGATACATTTTCATGATATCACCAATTGCTGCTACATTATTATACCCTCCTGTACATTAATAGTACTGAGTTATTAGCATCATCCCACACATTCTGTGTTGATGCCAGCAGGGTGAATAAGAAAAACATCTGCCTGGGAGGTAAAAACGTGTTTCTGTATATGAATGCATAAACATGAAAATTCTACACCTTCTGGTTTGAACTCACACCAGAGAGCACAGGAGAGACCTGTGAATTTCTGCAGTTGGGAACTGGCCCTTGTGTAAATCCTGTGGGAGGAGGCTGGAAGGGATAAGGTGTCTGTCCACATCAGTGTTAATGAAGAAGAAAACTGGCAGAGCGACTGCTTCCTCTGGGAGTAAAGCTACGGATGTTGTGACACTGGGATACACACGCTGTTACTTCCTCAGCATTCATGAACTACTTTGTCATTCATTTAAGTCTGTGTTGCATTGCTTGAACTTAAATGCAGTGCTGGGAATATTTAAGGTAATGTTGATCTTTCCCATTTATTGTATTTTCCCCATGGCCTCTTTTTTTTTTTTTTTTTTTTTTTTAAATATTGTCATTTTGTCCATTCAAGATGGATGGGGTCGGTTAAGTGTGGCAACCCCTGATAGCTGTGCAGCTCCATGGCATTGATGAGGAGATCCAGTACAGGAAAAAGACTGTTAAAAATAAACGGGGAGCAATTCTTGAGCGTTTTTATATTCAGAGAAGTGCATCTACTTAAATTTCCCAGAACACACTGAGCTTTTACTAAATATCTTAATAGGCTCAGGGGTCACAGTGATCCTTCTGTTGATACTATGGAGTTTTCTGGCAGGTGACACCTCCACGGAAAAACAGGAATGTCAGCAGATGAAAGCAGCATTAACATCTTGACAGATGCGTGTTATAACGGCATCTTTAGACAGAGCTCGCGTGCCCCTTAAGAAAGCTATTTTTGCCACAATAACTTGAGTTTGAAAAGTCTTGTATTGAAAGGTACCTATGATAAATCAGGTCTTCCAGAGTTGTCTGCACAGCCTTTCAGGAAAAGCCCAGGTCTCTGTCACTCAGTTCTGCCCAAAGTTTGCATTATTAAGACCAAGATGGAAATAGAATTCCCTTTTCTCTTTAACTCCCTCCCACTTTATATTTTTTTGCATTTCATACCATAATAGAAAGTTAATCAGAAACCTGGCAGATAAGAAATCCTACAGCCAGTGAAGATGCTGTACAAACAGTAGAGCTGTGAGTATTTAGCAACTTCACAGTAGCCTTGTTTCACATTTGCAATTAATACACGTCTGTGTTTGCATTTGTTATAGGACTCTTGACAGCACCAACATAACAAGAAAAACGAACAACCTGAGTAATAAATCTCTGGAGGCATTCAGCAAGTGCCATAGGGCTCATTAATCTTGATTATTCCCCATAATAGATAACTTCACAAATCATCTATTCTCCCCAATCATGCACGTAAGGATAATGTATATGTAATAGCCTCCCGTACTGTAAAACCCCAAATAGAATTTCATTTTTTAAATATAAATCTTGACAAATGCAAGACAAATATTTATAGAAAAAGGATGGGTGTGAATAACAATGAACTGGACTGAAAAAAGTCAGGCAGTGACTGTTGTGAAGAGATGGGGTTTGGGTTTTTTGGTTTGTGGGGGGGTTTCCCTTTACTTTATGATGTCTCTATTTGAATCAAGAAATTCATTTATTTATAGCCTGAAGTAGATGGGATTTTCTTCCTGAGAGTTTTGGCCTGGGAGATAAAGCAGTCTGCAGCTGCAGCCTTCATGTGTGCTCCTTAAGGAATGTAGACAGGGGAAAAAGGGGAGCAGCTAAGAAATACCCTGAATTCCAAACAATTTAATATTTATAATTTATACTACTGATGCCTTCTTTTTCTTGTATCTTCTCAAAGCCTTCCTTTGAAACCAGAGTTATCAAAGAAAACCCTAGTTCTGATTTGACATGGTCTTCACCTGTTTACCAACTTTTCTCAACCACAACTTAAATATGCCAGCATAAGAGATCTGTGAAAAACATCGTATTTACAGTAAGACTGTGTATGATCCTTTCAGTAAGAATAACAGAGATGCTCTAATACCCAGAGTTGCAGGCTGTGCTTCAGCTCACAAATACCATGATTACCTTAAAATTGATTGTTCAAGAAAAAGAAAAATATAGGAGACATATTAAGTTTTGAAAAAAATATACAGAATATTATGGTTTAAATGTAATCAGTTTTAAAGAATAAAGTAAAGGATAAGCAAGTGGAGTGAGGAGGAAAATAAAAGATTTTTTTTTCCCAGAAGTGGACCAGTACTTTTTATATCATTGTAATTGTAGTGACCTTAACCTCATGCTTAAGAGGGAGTTCTGCTGATTGAAGTTTCAGAAGTGTAAAGCTCTATTCACAGCTGAGCCTTCCTCTTATACAGTATAAAGCATAAGATTTGATTGCCCTCATCTTTGCCCACATACCCATTTGGCCACCTTTCTTCTTCCTCCCTCTCCCCATGTGTCCAAATGCTCTCAAAACCCCAGGATTTTGTTCTATGACCTGGAGCACCAAAATAGCAGTTTTGTGTGAGTGGAAGGGATTTTACAGAGTAACAACTGAACAGCTTTAGGGCATGTTTCTTCTTCTTGTTCACTGTCCCTCCTCCACCCTTTGTATCAAGTACTCCGGATTCATTTCCTTAAAATTTATTAGAAAAGAGAACATATGCATCATCTTTCAGAGCTGAAAAAAGAACAACTTGAAATTTGGATCTGTTTCTTTTTTCAGGATCTGCTGTGCACATTATTTGAGCAATTCTCTTTCTGTAATTGTTTTGCTTGTGAATGCATAATACCCATCTATACAGTATCACAGTCTTTTAATAGCCTACACTGCATGTTGTGTCTCTGTTCCTAAATACATACATGTTAATCATATCCACAGGCAAAATACCTTCTGGCAAAGAGGTGAAGATTGGGTGTTGCCTCTAAGAAGTTTTAGAAAGTGGAGGAAAAAAAAAATTTTCACAATCGTCTTAAGTTCAAGTGGACAAAGGATCCTGTGTGTTTGACTTTTGTGTTTAGACCTTTCTTTCTTCAGACTTCTGCAAGGAACTTTCTAAGACAATGTCAAGGAAAAGTGCATTTTGGCTTGAATTTTTTCTCTTATATCAGCACAGTCTTTTTGTTTGAAATGCAGTTTTGAATCAGGATAAATGAGTAGTATTCTTAACTGTCTGAGAAAAATTCAAATAACTCTCTTAATCTCTCTTGGCCTCAGTTTCTCCCTGTATAAAACTATACTTATAATGCTCCACCATCTCTGTAAAATGTTCCACAGTCTTCTGATGAAAGGAATTTTTAAGTTCAAAGTGTTGCTCTTAGTGAAAGAATGATCTTGTTTATTCTTGAAAAAACACTTTATATAAACATCAAAGAGCTGTTTGTACCAAGTGTTTAATATGCCATAAGGTGCTCCTGTGTCTCAATTAGCAATATTTTCTCATTCATTTCTCCAGGAAAAGGAATGTGTTTGGTGATGTGGATGCCATGTGATACAATTCCATCAATGTCAATGTGCGCAGCAAACTAAATGCAGTGTGTGACATTGGCCATAATTTCCTATTCTGTACACAAATTAGCATAGCAATGGATGCAAAGTGATATGGAGTCACTTATAATCAGTCTCCTTCCACTGCCCTGCCTGGCTGATTTCCCCAAAGAGCCAGGAGTCAGTGCTGGAGGGCAGCTGGAGCTTTGCAGTTCAGGTTGTGCCACTTGCAGTCACCTCCAAAAGTGGGAGTGTCTTTGTCTTTTGTTGAAGGAGATCATCAAAAAATAGGGATTGTTTCTTTAGAAGTTAATGCAGAAGGCCACTTTTTCAGGTAGGAATTTACACTTTGTTGACCACTTCCTTCTTCTGGAAGTATGGAAGAGAACACCAACGTGCAAGAAGGTCACCACAGTAGAATAGAAGGTGGACTTGATGCAACTTTTCCTCGTCTGGGTTAAAAAGGAATGAACACCACAAGTAACCAGTAACCATGGAAAACATAGTTCCTGAAGGACAACACTTGTGTTGTTTAAACAGTCTCAGTCTGATACTATTGTCTTTTTTTCTTCTTGAAAAGCGTTAGAAAGCCTTTTCTTTTCTTCCTTTGCAGACATAGTGGTACAAAAGGGGATGCTGACCCTTCTGGTTTAAAATAGGATTACTGGACTTAAACTGGCAGAGAATAGAGTTAAGCAAGGCCAGAATAGGAATATTGGGACGTCTTTGCATCTCTTTAACTGATGATGAAGAGGATGGCACTGTATTAAGGCATTTTGAGTTCAAGTACCCAAAGGGTTACAAGGAGAAATTGCTCCCCCTCCAGACCTTGCTAAAATGGGATTATAAATACAACTAAGTAAGTGACAAGGTTGCTGCTGGAGGGATCATTTCCATCTTTCAAGACAACATCTACTATTGTAGGGAGGCAGCACTTAACAGCCCTTCCAGTGGTATCTCCTTTTACCTGAAAAATCATCTCCATAAGCACTTTGTCAGTGCCCTCGTGCTTTCTTCAGTGGGATTAAGTGACCAAAACCCTGTTCCCAGTGTAAACTGAAAAATACATTATCTGGTTATTTTTAAGTTGTTTGGAAACTTGACAAGTGAAAGCAGCTCTAAATACATCCAGATTTAAAACACGTTACCCTGAGTATCTGAAATAGAAGTTGTAGTTGTGACAGACTCCCAGTGCTCACATCTCAGGAGCTTAAAAGATGAGAAACACATGTTTAAACTCAGATGCCCAATTTAGAAATAAATTTATACAGACTCTCAGTCTCTAGACTAGGACCTGTGTTATGGGAAAAAAGTTTATGTAATGCTGTTTCCATTATAAATGGAGGCTAATTTTCTCAAAAAGACTCTTAATACTGAGCAAACAAGTAAGTTTAGTACTAAAAACATTCTCAGTGCTTCATTGCCTTGGGTTTACAATATCATTTGCACGTCAAATTATATTTCATCTTATGATTTAGTAATGCCAGAAGAATAGATCTAATTCTCTGTCTCATGATACCCTTAAAGATGGAAGATTGCTTTCCATGGAGTGTAAAACTCAATTTGTAGTCATGTGTATAAAACATGACTTTATGGCAGATTAGCTTGCTGTAGATTTAGTTCTCTCTGACAGTGAACTGAAAAATATTAGCATTTCACTGAACACAATATTAATGGCAAGAAGAGAGTATTATTGTAACATAGAAAGTAGAATGAGATTTTTGAAAGTAGAGCAGGGGAAAATGTATTTAGAGATTTGCAAGGAGTTTAGGTAGAGTTGGTTTAACTTTTTTCTCTTCCTCAACCTTTTTCCCCCCTCTCTATGAGTCATTTTGAAAAACAAAAGTATATTTGCAGTTGTCAGATTGACCTCTCGATTTTAAATAAAACAGCAATTATAGTACTAGAAGATGCCTTTGGATCATATGTGTTTCAAGTGACTGTAGTAAAATTTAATTTTTAGATATTTTTAAAGGCTGGTTTTGGTTTGCAACTGTCTTGCTTAGCAGTCGGATGTCACGTTTGCTTTTTCCACTGGAAGGAGAGAGTATAAGCAGAAGAACAGTGATAATTTCTGTGCAGTTCATTATTTATAGTGCTGTGAAGGTGCTGTGATGCTGTGGTGATGGTGCCAGTTTGTTGAAGCAGGTGAAAATCTGGGCTTGTCGAGGCTGTCCCTCAGAGTGCTGAGTACATAGAAATGGGTCCCAGCCAAGTAATGTGCCACTAAAACCATCACAGCCATGTGTTGCACTGAGGGTTTTAGTAGAAGAGATAGAAGAAGGAAACAAATTGAGAAGGAAACCAAGTAGACACTATAATTAAATGGCAATCAAGAGGGGAATGTTTTATGGAGAGTGCTCTGTGCTGTTCTGTATCCTGCACTTGAATTTTTGCAGCCTATCGTACATGTATCTGCCAGAGCGATCCAACATGTTTATACAGAGCCTGCTTTTATAATGCGACTGATAATGATGAAATTCTTTATACCTAACTCAAAACTAATATATTCAAGATACAAATGATATAGGAGGGCAGAAAAAGCACTGCAACAATTTTGCTGCAGTTGTAGAAAGGTTCCTCATGCTTCTGTTTTAACTGAATACTTTGTATTTATTAACTGTGTTCATATTAATTCCACAGGAAGTCAAATAACGATGTGTGAAAACAGCATAATTAAGCTTTGATATTTCTGCAAAAGTAATAACTGAATTGGATCTGATTTTAATCTTTCAGGCTATTCATTGTATCTATCCCTTATTCCTACAGTTATCTCTTTTCTCATTTAGTTCTCTTTGATTAACAGGCAGTGGAGGTCTACCTACTTTCTTGGGTCAGACACAAGCTCTGCTGTCTTTTAAAATACCTTTCAGTGTGATTACAGGTCCTTTGTTTCTATTGAGGGAAGCATTTAAGATTGTAAATGATGGGCTAAATTGTCCCATTCTTTACAGAATATTTTCCACATATTCCAAAGGTTGAAAATTAAGAGTGTGCTTGTTTTTAATTATGCACACTTATATAAATTCATATTTTTCACTAATTTTCTTTCATTTTTAGCTACAGCTTGTGCTGTGTGCGACTCAGTCCTACAAATACGCATGCAATTAATTTTTCTCACCAGAATTGGTTTTGTTGCCATTGCTTTTTGCAGTCTCCAGAGGAACTGTTTTGCAACGTATACAACATACAGCAGCATGCACTGGTGGGACAGAGTGTGGTGGACAGTCAGAATAGGGTGTTGGGGATGGGAGGAGAAACTGGTTGCAGCCTCCTGATGTTGACTGGTTTATAACTGGTTTGTACTGGCTGAGTTCCCCATTGAAACCAGCTGTGGTGGTGGGGCCTCAGATGAACAAAATGAGTTGCACTAAGGTCGAGGGGAAGACAGCAGGGGGACACGACTCCTGTTTCCACAGCTGTCCTGCCATGATGCTTATTTTACAAGTTATCACAAAAAGTATTTCTAATCTGTAGGAGATGGACTATGATGTTCTTTAATCTCATGGTGGTCTTCTTGTCTGTGGTGGTAGCGCTGGAGGGCAAGTGGGTTTACTCTCAGAGTAACAGTCTATCTCCACTGAGAACTTGGCCCTAAAATTTTGGCTTTAAAACAGCCTCTTCTTTGCCAAACAGTAACAGATTTTGTTTACCATTGCAAGGAGGCAGAAGTTAGAGAGGACAGGGGCACCTGTATAGAGTGACTTTCCTCCCTCTGTGTACGTCCCCTGTCCCAGGCAGAGGTCAGGACTGCACGCAGCTTTTCCTGCAGAAAACCTAAAAAATAGAAGTTTGTTGTACAGTCTGGTATTTCACTTGTGCGGGGTTGAGCACACGCCCCACACACCCGTCACACAGGTTTGCAATGCTCACACGTGCATCAGGACCTGTGGGCATTGTCTGGCTCCACGACACAAAGGCATCATCACAGCCTTCAAAAACCAGCCTGCTTGACACTATCTGGTCTGGATGGGGTTTGTTATCTCCTTCCTAATGCCTAGTGCAGTTTCTCCCTTTGCAGCACCGTCTTTTGTCACAACGGTAAAAATGCATTTTGAAAAAAAAACAGGGTCAAAAACATACATTTGCTATAAAAATCCCAAGGATGCCTTAGCCTTGAGGGGACCATAGTGATGTTGTTAACCCTCTCAAGAAAAGCATTTACTGAAATGTCAACATTTATTTTAAGCTGAACAGGCCAGGACAAGTACTGAGCGTTTCCTGTGGTTCAGCTGGCTTACTGACAAGTGCTCAAACTGTAACAGCCAAGCCCACACGAGGGCTGTAAATAGGCAGGTAGTCTTCAAAAAAACATCTTACTCCATTGCAGTGGCAATATCTGTATGTCTTAGCTTTCAGAAAATCCTCTGTCACCAAATAAACTGCTCCATGTTTCACAGTTTACACAGAGATACACAGAAAAGATGCCTTCAGCTTGTGGGCTGTGCTCTGTGGTGCAGGAAAAGAATATCAGAGAGTTTGTCTGCCCACCCCAGAGCAAGGAAACCACCCTTACCCAGACACTCCTATTAATAACAGCTTAGATGTTGTTACTGTGTGGGGACTCTTAGACATTGTCACAGAAGTTTTTAATTTTGCATGTGAGGATCAAATTTTTCAGATGTAAGTATTTAGAAATAAATGCATATGTGCATTTTTGAAGGGCTCTCAACATGTCTGACAGAAGCACGTTTTGTCTGAACAGTTAATGAAATTATGGCATTTATTTAAAGCCCTTACAGATCCCTTGAGGCTTTAAAGGTTATTTGTAGAAATTTCAAGAGACATTCCAAATACTTTAAAAAAAATAGACGCAGGCTTTAAATAGTTAATGAATGCACATCATTTACCTAAACAGTGTTTTTATAGATCTTTGCAAATGTAACATTAATTAGGGAAAGTAACTAAAGCTGAAGTGCCACAGAATGTTAATCCTCAGCATCAGTAATTAGCTGTGGAGGAGAATTTTTAAAAATGTTTCCAGTTTATATCATTTTGTTTTGGAAGAAACACAAATATGTGGGTTGAATTATTAAGAAAACAAATGAGCCTGACAAAAACAACAAAAAAACCAAACCTCTTAAGGAGTGGATGGATGTATCTGTGCTGTTGCAATGAACCTTTGCAGGTCCATAGCTTTTCTGGCTCTGAGATGGAAAATAAGCCTGAGATAAACCTGAGCTATCCCCTTCCTTCTCCGTCTCCTCCCATGCCCATACAGGTCTCTGTGTGTCTTGTGCACCAGGTATCCTTGAGACCAGACAGTGCAGACAGCTACTTGGCAATAATTTGATCGTGTTTTTAACCAACCAGTAAAGGCAACTCTTTGACTCTCTCCCTCCTGCATGCCCTGGTAATTGTTTTGTTTATCTGCACAATTTGACTCGCCGCAGTGGGCAGTGGAAGGGCCGCCTGCGTTGTTTGTCTTCTTAAATTGTTAAATGAAATGGCTCAGAAGATTTGGGAAATTAATTTTTGCAGTCTAGATATATGGTGAAAAAAGAAAGCTTTGAAGTGGAGATGTCAGTGTAGCCACTCTGAAATTCATGAATCAGACGTTGCAAGATTTTCAGAGGCTTAAAAACTGAGAAATTTTTTGAATAGTTGCATCCTTTTTAGTTGCCTATTGATATCTGAACCTTAACAATTCATGTCACTCTGAGCTTTATTCAATGGCTGTTTTATATGAAAATGAAAGCCAAGATACCCATATAAATAAGACTCCCAAGAATCAGGGCTTTTAAAATAAAGTGTAGCATTGTTATTAGACTCATATTAAAATTGTGATAACAGCCAGTGTTACCTATTCTTTTCTCTCTCCTTTTTATTTTTTTTAGGATGATTAATTTAACAGCTACTATCAAAATAGCCATAAACAATTTAATAAACCTAGTAAAACTTCAGATGCTTCTTTATTATGCATTCAAATAGGATTCTCAGCCTCTTGAGTCCTACTCTACACTCTTGAATGCTGCTAAGTAGTGCCATTAAAACCGCAATACTGGGAGACCATTCTCATTTATGGTGATTGTAAAACAGGGGCAAGACACTGGTTTGGATTCTGTTTGAGAGGTATGTTTCCACAATAAATGCTAAAGAAAATGCAGAATTAAGCTATACCTCTGTGGATATCAAATGGTTCACTTCGACTTGTTGATGTGTGTTAATACTGTCTCTGACTTTTTTATGTTAAGCTTGAATGTGTGCTAGCAAATGGTAAAAATGGATCTTCCTACCTAGAAGACAGTCAGGACTGTGGTGAAAGAATAGTCATGGCTTACTGAAATACCATTAATTTTCTACAGGTGGATTTCTTTTAAGATTTAGTGTGTTTTGTTAGTTGAGGATGTCCAAGAGAAAAAAGTTAATACAATATTTTTATTGAATGCTTATGAACAAAGGCTTTAAAACTATTTGAAAATAGTTTTTCTAGGGATTTGACAAAACTTTATACTTTGTCTAGGTTTTAGAAATTCAGGCCTTAAGGGCATTCCATTAGTTGAAATATGTTATGCAGGTTCATACTTATTTTACCCTCGTTTTTGTGGTGCATATTTACAGGTAATAACTCAAGCTGGGTGACAACCCAGTGAAATGTGAACCTGTGGTTCTCTGTGGTTTTCTCCCTAGGTGAAAAAAAGGTGAAGCTGTGAGCTTTGGTTTCTTGTTTGTTATTCTTGTTTGAATATACAGATGCAGGTGTATCATTCAGAGATACAGTAGGGCCATCTTTGTGACTGTAGAGATATGTGAGAATTGCACAAAAAGTGTCTTGCAAACTAAATTTGTAAGGAGTCTTTTCTGGGGGCTGTGGGCAGAGATTATTTGTGAGGGGCAAGTGGGCAATGCAGCACACTGCTGCTGCCTCCAGAAAGTCAGCTGTAATTCCTTTCTGTCACCTGTAGTGTTGCCCTTAATTTTTCAGGGGAGTTCTGCTTCAGTGATGCAGCTGGAAAGCAGAGTTTGTGATCAGAGAGCACAGCAGAGCCATTGACTTTCTGTTTCTGAATAAAAAAGTCAGGACTTGCTGAGTTCTTCGTCCATCTGATTGAGAAAGCAGATTTTCAGAGATGGCTGCAGAACAGCACTTGTGCCTCTGATAGACCCCTCCTTCTCTTATGAAATGTGTTGTTCTGCAGAGTGACAAGCTGATTAAGACCAATTTTTTAGAGAGAAAATAGACCTACATCAGATGGAGGAGAGAAAAATATTAGGCTCTTGCGTGAACATCCTTATACCAGTGGTTGTGCTCCAGTAATTAAATTCTGACAAACAGATGAACAAACAATCTCTAGGGGTAATGAGGCTCAGTCAATGAACCACAAGTGTTCACAAGTACTAACGATAAGAGAAAATACAATTGAAACCCCTGCATATGTGTTACTCAAAAAGCAAGTTAAGAACTAATTAAAGGGATTTCTGTATTCTTCTCCATGCTTTGCATTTAGAAATAGATTTATAGAGTTTATTCTCCACATTCCAGCATTCCAGTATTCTTAGATATAAGCATGAGAGTAGATTTTGAACTCATTTCTTTTAAAAAAGGGAAATTTAATAAATTCAATGCCCCACTTGACCAAAAGTTATCACAAGCATTATGCGCTTCCTTAAAACAAATTTGAAAACCTGTAACCAGAGAAGTGAAATCCTTCAAATTCAGCGTGCTCACCCTTTGCTTAGGGTGCATGAAATGCCAGCTCACGAAAATGCAGTTGTAGAAATTGAATACAGTTTCTTCCAACCTGCTTGGTGATAGCATATTTCACATGCTGAAATGTAAGTATCTCTTTCTGCTCTTGGGGAAAAATGATAACATATGCCATCACCTTAACTGTGCAATAAAGTAACTCAAATTGGACATGTCTGTAGAAGAGTGCTTTGTGTCATGTGATATAAATATCTACATTTTTTTAATGTCCTTTTTCTTATCACCTGTGACAGAGGCCTGTCTTGCCACTGTCAGAATTGATTTTTTCCCTTTGAAGTATTGTTTCTTAGTTCTTCGAAATGTTTTTTCCAGCAAAAAAAGACTGGCAAAATGACCACTTCATGTGACAAGTACAGATGGGGAGTTGACAATAAATACAGTATCAGCTTTGCCTTTTGCTTCAGCTTCTAGTCTGAGAGAGTTAATCCCATCAATGACAGTCACATTAGTTTTATTGATATTTTGTAATCTGTCTTTCCTTTCTCTCCCTGGTTCACTGCAATCTGCTCTTGGTTAGTGACCTGTCAACACACTACTGGTATCTAATTGCTGCGTGTATTACTTTTTTCATTTAAAATTGTGCTTTTAAGGGATCACATGAAGCATCTTGATGAACAGTGCCAACTGGTTCGATATAAATTATTTTCTCCCCTCTCTCCCTCAGTGGATCCCATATTTAAGCTGTATTCATCAGGGTGCTCTTTAGCTGCTGTAAATACTGAAAAATCACCAACAGGTTGATGCTTTCAGCTGCTCCCGGGCAGAGGACATTTTGGAGAGATTTGGAATTGCATCCATATACACATAGAAGTCATGGTGGTTTGGAGTGGCCCAACAGAGTGTGGTACCAGGTCCGTGATGAACCTTTATCAGCAACAAGGAATCTGCTCCCTTATTATGGAACCCATAGCTATAATGTGTATAATTTATTTTTAAATCTTTTTCTCTATGGCAGTCAATGATAACAAGCTCCAAGGCCTTGAGCACGGTAAGGAAAAACCCTAATGACTCAAAAAAACAAGAGCTGACCTGAAGCTGATTTGCAAAATGTTGAGTGTGGTTCTAGCATCCTATTCTGGGGTTTGGTTTCATACTTGTTCTCTCTCTGTAAACAGGAAGAGTAACTTGAAAGCAAAGGGAGGCTGCGAGGAGGTTGGTCTGTGTGCACAGTGGCACGTAGGACTTGTACTTAACTGGGGCAAAGAAAGGGTTTGGTCTTTTTATTTCCTTTTTTTCTTTTTTTTTTCCCATTTAAATCTACATCTGTGTGCCAAATGAAATGTCTGTCTTGTAAGGTGGAAGGCAGAAAAGTTTCTGTCAGTCCTCTTGAAGGTCCGGCCACATTCGGCTTAACAGCCCAGGAGCTTTTGTGTGATTCTCTTGGTTGGGGTGGCACTGCCTTTGGCAGAGACAACAGGCTCAGGGACAGTATGACCAAGGCACTGATGTTTCCTCTACTGGCATCCAAAGATGAACAACAGGATAGAAAAGCAAATGTAAGAGTTTTCTTCTCAGCTATGACATTTTTTTCCTTTTCTCCATTTTAGTTATTTTTTATCTAGAAAGGGAAGAAAAGCAAGCAGACTAATTTTTATCACTACTCCATTTAGATGTTTAATTTTTACTATTTATTTTAATATTTGCTGATGAGATGTCCTGATATACTGATGTGGCCACTGATGATGTATTTTATATCCAGAATACAGTGCTATCCCTAATATAAGGTTTAAATCCTGTGTCTCCATCACGGGATATGAGTACTGCAGAAGGACAGAGAGGCTGAATTGGTAAGGCACAGAAATTTCAGAATTGCAGAAATCATTTAAGAATCTAGTGTTCATTGATACAGTCACTTAAAATTTCATTTTAACCTGAGGCTTTCTGCAGTATGGAACCTTGAAATAAAAGGAATTTTAATTTATAACTAGTAATAAAGGCCTAAAAATCTGGCAAATTTAATTAGTGCATTTTAGTAAAAATATATTTTAAAGGAGTGAATTTGAATGACTTGTAAACTTGGTAGTAGATAACTTTGGAATAAACTATAGTAAGTATAGTTGGATGAAGGTCATACTTCAGCCATATAAAAATTGGCTTTTAATTAATACTAGTTGCTGTTGTGGTGGTGTTCACACAAAAACCTCAAACCCTTCATTAAATGTTAAGTAAGCCTCAAAAATTCCCTTGTGCAGTTCTGTAGTCATTTTTCATATTCTTCTGTTGTGGCACAGAGAAGTGAAGTAATTTTCCTTCTGCAAGAGCCAGAAATAGAACAAAAATTCCCCCAACCAACAACCACTTTATTGCCTCTCTTTGTGTTCTCAGTTAAAACAGGATCATTTTCTTTGTATATTTATGTTTTAAATTTCTTCTGAACTGTTTGAAGTCTAGGGATGGGTTATTTTATCTGGTGCATGAGTGGGTATTTCATGGTCTGTAGAGTTCTCCTTACCCTTTCATTTATTTATATTTCCTTTTGACTTTGCACCTTTTCTGCCACTCCTTCACCCAAAAGATGTTTCATAAACAAGGTCAATGTGTTTTGTCCTCCTGACCTACATACAGGGATGCTATGCAATTAACATTTTAATTTTGCAGAATTAATTTTAAAAAATAAGTATTTTCATGTCTTCTCCCTGCAATGAAGGAAATCCTCACCTTAAACCTTTTTATCTTCCATTAGAAAAAGCAGCCCAGACATCTTGCTTTCTGAAATCTGTGTGCTAATGCTAAATACACAGCTTTGGACGGATAAAGAAAAATTTTGACTGTAACTGAGAGGTTATTTATGTACACACAGGCATCTTCATCCTACCTGTCTGTGCACGCCAGCCCGTGGGCACACGCTCTTCTCCCCTCCCATCCTCCCACCACATTCTTTCCTTGAAGAGCTCTCTGCAGCTGAGAAATTAAGCCTCCTTAGATATCCAGCTCCAGTCAGTCCCGTTATCATTAAACCATTGCTGTGGGATCCCTAAATGAACTAACTTGTGTATAGCGTGCAGTTTTCCCTGCTTCTTGCTAAAGTAGTCCCCGTTTGTGTGGATGTTTTGTGTCATGGAGGCATAGCCAAGAAAGAATAACTTCCCTCCCACAGCACAAGAACAAAGCGCTGTTTCCACTCTGCCTGAAATTATTTTTCTTGAGATGGTCCTACAGGGACCGAAGCCATTTTCCCATTACCCCTTAGTGCTACTTTATGTGGGATTTATAATGAAATTGCTTTGACAATTTGGATAATGATGGAACAATGCAATAATTGATGAAACATTTTGGGGTAGAATGATTTCCTTTGGGAGACATCAACTTCTGCATTAAAATTGTAGTCCTAACTTAATACACTGAACCTTTAAATAATAATAATTTTTAAAAAATAAAATAGTCTTTGACTGTATTGCTTAGTGTCTCTCACTGATTTCAGTTTCTGGTAGTTCTTAAAGATTGAAAAGGTCTGTGGAGCAGTAAAACTCACATAGCTCAAGTATTCTGTCTCTGATAATCAAGGAATTACCCTGTTCGTAATAGTTCCAAGATAGACAGGAGCAAAAGTTTGCTGTAATTTTCACTAAGTTGAGTAACTGAGCTAGTGAGAAGTGTTATGTTACGGTAACAGACAAGGAGAGGGTTTTATTGTTGGTTTTAATAATTTCCCTCAAATTTTTAGTTTAGAACTTATTTGCTAAGACAGTAATATATTTTACAGTGTCTATATATTTTTTATTGTCCATCTAATGCTTTTTTATTTAAAGATGTCAGAGCATTTAACTTCAGTTACTTTATTAATGAGTAATCTCACAGAGCATTTAATGTAGATCAGAGAATTACATTTACTACTTCTGGAATATGGTTTCATTGATTCGTAAATCCAAAGTAATTAACAAAAGTAGGCTGTACTTCATTTTTGCAATTTGCAAACAGGAAAAGTGAAATTCAGAGACCTGATCCATATGCACTGCATACATTAAACCCTCTCCTAGTACTCGAGATTGTTTAGTAGAACAGTCAATCTCCTTCAGACATGGGACTGTTTGCATGGCTGGATTTTTGTCATGCTAATTTCCAGCACTTAAATGCTTTAAGGTAAAGCAGTCAGATCAATTGCTAAGAAAAACTCTTTAGAGAAAAATTCTTACAGCTGAGCTGTGAATTCCTGGAAAGGGAAGCTGAATCCTTGAAAGCACACCTCCACAGCCACAGAGAGCTCCTCAGGCACAGCACAGGGTAGATTTATCTACTAATCAGGGTAGTTTTGCCACAAATGCTTTAAGAAACCTGAACTTCATCTG
Organism: Eulacestoma nigropectus; assembly: GCA_013397775.1. Taxonomy (NCBI): domain Eukaryota; kingdom Metazoa; phylum Chordata; class Aves; order Passeriformes; genus Eulacestoma; species Eulacestoma nigropectus. The sequence continues at coordinate 958,687 of VZTE01005687.1, read as the reverse complement.
TATCTCTGGCAATTGTAAAAGAGATGTTGAGTTAAAACATGTGACATTACGCCAAACAGATATGTTAAAAATTGCACTTAAAGGTTAATATAACAAAAGTGTAGTTCATGTGAGAGTGATAGAAATATTGATCATAAAAATAAGTAGTGGCCCAGAAATTCAGCTGAGAAGGGGGGGAGGGAGGGAAGGAGGGGAACTAGTTGATATATGAAGAATTTGAGTTGTGACACTAAGATCAATGGCTGTATTTTCACCCAGTGAAGCATGAGAGCTTCAGATAAGGGCAGTTAGTCAGTGAAATACTGACTGACATACCCTTTTACTGTTGGCATTTGGTCTCCAATATTGATCTTGGCTGTCACTGCCAACAAAGTATACTGAGGCTGTATTCATGTTCAGATAATGTTGTGTTCAGTGTTTTATGAATGATTTCTAAAACCAAGGTGTCTAAGGAGTTAATTCAAGCACCCGCCCTCTTTTATTTGATTTGTTTTTTCACAATGCTACAAGCCATTGTAAACTTTTGCCAATCAGTCAGAAGACAGATAAAATACTGTAATCCACACAGATTCTTTAAATCCAGAGATTTCTCTGCTGAGAAACAGTATTCTGTAAACAACAATTACATTGTTCTTTGACTGTCAGTGCTGGGAACACTGTTCCTGAGTGTGCAGAAGACAGCAACTAAAGTGATTAAAGAACAAATCTTTAGAAGGAAAATCATTATTTCCTGTGTCACTTTGGGGGAGCTGGAAGAGTTAAATTCAGGGCTTTTGAAAATAATAGTGATATTACAGCAAAACATGTTTACTGAGAGACATGAATCAAAAGTTTTGACATTTTATTTTCCTTTACCTTTTTCTGCTGGCTCCAGCTGAAAATCATCTGTGAACAAGATCTTTGGTTCTCCTCTTTTAAAATTAACAGTTTGAGCTTGAGTCAGAAAGGCTGAGAGAATTCTGTGCTTACTTCCAAGGTGGCTCAGGCAAAGCTGAGCCACCTTGGCTGGACCAAGGGTCGAGCTCTTCCTCCACTGCAATCAGACACTTTAGCATGTTATGAGTTACTTGCTGGCTGCTTCAAAGAGGCAGAAGAGTTTATCTAGTAAAGAGAAGCACAAGTGAAACCAAACCATTTTTCTGCCTTTCTCAGAGCATCACCCACAGATTTGTAACTTCTGATTCATTTTTCTTATGTTTGGTCATACCTGCAGGATGCCCAATAGTTATGATAGGGAGCAGACCCGGGATGGTTTTTATTGTAGCCTGGAAAACCTTGAACTTCAAGAGAAGGAAAGTCAAGGAAAGAAAGCAGAGCCCAAGCAATGGATTCCCTGACTGCTGAAAGGGTCTGGTGTGCCTGTTCTAAGCTAGACTGGAGGGGAAGAGGTGGCTCTGTCTATGCGGTTGGCTATGTTTTTGTGGAGAAGCAAAAGGTAGGTAGACCAGTACCTTGTTAGGTAAAGTTATGTCATTTACCCAAGACAGCTTATGTCAGTCTTAGCCTTTGACCTCTTATTCATTTGCTTTCTTATAGCCAAAAAACTCAGTGGGATAATCCTAGCCAGCAGAAGAAATATCACAAGAATGAGTAATGAACTCAGAGGCTGGAGACATGGGAGTGATGTCAGGACCAAACTGGAAAATTGCATCAAGTTTTAGGAATTAATCACAACAGTAGCTTAAGAACGTAACAGTTAAGGCAGTGTATTTGCATGCAAAGTTCTGTAGCTGGAGTGAATAATACTGGAAATGGCTTAATCCAACAATGCTGCATCCCAATTCTAATAATGAAGCTGTGGTTAAACCACTGGGAATTGCCAGCCAGCCAATGTCACTTGTTTCTCTGTATCAAATTAGAAAGAACCTTTTATTTGAAAATACAATTTCAATATTGTTTTTACCTCTTTGCTTCAGATTTTGTTTTATACATCCCATAAAACTGTGTGCTGAATACCAGATTGGGCCATCAGTGGTGGTGCATTTTGTGCTGGAGTTGTCTGTCCACTACACTGGATGCAAAGACTGCCTGTGGTTTGGGTTAGAAATGGATGTTTCTCTGATGGGGTATTTGGAGTTATGACAGTCCTTCATCTTCGTTCAAACCCGAGGTTGTACTGTACAGAGCAAGTCTAGAGATGCTGAAAGTTCTAAAAGCATAGGTAATGAGCATTTTAATTAAGCAGAGTGAGGAACCACAGCTGAGATACATATGTACAATATTACTGGGCAGATCCTTCTCAGACTGGATTGTAGTGGTGCTTCATCTTACTGTGGATTTTCCTAGGGTTCCTGAGGGTACTGTGACCACCTTTTAGCTCAAATATGGTGAATTAATATTGTCATGAATATAATAAAGCATTATGTTCATAAGAAGCAGCAATTCTAGATGTTGGCTGAAGCCAGCTGATGTTATTTTTGCATTCTTACCTCAGGGAAGAGAATAAGAAGGTTAAAACTGGAAATTATGATGCTTTACTCATTAAGGCTTTTATATTTGAAAATGAATATGGGGTTAGAAGGGATGCCTTCTGGACCATCAGAAGCAGTTCGTAGCACTTTGAGATTTCACCTTTTTCCTGAAATGGGGAAATCATTTATGCATATTATTAGTCACTTCCGAGAAGACAAGGTATTTTTCTGCAATAAGCTTGAAAAATGAGACTTTTTCAAACTTTTTGTTTCAGTCAATCAGCTTTGATTTTTAAATCATGAAATTGCTTAGATGTGGGTGAGCAAATCTAAACACCTGTGAAATACATCTGCTGATGGCAGCCAGCAACACATAGTGAGTTCAGTACTGAGCTAATTCTGCTCTGTTGTGAGCCCAAGTCAATCAGGATCTGATGGTTGTCTGTTTAAAGCAAGCCTTCCCAAAAATCTGAATTTTATGTTCAAAAAACACGTTTTCCATTTCTCATGATGAGTTTTGAGGCCTGAGTTCTTTCAAGCAACAGCTTTCTGGGTTCCTGGAAAATTGAGAAGAAACCCTTTGGATTCTCAGTGTCCTTCCATCATGTCTGCAGCCTGCTCTTACCAGTGGTCCTCTGCTGTCCTTCTGGTCCCTTGCTGTGACTGCTCTTGCCACCATGGCTAGAAGCATCTCTCCTGAGCGTGCCCTCTCCCCAGGGAGCCATGTCTCCTGGTTCACAGGAGCACAGGAGCAGCCTCAGAGCACACATGTAGCCTGTTTTACACATTGCCACTCTTATGTGCTGGGAATTGGCCTCCTTGGCTCCTTGAACATGTCAGGGGCTTCTGTTCCAGCCCCACCCAGTGCAACATCCAGGTTCTCTGTAGCCAGTGATCACCTTTGGACTTGACTCCTTTCTCTTTCTTCTTGAGTGAGATTTGGGGGGTTCACAGCAGTCTGTAAAGCCCATAAATCATCGGAATGCCATTACCACAGATTAAAAAGGTTTTCTCAGGAAGCAATTTCTGTTTTCAGACAGAAAAGAGGAACAAGGGGGAATGTATGGGGCTTTGGTCTGTTTGTTGGTTTTTGCAGTTAAGGGCCCTCTGCAAATGTTCTCTTCAACATTTTTCAAGGATTTGATGCAGCAGGTGTGTCTTGGACTTTGTTTCATTTTCCCTCAGTCCATCTCTGTCGTTATTTAGAATACAACAAAGGTGGTCAGGGGTGAATGAAACCAGACATTCAAAAAGAAAAATGGTACAGCACACTTCAGAAGCATTTTACGATGATATGATCAAACAACCTCATACACTACTACTGACCTTAACATGTTGACAATTTAAGAGCATTAATGATCTGTATCAGAATCTTCATCAGCCTACAGAAAAAAGGCAGAAGCAAATATTAACATAGCTTGTTACAGGCTGAGTTCTTTTCTGATTTCACTTTATTTCGATATTCTGCGTATCCTGTCCACTATTACTATTCACCGTAGCACCATCATCTTACCAGTTCCACTTAAACTGTATTAAATATTGCACTAAAAAGAGCAATGCTGTTCAGGGTTGGGAGTGATTTGAGGGTTATTTGCAGTATCTTAGTGAGATCAAGCTTGTACTGTAACCATGTCTAATGACCTTTTATTTCATGATTTAGAACCTGGCTTCTTATGTAAATATATATGCATATGCATACGTTTGTAACATGTATGTGTTTGTGTATCTGTATACACATTTATGCGTGTCCATAAACATAGAAAAGCACAGAGTGCTCCACGTCTGCCTTTCTAAGTGGCATCTGAGGATATATCAGATGGGTTGAGTTCATAACCCATCATTTCTATTCTCCTAGGCACTGTAAAATTCATTAAGCTAAGTAAAATGGCAAATTACTGGAGTATATAGAAGCGTGCTTGTTTGATTTTTGGGCTCTTGTCCACTTTGCTTACTGAGCAACACTGCCTCGTATTAGAAGGGTCGTGATTTCTGAAGACTCTAATAAAGCAAGTCATATTATGTGTGTGTATTAGAGTGTAGCAAAAAGCCTTTGTTCATTCTGACTGCAGTGGAGCTGACTTAATGCCCTGTTCTGCAGCTGTTCTCTAACTACTACTTACTCCAGTATTTCTTCTGCAAGAACCAGTTTTGTCCATCCTATGGGTTTGCTCAGGAGTGTTTACAGCAATGTCCTTTGAGGTTTTTCTAGCCTGTGACCAGTCTACTGAAACAACTGGATAGTTGCTAGTGTAGAAAGCCAAGGAATATTTTCTGGCAACAGTTTTACGTTGGGGTTTGATAGGCTGGAATATCTGTACAAATCAGCCCTCAAGGTGTTCAGAGCACAGAAGCATTCATGAGTTTACTCCTTGCATCTCGAGCTCCCTTGTTGCAACTAAAGAGATGTCAAATCATTTCTTTAAGGGTTTAGGGAATGAGACTCAAAGGACTCAGTTTCAAAAGAGCCTGTCATCTGTTGGTTTGCATTTAGACACCTAAATGAGCAACCTAGTGTGGCCCGCCATTCGACATCCAGCAGACTCCACTGATTTTGTCGGGATTGTTTATGTTGAACACTTCTGCTACCTGACTGCATCTTCTGGATGGCTAATCGGGAGCAGAGCATGTTGGCTGTAGCTTGGGCTGAGTGTGCTTAACACCACTGAAAACTCATTCCAGGATCTTTTGCTTTCCCAATGCAGTTTGTTGGTACACGTCAGTGCTCCTGGCAGGCTCCTAGGCTTTGCACGTCATCCTGCTCACCATCAGTTCGCTCTGCAGGTAGTCCTTGCTCAGTAGCTGATAGCAGAGGCTAAAAGTGAAAAAATATGCTTAGACCTTCTCCTCCTCCCTCCCCATATGCTAAGCAAGGGTAAGGATAAGCAGCTGCCAAGGAATCCATCATTTGTCCTGGTTTGAAACCTATAAATAGCCAGATCATTAAAGGTGTCACTTACAAAATGCCTTTGTCAAGGAAGCTATTTATGGTGTGGACTTTGGCTCTGCATAGTTTTCTAGGACTGCCAGAAGCAATGTTAATCTACCTGGGCAGTGAGGCTGGCAGAGCTGGTAGCGATTTCCTCTTCTCTTTTGCATTATTATAGATTCATTTTGGTGTGAAGGAGAGCAAAATCTGGCCTCATATTTTATAACCAAATAAGAAACAAAACTGTCCAATGACCAGAACAATTTTCATAAAAGTGTTTTAGATAAGGAAGTAAAAATACTCCCATAATCTTTAGTGCTCTTCAAGGGAAAGGAAGGAAATGCACTTTGTATTTTAAAGATTTCACTGGGTTGCTGCTTACTATCTGGGGAACCAAGAATGCCACAGCCCAATGTCAAATACGTGCTCTTTAAATGAGTTGTAATGAAAAGATACAGGGACAGAGTGTTTGGTGGTTACAAGGCTATTAAGAGACTCAGCAGACCCAGATTAATTTCAGTCCTTTGCCTCAGACCTACGTTATTACCTTGGCCAGGTTACTCAGTTTGTAAAGGGAGAATTATGCATGGCTATCTGTAAGGGTGTCATAGAATGGTTTGGGTTAAAAGAGACTTTAAAAATGCTCTAGTTCAACCATAAAGGGACACCTTCCACTAGACCAGGTTGATCCAAGCCCCATCCAACCTGGCCTTGAACACCCCTGGGGATGGGGAGCCCACAGGTTGTCTGGGCAATATATTCCAGTGCCTCACCACCCTCACAGTAAAGAATTTCTTACTGATGTCCAATCCAAACCTAATTCATTCAGTTTAAAGCCATTACCCCTTGTTCTGTCACTAGAAGCCTTTGTCAAAAGCCCCTCTCTAGCTTTATTGTGGGCTCCTTTTAAGTGCTGGAAGGCAGTCTAAGGTCTCCCCAGAGCCTTCTCTTTTCCAATCTGAAGAATCCAAACTCTCTCAGCCTTTCTCCATAGCAGAGGTGCTCCAGCCCTCTGAGCATCTTCATGGCCTCCTCCTGACTTGCTCCAGCAAGTCCTTGTCCATACAGTGCAGCCCAGGGCACGTATGGCTTTCAGGGCTGTGAGTGCACGTTGACGGGTCGTGTTGAGCTTCTTGTCCACCAACACCCCCACATCTTCTCCCCAGGACTGCTCTTGATCCATTCTCTGCCTAGCTTGTGCTTGGGGTTGAGATTGCCCTGACTCACATGCAGGACCTTGCACTTGGCTTTGTTGAACTTTATGAGGTTTACATGGGCCAACCTGTCCAGGTCCCTCTCGATGTTCTCCCTTCCCTCCAGCATGCCAACCACACCACACAGCTCTGTGTCCTCGGCAAACTTGCTGAGGCTGCACTCAGTCCACCCACTGTCCATGTCAACAAACAAGATGGTTGTCACAATTCTGACACCTGAGAAACACCACTCGTCGCTGGTCTCTATTCAGATTTTGAGGTATTGACTGCAACTCTTTGAGTGCCACCATCCAGCCTGTTCCATATCCACTGAGTGGCCCATCCATCTAATCCAGTTTAGAGACAAGGATGTTGTGTGGGACAGTGTCAAATGCTTTGCACAACTCCAGGTGGATGATGTCAGTTGCTCCACCCTTATTCAGCAATGCAGTTTTTTAAGGATGATGTTTCAGTTAATGAAGCCCCCAAATATGCTGGAATCCTTCATTTTGCACTAGAAAGATTATGGATTAGGTGCTATCATTATTTCCTTAGCTTTTTCTGTAGTTCTGGTGTTAACTGCAAGCAACATGATTTGATTTCAGATCAGTGAGGGTTTCTTCCATTAACCAAAGCTTCATTTAAATAATGAAGATTCTCTTTATTAAAAACACAGAAACAAATGTTACTCAAATCAATTATTGCCAAAAAAAAGCTTTGATAATCAAGTTAGGAGAGACTGCCCATTCCATTGTTTCAGTGATGCATTGAATATGACAGGCCAGCTTGACTGAAGGCAGCCAGTGTATATATATACATTTATATATATATATACAGTGTATATATATATAAATATATATATATATATATATATGAGTGTATGTGTGTGTATGTGTAGCACAGCTGATGCTTGCTGAAAGCTTTTGTGTGGTGAACCATGACATTAATAGTGAAATCAAGGTTTGCTAGCTGACAGACATCTATTGGCCAGAGGCCATCCCTCCTCTCCACCCTCCCTGGCATGTTTCTGCACTCACACACACACACGGACATATCTTGTCTGCTGATTTCTGGCAAATCCTATGGATACTTGCAATCTCTGCTCCCAAGACATTTGCCAGCCAGCCTCTCACAATGTCTTGTGTGCATTCCTGCAGGCTGAAAAAAAAATAAGTAAGAAGAATTACAGATGATTCAATTAAACTGATATTGTTCACAACAAAAATGAGAGCAAATGCAATTTGGGTCCTGTTCATGTGACTTAATTATCTCTTACCTCCCCACTCCACCCCCTTTTTTAGAATTTAAAAACAATTATGATATAATTGCCAATCTGGAGATCCCTAGATATGCAGTAAATACGCTTTGTCTCACTGAATGCTCTTTTTCCTGATTTAGAAATGGGACCTTATTAAAAATGCACACACACAAACACAAAAAAAAAATCTCATAAAGTCATCAAATGACCTTCAGGAAATAAAATTCTGTAATGCTGTACACCCAGGAAAGACATATCCATGTATTAAGTGAGTGAATCTACTAAAGTCATTGAAGATAATTAGCTGTGTGCATTTATAAGATGTGCACACTTTCAACACTCGAGGCAAATCCCTAGAAGTCAATTGAGACCTTCTCTGATAGAGGCGTGGAGGTGCATTTGAAGACCAAACATGCCTTTTTTGCCTGAATTAGTAACGTTTCAAAATTTACTAACAGCTTTTTAATGTGTAATCAGCTTGACTTAATGGGGAAGAAAAAAATCGCGATCATTAGGATGCCCATACTGAGTGTATATATTCACGCGGTGGGAAAGTGCCTTGCAGTATACAGTAGTTTGGAGTAAGTAGGATCCATTACCCATATCTGATGAAGGGCTGTCAGATATGAAGCAAATTTAGAGACCTGCTTGTCCCTTCAGCTATTCATCACTGCTGAGTAGCTCTAGCGGCAGCCAGTGGTATTTTTAGAGAGGAGAATGATACGGAATTTCTCCGTGTGCCGAACATTAGCTGATCCCATTACTCAGAGCTACTCGGAAAGTCACAGCTGACACATCAGCTTGGTGGCAAAGAAGAGTGATTGGCTCACAGGAGAAAACACAGAGGAGACGTCTGAGGAGGGTACATTTGTGGGGACATTGCCACGTCGAGACTTTCGTCAGCTGAGGTCCTGTGTTACTTGGAGGCAGCAACAAAATGCAAAGATAATTTTTGAAAGGTACATTTTCTCAGGATTCTGTGCAATATTGTCTAGGTACGTTGTCACATAATATATGTAATAGTTTGAATAATAAGAATAATAACTCATTGTTAGCTCCTTAAAGCATCCAGCAGCTGAAAAAGGTTTGTCCTGAGCTTCAGGATATTTTCAAAATAATGTGGGCAGCTGACTATGAGCAAGCTATTTTGCAAACAATCAAAGTCATCTGTATTATTATTTATCATTATTTCATCAAAGAAAATCCATTTAGTTTAATGCTCATATGACTTGCTTCTTTTTAAGACCTCCAAATCCTAATAATGTGTCGAACACACTCCAGAATGTCAAAATAGTAAATTGTATGTAATTTTCTTTGACAGTAAGTGGATGAGTCCTTGCCAGAATTGTTCCTCTTTACATCCAGTGTGAAGTCATTGCTTTTCTTCTGTCAAGTGATATTTGACTTTTTAAAACCCACTAACAAGAACACCGCTGACCTTCTCATATCAAATTCAGCTCAGTGGGGCTATGGGGGGTGGGGAGAAGTGGTCAGCAGGCAGTGGCCTTCTGCCTGTTCTGCTGCAGCCCCAGCTCCACACCATCAAGAACCGAGGGTGGGCACATGTGCCAAATGTTTAAAAGCTGGACGATTCTTTAAAGAGTGTCCTTTTTTTTTGAATAGCTCTAGTACTCACCCCCGAGCGCTGCAATACTGAACTTCCAAAGCTTTGGGCTTACAATGAATAGCATTCATCTTCGCTTCTGGTTCTGATCTTGTAAAAGCTAACTCATGCATGCACAACATGATAGACCATGTTACGCCTCAGAGCCTTTTTCAGAGCTATCATCTAATACATTTTTTATAAGCCAGAGTGCATTCATAGAATTCTGCCTCAAAAGGCATTCGGCTTTAATGGCTGCACTGAAATGTCTAGGCTGGCTACTTCTGCTGTTTGAAACAAAAGGGTAGTGAAAATGTTGACATTTTTTATAGTAGCCTTTAAATTTCAGGGCTTTTTTTATTAAAGGTATGTTGTTTAAAAGTAGAAGAATGTCTAGAGAAAAGCTTTTTTCTCCTCATCCTAAATGAAAAAGGTCAGAATTTTGGCAGCCAAGAAGGTGCATGCTCTTTGTGGAAGTGGTTGGTTGAGTGTATTTTATACCACGTATACGCACATGTGTAAGTGCATCTACAGAGAGGCTGATCTTGGAACAGGTTAGATTAGGAAAATATTAGGAGCCAGATTTTGGTGTCAGTCCTGTGACTTAGCTCAGGTTAGCTGCTAACAACAGAAGAGAAGAGCAAAAATGTTTCATGGCTATAATTTTGTAACATGCATCAAAGTATAAAAACCCAAAAAAAACCACCAAAATTTCAGTTGATTAAGGAATGCTTGAAAATCTATATTTACCCTTATTGAATCTACCCCAGTAGATGGACGAGTTTGCAGTCCCACTGAGAAACTGGTTTTCTAAAGAAAATTGGTAATCTGAGGTAAACAACAGTGCTCTTAAATTTTTGTAGTTCTCTGCAGGCAGGACTGCATTCATTTGGCTTGGTCCAATACATTTTGAAGATTTTTTCATTATGTATCAGAAATTTGATTTAGCAGCTAGAGTTATTCTTGTGTTTGTCTTTAAAATCAGGAGGACATTTACAGTGGTAGAAAAACTGAGATTTTACCTCCTAATGCTTTCTTGGAGTCCAAAGATAAAAATTCTGTCAAAGTATTTTAGAAAATGCTTTTCCTTTTTTTAAAGATACTTCTGAAAGGCTTCAAGATGAAAATTTTGTGAACTGCTGGTTATGAGAGACTCATTTTAAAATCCAAGTTTAGCTCTGTGCTTGTACTTTGAAAATCTGCAGAGATATAGAGTGTGTCAGAATCTGGGCCTTTGATTCACTTCTGCGCAAGGGATAGAGAGTGTCTTCTGCTTGTCTTAAGAAGAATAATTTGTCTTGATGTTATTGTCCTAAAGTGACTTTGAAATAATAGAGTCTATGTATTTCTGAGTCAATTTAGAGGCTGAGACAAGATAATTGAATTGTATCTTTTGTGTGTGAGGTATTTGGTGGATAAGTTTGTCCAGATTTTATAATATTTAATTATCTAGAGCTGTGTACAAGTTGCTACACTTTGCTTTGGCTTGGCATCTTGTTGCCCATACAAGTTGTTGACAGCCCATTCTCTGGAAGTGTCCAAGGCCAGGTTGGACGGGGCTCTGAGCAACCTGGTCTAGTGGAAGATGTCCCCATGGCAAGAGTGTTGGAACAAGGTGATCTCAGAAGGTGCTTTCCAACCTAGATGATTCTGTGATCTTCTGCCCTTGATCTCATCATACTGAGATTCAGGTATTGTGCTTACAGGTTTATTTTGATTCTAACAATTATCGCAAGCAGTCCAACCTTTTGTGCACGTATGTCTTTCCACAGCACTTAAATATCATTTTCCTTGCAGGAAAAGCCCTGGGGGAGGGTCTGACTGGACAGAAAGATGCACAGGAGTCAGTTTTGCACCATTGCAGCACAGAAGGACAGTATTAGGGTGTCCTGCTGGGGGGAGTTTGGTGGAGGGACACCAAGATAATTAGGGATCTGGAATACATGATGTAGGAGTGGCTCAAAGAGTTGCCTTATCCTGGCAGAGAAGGGGAAAGGGAAGTCCTAAAGGTATTCTGAACTACTTATTGACAGGTTACAAATACAACAAAGACACCTTTTCTTCCCAGAAGTGCACAGAGTACATAGGACAAGAGACAACAGGCACAAGGTGTTAGCATGGAGAGGCAAATTTTGATACAAGAAAATATTTTCACCATGATGTGGTCAAACACTGTAACAGGAACCCAGAGGGACTGTCCTTGGAGATACTGAAATTTATCTGCACAGCCCTGAGCAACCTGATCTAGTTGGCCCTGCTGTGAGGGTGGCTTGACCAGGTGACCTCAAGATGTCCCTTCCAACTAAAATTACCCTGTGAATGTGTGCTGACACAGGCTCTCTCTGTTTAACAATGCAGTCAGGAAATTTGAATGCTGACAGAAGGGAAGAGGTCAGTTCTTCCTGCTTTAAGAACCATTTGTGTGAAGTTAAACCAAAAAACCCCAAATGAAATGCCCTTGTTTTGAGGTTTGCGCAACATGTGACCCAAAGTGAGCAAGTTAGAATTTTCTGTCACATCATGCAGAAGCAAAAACCACTTGGCTATATTTTGCAACGATTGCAGTAGTAATTTGTGGTTCTTGCAAGATATAAGTATTTGTAGCCACTTCCATTGCACTCTAAGTTTGGACATGGAAAAGGAAGAACTTCTTGGTTCCTATGAGATGAGCCAGCGGTGAAGTATCTTCAGAATAACTAAATGCTCACCTTTCTTTTTGCTTTTCAGACTGCCAGGACATCTAGAAGCAGATTTAACATATCTAAGCTTTTAAAGCTATAATTAGCATTAATTTCTACTGCAGTAGTATTTAGAGAGCTCAATCAACTTCAGTTGCTCGATGAACAAACATATAAGAGACCCAGACTTTGTTTCACCTTCTCCAACAAAAAAAAATTAATTTGATTGTTAAACTGCATGTGCAACTCCTGACAAGACCCACCCCAGTTGGACCCTGTAGACAGTTGTAGCCGTCTTAAATGTTCATCCATTGGCAGCCTGTCACAGCTGATGGAAGAAGAGTTGGCACTACAGAAGGGTGCCTCAAATGTTTTAGGTGCTACTAGGATAATACATCTGAGACTTTTTGCCAGGAAAAGGATTTTTCAAAGACCAAATTTCTATTAGGGTACAAGGACCTGGAATAAGACCCGGGTCTTGAGTCATGGTCCAAAGGCTGTGCTGGTTTTATACTCTATCTATTGTGATCCTGAAGATACCCCTCTACCTGAAACATGATGGGCTGCTTCGTAGAATTTTATTTGGTCTGTTTTCTCCAGAAAAGTGTGTTTTGCACACCTGTATCCCTTCTGAAAGAGGCAGTCTGTCATTCTAGATGTTTTTAAAAGCAGCAGACAGCAGCCTCGCTCAACATTTCTGCGATAATGATGACAACCACCGGAATAATATAAACCACTTACTAATCAGTTTGCAAAGGCAGGACATCTGCTTTACACAATACAGAAGCAAATTAAGGAGGCTTTCACAGTATTCTGAAATTGTGTGTTAGACTTTAAAGAGAGAGAGAGAGAGAGAGAAAGGAACTAATGGTAAATAAATTGGACCATAGTGCTAGTTTTCATCCAGCTGTATGCGGCTCTAAAACAGCTATCTCAGAAAGGTACCTATTATTTATTAATTCAAGATGACTCCAAAAAGCAAGTCCTCAATAAATTTCTTTCCAACAACTTTATAATCTCAGTAAGTTCTTGGCAGAAGTTATGCTGGGAGAATATGTCCTCAGTCACAGTCTTCACTATTGTAATTCCAAGAGGCTCTTGCCTATAGACACTTGGCTTTTTAAAGGTTTAAAGGGTTTTTCATGCAGGTGTACCATGTGTTAGGTGCTGACTTCAAACTACTCAGTCCTACCTTGCATTGCAGAAGGAAGAGAGGGAGTCTGGGATTCATGGCATACCAAATTTAAAGGGTTTGGTGTGTATGGCTTTGTCAAGGATCCATCATCTTCCTAGTAGCAGCCCCAAAGCCAGTTCTCACTGCCTCTGAGAAGCTCCATACATCATCTCCTGAGCTAAAAAGTTTAATACTTTTCATGCATATCAACATGTGTTCTGAGATGTAGTATTTGGGCAGGGAGGAGACCAACTCAGCTGCTTCCAGAGATGAAGTGTGAGAGTCAGGAGTAAGACAAGTGGGCAAAATTTAGATACAGATGTGATTTAGGATAGATATTGCACATCAGCTGGGAAGCAGAATACTCTAATTTACTTTCTTGGATATGCATTTCAATAGACAGCTATGTCTGGCAGGGTTTAGAATGTATCTGGACAGAAATCCTAAGACTAATTTTTATCACTGTCTGGTCCATGGCAAGGATGCCAATGCAACCTGTTTCTTATTTGATCTAAAGACTAGTGGGATTGGGATCTGAGCTTATGTTTCCAGCAGTTAACCACATCAGTATTGTTTGGTTAAGCAAACTCATTTAAAATTGGGAGAATATCAGTCAGAACTACACCTGATTGCCTGGAGAACCCAGTCATGGAATACACACAGTGCTGTGCTCTGAATGTTTTAGATGGCATAACATATAACCAAAATCTGACGGTCCAGAGAAAATGACTCCTTTTGGGAAATGCAGATATTAAAGATCTGAGCATATGCAGCCTTTAACTAGGAGAAAAATGCACTTTTAAGTTCATCAATATTTCCTTGTTTTCTTGGAATGGGGAATGTACTGATTGGCTGAATTTCTGTAGAAATTACTGGCTTTGCTAATGTTAAGAGTAACACTTGCCCACTTGAAAGAAAAGGGAATAACTAAATCCATTTGTGGTATGTGTGTATATTATCCCTTTTAATTTTCCTGGATATGCAATTCCCACCTTCATCTCAGAGCTGGAAAGTTTAAGATATAAAGCAAAACATACCATCACAAAGGATGTTTGGAGCTCTTAAGGAACTGGTTTTCATTTAAGTCCAAAGTAATGATGCAAAGGTTTTCTTTCATCTGTTTATTTTTTAAAGGTGGTGAAATATTTTGTACACTGTGCTACAATTTCCCTTTCTAGATTAAGTGTTCTGGAGACCCATCATCTTTAAACTGAATTGGCACAGGAGAGTAATAATGGAGCAAGTCTCCACTATAAGCTTTTTCTAAACCAAAAATGTGTGAAAGTTTGGATTTTGGGGAGCTACTTGATGTTTCTCCCAGCTGATTCTCTCGTCAAGGGTGACAGCAAAGACTGGCAGTCTTCTGTAAAACTGTGGTCTCCTCTGATCTCCATGGGTTTCATCTGTCTAGAATTAAAAGATATAAGGACTCCTAGTAGTGCTGCACTGCAGCAAAAATGGGCAATTCCTCTCTCACTGGTGTAGCAGCACACCAGAGTGCTCTGTCTCTCTGTTACTTTAGCATTTGCTGATGAGTGTGGATTCATTGACTCTATCCCCACTTTTTACTAATATAAAACACCACTGGTCTGCACAATACTGTCTATAACAGGCTTAGAACTTGCTGCAAAACTTAGCCTAATGATTCATTTTATTTCATTTTGTGCAGTTCTCTCTTCCTACCTGGAAACAGAGATACTGCAACACTGCCAGAGCATCTCTAAGAATCACCACTGCTCCAGACACTTCTAGCACTTGCATTTTGTGAACTCTTAGGTGCACATTACATCAATACTTATTTTTGGACTAGAGGCCCACAGGGAGCCCTTGGCATAATATTTTTGCAGTAATTCAGGATTGAACTCCCTGTGGTTAGGATATACAAAGATATTCTAAGGATGGCAGCGATTTGTGCCTTCTGCACAGTGTTTCTCAAACTTCAAAATGTCTTTCCCTTAGCAATTTAAAGGTTGCTGTTGGCTGTGATTGCAGGGGAAAAGACATTACTGTTCCTGTGAAGAAGTTAGTTGTGAACATGAAAAAAACTTCAGTAATTTCTCTAAGGGGAGACACCAAACCTCATAAAAATATTCACAGAGCTTATGCATAGCTTTTCTGCACTTTGTTGGTTATAAATAAAATAAAGGTACCCAGATTACATTTCGTAATACAAGACAGGTGAGCTGAAAATTTTATAAAGGTGTGAGAGAATTAAGAATGATAATTTTCAGTTAACATTTGAATTATGTGGCTCTGTTATAAACCATTTAATGCAAGATGCAAATGAATGCATCTGAAAAGGGAACTTCATGTTTGTGGATTTACTGTAATTGAGCACAGTATGTATTTGAAGGAGTTGTTAGGGAAATGAAGGTTTAAGGCTAAATATGACTATTCTGCTGAAAAGCTCAAAAATGTTTTCATCAAATAGAGAAAACAGGTCCTTAAACAAATAGGAACCTCGAGGTACTCTTTGGGGGCATGTGAGACCACAAGATCTTGAGTAATCAGGGGGTTCTAAGGCAATGAGAAGACCCCCCCAAAATTGGTTTTGTGCTATTGATGTTCGCTGTGGAAAGTCTCAATTCATTCCAGATCTGACATGCTCAGCACACTCAGAGCAGAAAATTTTCTCCCTCATCACAAAGTTTTGATGAGAAGGGGCTTTAAAAGCCATCAGCACTCATGGAAGAGGGCAGGAGACACCACTGCTTCTTATGTGGCCAACGAAAGGCCAATGCCACCCCCAGGTCAGCTTTCCCAGGAGTGGGGGTGCCCAATGTCCTGTCTGCTGAAATAAATTAGCTGTGTTTGAGGGACAAAAATGGCACTGGCTACATGCAGAGATAGAAAAACCCAACCCCAAAGCCCCACAACCACTGGAATCAGGAGGACTGGTGGGGTTGGGGGCATCTGGCAGAGCAGCAGGCAGGAGCAGTAGGTGATAGGAAATTCATTAATTACCGAGACAAGTGGTGTTCAAAGACAGGAATAGGAGAGTATCTCCTCCCAGGAGAAGCTGGAAGATAAATATTGCTTCATAATGAGTAAGTGAGGTCGTGGGAAGGCCTCCGCTGGCAGATGTAGTGATGGTGCTTCAAACATAAACATTTGTGGGGATACCTTTAAATGCTGATGCTTCCTCCTCTCTAGGAAAACACTGAAAATAGCATTTTCTAGCCCAGAGCCACAGAGCAGGAGTAAGCAGTTGCAATCTGTTGACATTGTATGTTAAAAGCCACAATCTGTATCTGGCAAGCGAGAGGAGGTTTTGAAGTTGATGTTGAACTAGCTGAGGTAAATAGGCAGGAATGGGTGCTTTGGTCTTTAATTTGTATTCAGTTTTAATAACATTTAATTGATTTTTGAAGTATTTTTGGAGCTTTCAAATAATTTGTAATGGTCTTTCAGAGCTTTAGATATAGAGCATCATATTTCCAGTTAAAGATTCATTATTTAATTAATGCTGCTCAGTCAAGTCCAGATAAATACGAGCACCATCAGAGTTATTTTTGTTTCCTGATTCATTTCTTCAGCAGGACTGAGGAAACATGGCCTTGAACCATGTTTCTAATGGTGAACTAATTTCCTGCTGAATAAAAACAAGGAAGAGAATTATCTGCATATATTCTACCAAGGATTCTACCACATAATACAGAGATTAATAATATCATTACATTTCTCCCCCTTCCGAACACCTTACTTGACTTTACTAAGCCACACATTCTGAAGTAGAAAGTCAAACACTGAACAGAAATAGTAGCTAACATATAAAAAGAAGATTAAGAAAAGAAAAATAACGTTCTTAGCTTTGTTTTGGCTGCACTGTTTTTATAACCGAAAATCAACCTCTGTTCCTAAACAATTTATATGCTGTTTGGCTATTAGCATTGCTGCTGTTTAAAGTGCTCTCCTTTTTCTTCCCTCTCCTCTCACCCCCAGTATTTCATTTTTATACCTGTCATGTAATGGTCGGGGTCAGAAGTCAGCACAGAGTGCATCATTTGTACATTGTGTCTCTTTTCCTCATGTACCTCTGCTGCCAGAGAAATTGAACTTTCGTCCATTAAAAATCCATTTATTGTGTCTTGACTTCACTGAACTAAAGAACAGGACATTTCATCAAACAGTGCAGTTTAAAATCAAATTAAATTGTACTAGTGCCCAGAAAATGTGACATGATAAAGACCCTGGCCATTTAAAAAATCATTTTAAAGACTTTCCTGATTTCACTTACTCATACTTCCACATGTCCTTTAAAGTTCAAACTGGTCAGTGACGCAAGGACTCACCATGGGACACCTAAAAGGACCCCTTTTGTCTTTTTTTTCCCCTTTCCCTCTTTCCATAAAGCAGGTGGTGAGCACTTCTAAGAGATTCGTGCTCCCTCAGGTTTGATGCCTGCAAGCTGAGTCTGGATGCAAGTGGTCCCCAGTTGTGATGTCCCTGTCCTTTCAGGTGATCCTGTATGATGGACATCACTGGCAGTACAGAACTGCCATCTACAGTGATGACTTGTGTTGGAGCACCGTCTGTTTGAGTAACTCAGTAGCAAACCCATGAAAATCAGGGGAGGCAATGCTCGTCCAGCAAACTTGCCTGATGGCCTTTCAGCTTGGTTAAACACATTCCCTCCAAAATGGGAGTTGCATCATATGTTCTTCAGTAACAACCTGGTCCCTTTATTGCCATATGTACCCACCGCTTTTAGGGGAGAGCCTCCCTAAATATGGTTCTTATCCCAATTACAGTTTCCTCAATGTTGATGTGCCACTGGAGTCAGAGAAGCTGGAGTTTCGCAGATGGATTGCACAATTAAATTGTGCAACTTGCAGGGCTACATATGTGCAGTGTTTCTGGGAGTCCGGGAATGGAACCGGGGGCTGAGAAAACACCCGTCTTCCAGACCCCAGTGCACGGGCAACAGCTGGAATTTGCACGGCTCCTTATTCAATTAATATTCAGGAGCCACTATTGCATTTTCCCAAGAGCAAAGAGACAGTAAAAGCAAGCTGCTATGTCTGGCTCCACTGTTTGTCCTCCCCCTTATGCAGTGTTTGGTTGGTTGGGTTGTTTGGTTGGTTGTTGGTAGTGTTTTGTTTCTATTTTAACCTCTTATAAATATGTGTAACATTTGGCAAAGAGGCACCTGGGGACCGAGAAGAGAGCAGCAAAGTGGTGTTTCAGAAGCCAAGAGAGAAGCATGTTTGAAGTGAATTGCACCAGATTTTTGTTCAGATGGGAGATGCTTGATTTGGTTTTTGCTTGACTTGCTTCCATGCATAGTGAACTGCTGAGATGCTTGTTTGTAGTTAAGATCTTTCTAAGGTATGGTTTGGACTTACAGGCTAACCAACAACAAGAGGAAGGTGTGCTACAGTGATAAATATTTTTTTGGATATAATGTTCACAATGTTTTTAAAATGTAAGCATCAGATTAAATACAAATAAGTTATGTCTGCCTTCATTTTTGAAAAATGAGGTATATCTTTTTACTTTTGGACTGTGCTGTGTATTCTGAGTGGAAGCAGATTACAAAGTGATATTTAGAAAACACGATTTACAGACCCTTCTTTTGTTTACATATACATAAGAGGTGTCCATTCTGTTTGTGTGCAAAAGGAAGACAGCCAGTATGATGGTTTTTCTGGCTCCCAAGCTGCTGAAATAGAAGATCAGGCCAGGGAATGTATTCCCGTACTGTGCTTTCTGGACTGAGGCATAGTCTGGCCCTTGAATTGCATGTAGTACACAAGCTCCAGAAGAGCTGATTCTTCGGCAACCTGCTTTTTTCCTGCTCAAGGCCAGCCCTGGAGAAAGAGAGATGAAAGAGAGTTAACTAAATTTCATAGCTTGTTACTTACTGTCTTCAGTGGATGATTTCAGCCTAGAAATCATTTATCATTTCTTGCAAAGTATTGACAAGTGGCTGAAAGCTAAAAGGAATTTGTGGAAGTTGTTTTTAGCTTGCAATCAAAATGAGAAGCTTTGGCCAATCTGGCTTCCTTCTTTTCCTGACCCACCAATATGAAGGCAGTGACAGTGGGAAACACTACAGTATTTTTTCTTGTACTTGGTTTTGTAAGAAGTCACCTCAAATAGAAGCTTTTAATCATTCACTCCAACATAGGCTGAGGAGATGCAGATCACCAGTCTTGGCTTCAGTGTTTGCCTTTTTGATTTCAAGATTTCCATGCACACCAGTTGCATCATTTTAATGGCAAATTACTTCTTTTTTCTGGTACCTCATCATGGTTTAAAGAATTGATTTTGGTTTCTATTTGTACCCTTTTTTCTCTTTTGACAAATTGCGATTATAGTGTTCAGCTTTATCATTGTCTTATAAATGATATAACAACTGCTTGAGAATGCCCATAAGTTTTTATTGTTGTGTGTGAATGTTAATAACAATATTGCAGAATGGCACAGAGATGGTTTAGCAGAATAATGTTTGCATTTCCTCTAGTAAAATACCATACCACAGTACAATTCCTGGATAATAAAGCCATAGATTCTCTTATCTATCTGTGTCATGGTAATGAATCATGTACAGAGTTTTTAAATTGAAGGTGTATGTTACATCTCTGATATGGATAGATAGAATCGTAACTCTTGTAGATATTGAAGGGTTATGATTCATCCAATGCCTGGGAAAATTAGTGCCATCCCCAAAAATTCCAGCTCTTGCTTCCCATGACTGAGTGGGTATCATGGGCTTCCTGATCACATATTGAAATATGTATGTACTGAGCAAGCAGCAGGCACGGAGCTGAAATGCAAAGTGTTGGAAGTTTGATGCATTTTTGGGCTTGGAGGGATCAATGTCTGTACCACCTTTTCTGTGTGAGAGTCAGGCTTCATTTATGCATAATGGCACGCCTAGGGAATAAATGATATCACAAAGAAAAATTATATCAAGTCCAATTTAAAAAAAAAAAAAAAATTTCCTCCAAGGAAATACACTTTATTTACTAAATCATTTCCTCCTTTTTCAGCAAATTTTCTGCAGGGTGCTGATATCTAGACCATTGAGCAATGTAAGTTTGGACCTCTGGGTTCATCTGCTCCAAACTCTAAATCAAAGCAGATCCAAGGAGATCAGGATGCTCAGGGACTTGTCATGCCATCATACACAAAAATTCCAGGAGCGAAACACCAGATTAATTCTTTTAATTCCCTCTTGTTAGTAATATGTTGTTGTCATACTTTGCTTCTTTGTTTTAGTTTGAGAGGGTATTAATGTGTGTCTGAATGGGATTAAACACGTATAAATCTTGCAGTGACTGATGATTTAGGGAATAGTTGTTTTCTTCAGCTAGAAGGTTTTAATGAAGAATGCTCCTGGTATTTTTTGAAAGCTTAGTCAAAATCTTAGAGTTAAAATTAGGTAACAATACATATTTTGCTAAAAATTTATCAAGCATTAATTTCAATCACTCTTTAGAAGAACGCAAAAATCCCAATGAGACACTGACCCAGGAATAAAAGAACGAGTTCAGGCACTTAATGTGTTTAAAATTCCTGCTTATTTTGTTGTGGGATGGCAGGAATGTGGGACAAACAAAAAGCCTCGAGTCTGAAGCAAACCTGACGCAGGAGAGAGGCAAGATGGCAAGTAGGATGAGGCATGGGAAACCATGGCACAGCTCCCACTCTTTTCCTTCTCCATTCCCTAGAAAGCCAGAACTGTGACAAAACAACCCAAAACAGCAAAGCCGTGGGAGGTTGCACCCTGCCTTTCACCTTTTATCTTCCCTGGCCCACTGCAGGCAGTGGAGAGTTCAGTGTTTGTGTGGTTCTTCTCTCCTAGGAAATCTCAGCAGTCAGGAAAACAATCTTAGCTCTTTTAACACTAATGAAAGTTGAAGGCAGTAAACAAAATCATGGAGTAAATCATCCAGTGCTGACATGTCTTTTGGAAGCAAAGAGCCTTTCATTCAAAGATGTGAAATAACATTTCCGTCGTGTTTTTGCTCGTCTGATAATTAGAAGTGATTTAGGACGGCAGTGAAGGTGCCTCTAATGGGCACCTTGTGGGTCTTAATAAAAGGAAGGATACATTAAATGTAGTGATTTGTGATTGGGCTGATGGGGTTAATATTTTCTTAGAATATAGCTTGCCATTTTTTTTCCAAGTAGCAATGTAATGTAATTATAAGTACCTTAGTAGATGGACTCAATTGCTTCTATCATGAAAATTAATTTCAGGAACATGCTGAGGCTTTCTTTCGTTTCTTCTTTATTTCCTACACTGTGCCGGGGGTAGCAGACACATACAAATGAAATTATGTTGAGCAGACCTCACAGAGGCCTGGCCAGTTCTTGTGAACGACTGAAATTGAAATCTGTGGGAAAGGAGAGCATTTCTTTTTACATTCCTTGACATATTTTGCACCTGTAAAACTCCCAGTTTTCTCACATGCTCTTTCAAAGCACTTCACAAAGCTAGACACATATCTCCAAATTATAAGAGGGAAAAATGAAATATGCTGAGTTTTCCCAAAATGTTTTCTCGGAAGTAACTGAGCTATGATTGCAGCTTTTCCAGTAAGTTTAGCCAAGCTTTATAATCAAGCTTCTTCAGCACATGTAAATGTTCTTGCTGTAGTATTTCTAAGCACTCGAATACATAAATAATATTAATAATGATCTCAATAATAATCTTTTATGTTTTCCATTTTAATGTATGGCAAAATATAACAAAAAATATAACTGGAATTTATAGTCTTGGGATATAAATTTCTAAATTTTTATAATAAGTGAAAGTCTAATATATAGAACAGTTGCAAAGGTTTGCAAAGAATAAAAGGACAAAAAAATCTATGCTTAGTTATATTTTGAGCTTTCACAAGTGACTTTAGCCTTGAAGAACTTAATGAAATTAAATCAAATAGGACTCTCAGACATTGCTCTGAAAATATATATACAAATATAGAGAGATATCAGCAACATGAAAGTGTTGGATTGCTGCTGTGTGGTTTGAAACCTTAATTACCAATACTCATTAGCAGATATACATCTGACCCATTCGGATTTAAAGCAGCTAAAAATAAGTCTTAAACCCATGGAGGCAGAGGGATGTACAACAGAATGAAGTACTGAGTCTTGATGTGTTTGAAGGCAGTTTGTTGCATGCTTTTAAAACGAAAGCAGACACCCAGGGCTGGGGTTTGTAGGTGTGAAAGTGGGTCTCAATTTGAGCTGATGATGTAAATCCGTATTTGGGCAGAATTTCGATTTCAGTTTTACAGACCTTGCATTCTTCAAAGAATTTGCTGTCTGTGCTTCCTAAGTATTAATATTTCCTGTTTTTCTTATTGCAGGCTATAAAGTGTTAATGAAAGGAAAAGAAAGTCTGGAAATTCTTTTCCAGAGAGTCATTTGCATGGTGAGGGAGGGAGAAACACAAATATACTTGCAAGTCAAGGCAGAACTATGCTGGAGTTCATCATTCCCTTTCCTTTGGTTTTCTGGAGAGGTACTTAATGGTGTTTGAACATAACTGTATAGTGCCATTAATGTAACTATTTCCATTTGTACATTGCAACACCAGAGAAAGATAATCTCTCTGTTAAGTACTTTTCCTTAATAATCCCTGGAGAGTCAGAACTCTAAAAGCAAATATTGTATTTACCATAGACTGTAAAAGGGAAGAAATGAGGCTAAAATGCAAAGCAGCAGGGATAAAATAGAGTTCCTTTTGGATGTCTGCAGTGGTGCTATGAATATACATATACTCACTGTTATGCTTTTATATTATCTCTAATTTGAAACAAACAACATGATTACAGATTAGATCAATCATGGCTTCAGTATTTCTGGCCAAAGCAAGAAAAGCCTGGATGTGCTAGCTAACAGTGTAATCGAAGCAGAGATTGTTTCACTGTTGGTGATTTGTTTAAGGATTTTAATTTACAGTAATGAGTGTTCTTCTCTGCATTGTAACCTGGCTCCCCATGTCTCTCTTTGGAAAACAGTCGCTGCTTGTATATACCAGTGGGATGATGATGCAAGGCACTAAACAACAAAATAGAGCAGTTGAATGCTGCTGCCTGGCATCTCTTCCAGAATAGAACTGAGTGGCAAAATTGATGCCTCGCTCTCCTTACTTTGATTTGCACAGGAGCTCTGGTGGGAGCTCAGCCACTGTTGGCGACTGGGGGATATGGAAGCAGAGTGTATTTCAGAATTCAAGTAAACAGATAACCAGTTCACTCCAGAGGACAGCTCTGCCTTGGCTACTGGAAGGATCGAAGGATAAGATGACTTTTTCCTGCATGTGACTCGTGTGTTTCTTCTTACGAAGTTAAGCAAAGGAGCAACATGCGGTGGCAGCTGGAGAATATCACAGGTGCTTGAAAGCAATTTGACAAAAACAGTCAAGAGAAAAGAGATCAACAGTTTACAGCACATTTATTTTTGGGTAATAGTTATTCAGACTGGAAGGGAGCTGTTGGGAATTTAAGCAGTGTTCAAAAATGATAAAACATGGTGCTAGGAACCTGATGTTCAAACGCTTTGAAGTTGCTGTCACTTAATCTGGTTTCGGAATCCTGCCCAGAAATGATGCGGCAATAAGGGCCAGCTGCCATGGTTGCCTTTCTTATTGGTGTGTTTTTAGTGGAATCATCAGTTTAATGATGAACAAATGCATTAAATGCAAATAAAAGGTGTGTTAAGGACAATTCAAAAGAGAAGTGATAGGAAAAAAACCCTGTGAATACAAAGGGAAGTAGAGGAATAGGGGGTAGTGTAAAGAAGAAAATTTGGTCAAACTTACAGAAAGTTACTTCAATGTCCAGAAAAACAGCTTTGGTTGCTTTCTTCAGGTGGAAAAATGATGGCTTTTCCCTTCAATTCCCTCCAGGGAATGGAAGCTTTCCATGCTTTCAGTGCACATCTAAGGAGCTTGATGGACTTTCTCTCTGAGGTGTCTGGAAGCTTCGGCCATATGTCAGGGTCGTCTTTCTTGTGAGCAGCTCACTTGGTATTGAGAGTAAAAGTCTGTTATACAGACTATTATTCCTACAATCCAAAACTGGAGATTTTTGTCTCAATTCAGGGACTCCTGCAAGGATTTTATTCTTCTTTTCAGGAGGCTGGTAGACTGCCACTGCTTGAAACCCTTGCTTAGTTTGCTCGTTGATAGTTCAACAGTAATTGTATTTGCGGTTCATTTTGCTTGGATGCTCGTGACTCTAATCTTTCCACAGTGTCAGTGGTGCAGTTCAGCTCTGATGTTCGTGTTCATCATCCTGCTAAATGGAAAAATCTTGTTGCAGTTATGATTTCTGTCATCTCTATGAAAGTTAGGAGAAAGGACATTGTGGATGTTCTGTGGAAAAAGAGTGGGTGGTATGAAGTAGAAATACAGGTTGTGACCAAATCCTTGATCTTGTCCACTGTGTAACTGTAATTTAGATGTGAATCTATATACATGAAACACTTAATCATATAGTATGTAGTGTACCTCTGTTTGCTAAAGGAATGAGGTTTTGGGTATAGAAACACGAAGGTGTTGCACGATCCTACTGGGAAGTGTAATAAATGACATGGAAAGCTGAAACAGTCAGACAAATCCAAGAAGCTGCAGTGTTACATACTTCTGTTTAATTTTTCAATGAGACACTTAGAATGACATCTTTTCTTTTATAAATGCCAAGGAGAAGGATTTTCGTAGAAAGCACTGCAGAACAACACAAGTCATCCATTTCACAGGACTTTGCACCAAGTAGGAATATTAGTTGGCTACTCAGAGGGAGGTAGAGCAGATGAATTAAATCTTCATTTTGTTTCTGTTGAGCTTCAGCAACTGAACTTTAATACTTTTTAATTATATTCCCTACCTCGTTGGTGAGACGGGCTATATTAAACCACAAATACCTTAACTCTGGGGCTCATTTGTTGCAAAATGAACACCATCTCCTTTAATTCCGTATTTCTCTCTCTCTCTGCTCTTACAGTATTTGCCTTGTACTGATTCCCCTCGCTAATTGCAAGCCATCCAGCGCTGTATTGGAAAGAAACATTTTAGTTGCATGATTTAATGCTTTTAAGTTGTCTTGGCTTTGCTGACTCATTGGTCAACCTTGAAAAATCATAGCAGTGCAAGCATTGCAATGCCAGCAGAGGACTAGCAGGTTGCGCAGGGGACTCTGTTACTGATTAGTGTCATTTTTTTTCCGAGTTGAAAGAGCTATTGTGTTTAAGGCCATGAGATTTAGAATTAGGAGTAATTAAAAACCAAGGCTGCTGCCTTTATATTTTTTTAAATATGAAGGGCCCCAGGAGTCTCTGTAGTCATTAGAAAATCCTATTCTCGTGCTAAGCCTGTCCTTATAAGCAGTTCTGTTGTTGGCTTTCCTGAATGTAAAGCGGGATCTTGTTGAGAGTAGATGATGAGAGGGTGGAAATATTGTAAAGGCAGGGGAGAAGAAAAGTGTGTGTGTGTGTATGTGTGTGTGTGTGTGTGTGTGTGTTTAGGGGGCAGGTATTTAGTGTTTGCGTGGCTGCTTTGTAATGTGTCCTTAGCAACTGGCTTTCTGCTCTAACGGGAAAAATAGATGATGGGAAAGCATTCAAGGAAAGTGGGTCACATTTGATCCATGACCTAAAAGGAAAAGTGGGGGAAGGGAATAATCAGCTCAGATCATTAATGAGGTGAAAATTTATCCTTATAAAGCTCATTCATTGCACTGGGCAAAATTGCTGTTCTGGTGTCTTGGCTATGCGATAGAAAACGCAGCTCCCACTCTCTGAAAACACAATTGCTCTGTGGCTTTGTATTAAAAGAGAGGAGGAAAAAAAATAAAAAAGTTGTTTGTTTTAAACACTCTCCAGCAACACAATGATTAGACATGACAGTTTGGCTGTGGGGCCTTCCTTTCAGTTCAGGAAAATGTAGAACAGAGCTGAGCTGTCCTTTCCTAGCAAAAATGAGGTCATTTGTAAAGCTTTGTGTACATTTTTGCAGCACTCGTGGAACAGAGCTCACAAAAACAGCTCTCCTGAAGCCTCATTCCTACCTCCACCAGTGCTTCCATTTTTAAGAAATGCAGGCCCATTGACCACATAAGATGAGGAATCAGAAGCTGTGATTTAGATGAAATGGCTCCTCAAGGATGTATAGTTTTGATTTAACTGTCAGAGCGCTGCCATTGCTGACTCCGAGCTTTTACAGCTGCGTGTGGCTACAGGGAAGCTCCTTGTAATCTGTTCCTTCTCCATGTGAGCTGTGTATGCGCTCTGAAACAAGCAAAAGTACTCTGTCAGCCCTGATTATTCTGTTACATATACAATGTATTGTATACATTATAGTTGCTAATCTCTGTTGTTCATAAAAATGCTCCAGGCAATTAAAATTTATTGAATAATAATTTATTTTAATTTTTATAATGATTAATTTAACAGTTAGTACTAATTTTCATACCCAACTATTTTTCTCCTACCAATCAAATGCTATGTAGCTGCTAATATTTCAAGGTAGTTTTAATTAATGTCTCAGCCCTAGTACAAGTCTACGGAAGAATGCATCATTGAATTAAATAAGAAAGGATAGCAAGGCATCTACTGGATAAATGCCTAGAAAATATAGAGTCATGTGAGATGTGAGCTGGCACATTAGAGTTGCATTCCCTTCTACCTTGAAACTTCAGTGAATATATTCCCATTCTGTCCAGGAAACCCCCCAGACTCTCTGACCTTCTTAGTAGAGCAGCAGCTGTTTCAGCCAACTGTACTGATATTCAGTCCAATCAAGGAAAGATGGAAGCACAGACAATTAAAGAAGCATTAAAGATCTTGGGCTTATTAATGAAGGTGCTTGGTAGAAACCAGTAAATTAAAAATTCCAGACTTTGTAGGCTAAGTGAACTCAGACCTGCTGTGTCCCCTTCTCCCCTTTATTTCTTGACTGTCTATTAAAATAGTCTGAGAGTTCCTGTCATGTTTCCTAACATATGAAAATAGTAGGAAAACATCTGGACTTACAAATAAAATTAGGTCTGCTACGTAGAAAGCAGGCAGCATTGTTTGGGGCCTCAGAGATGCTCTTGCTATGCAAATAGTAATAGTGGCTTTGGAAAGTACTTTACTTCTGCTGTATTTCATAATATTCAAACACTGCCTTTAAAAGAAAAATTAGAATTGCACCAAGTTAAAAATATCATGAAAGGGTTGTGGGGTTTTTTTTCTTTAATAACATAATGGTTCAGCATTTATGCAGTGCTTTCCTCTGAGTGTTTTAGAATTCTTTGTTGGGATAGGATCATAATTCAAAGGTGAGGGAGATAAACACAGAAAAGGGAAGAGACTTATGAAAGAGTGTGGCTGAGAAACAGCTTTTTTTGTTGCATAGTGCTCTGCTCTTTACCATTAGACACACTTCCCAGCTTTGTTCTTCTATTAGATTTCATCTTCTCTGAAGGACGGTTATAGCAAGAAAACTGATGTGCCTTAAAATAATCTGCGAGTAATACCTCTCTCAATGAATTTGAAATTGCTCGAGTGAAGCTCTGTGCTCGGTGTTGAGAGCTGACCTGCTGCCCAGCTGGTGGCTGCCTATCCTGAGTGATTGTGTGGGCACAGGGCACAGATATCCTTCCCTGCCTTAGACCAGAATGAGCACAAATCCACAGCTCTCCAGTGGTGGCAGTCAGAATGAAAATCCAGGCTTCATCATTTCTTTCTCCATATCTCTTACTTACAGTGACAAGCCCAGCAGGTTCAGCCTTCAAATCATTAAAATAAATGCTCATATTATTAAAATCCCATATTTGATGCTTGGATTCCCCTTGGTTTCTTGTATCAGGCAGCTGAGACCTGTGAGCTTCAAGTCTGTATTCTTCCATTGCCAGCATTCTGGTCCCTCCACCTGCCCTGAGGCAGGTTCTTCCCTTTTCCCATCTGTTGAGAGAAGGTGCCGATGACCATACAGAGAAGGGTTATATGGAAAAACAGTTGGAAAAGGGCTAGAGATCTTAGGGAACCACATGGTGTTACTAATCCTCCAGCTTTCCAAAGACTTGTCATCACAAATAAGAGTTTTCCACTTTCAGGGGCAGGAGGGAAAGAGAAAAAAGAAGGAAAGAAATTAACCCTGTGGTGTGATGACAGAGATTTCTATAAATCACACTGTGTTTCACACTGCTGCTGACAGCCAGCCAAACCTGAGCTGGCCAAGTTTCCACAGATCGAGTATGTTACAGGGAGCTTAAAAATATATCCACAACTGTTTAACTACCTTTTCTCTTGCACAAGGGTATTGGAGTTAAGAGTCTTTGTAAATTATGGGGTGGTCAAAATTATGTGGATGGTATTCCTGGTTTTTTCTCATCTCCTCTTTTCCCATTTCTTCTGTAAAAGTGCCAGCAAATCCCTGAGACTTGAGTTCATTTTTGCTTGTGAATAAAACCTCTAAAGCAAATAAAAATCCACTAGGATAAGATTTTGTCCAAAGAGTACATTTTAGAAGTTATCTCATCCTTTTAAATTTTTCCTACTGCAATTATTTATGATGGCCTTAAAAACATGGGGTTTTGGCAACTTTTCAAGCTGTATTCTCCTTTCCATTTGGCAAAACTGTTCTCAATGCCAGCCCTCTTTTGTTTTCCCAATGCTGCATTTGCACAGAGTGCCCTTCAAACTCACAATTAAAAGATCTTTGAAGTCAGACATGTCCCCATAAATGACTGCCATATGACTTGGGAAGTGTGTGTACGTGTGTGTATGCTGGGCATATTTTTGTTACGATTTCTCAAGGTATGTTTATTAGAAAAATTTAAACCAGTTTTACTCATTTTGTTTGTTTGAATGATGCCTTTAAGGGCAGAGTTGCTCCTTTCCTAATTATGTGTAGTTGTTTATTTTCTTGTGAGCTTCGAAAGAACAGTACAACCAGCAGAGCAAACTATCTTATTTGCAATAATAGAGAAAAAATAAAGGACCTAAATTAAATCTTAAACTATAATGAGGGTTTACTTTAAAAGCTCAGATTTGTTGTTGACTACTTGGCTGCTGGCGCTACTGACATTTTGTATAGCAGGTCTCTCTTTGGACGTAGAAGTAAAACTGTTCGTAACCCAAAATACAAAGGAAAATGAATCCTTTGAAGAGGCTAGAAAACACATTGCACTGGAATTTAGACTTTTCAACAAGTGAGAAATTAAGACAACTTGGCCTGTTTTGCAGTGCATACAGTGCATTCCACACAGCACGCATTTGGGTTTTTTCATTAAAAATTGCTCAGTATTCTGCCTTCACATCCAGTTTCTTTTCTTTAATTTACATATCATGGTTGCATGTCTGGTGGGACCTGGTTCTGCCATCATTTGACCTTGGCAAGAGCGTGTAAGTCTTGCCCATCTGAAGTTGAAGCCAGACTCAAGTTTCACTAATTATTCTGTCTTCCATGAAGCTGGCAGGGGTACTTGTGCTCCTACATAGAATCAACTACCACTAATATTAGGTTTTAGATGTTTTCACTCTCCCCCAAAAAGCACTAGAGTAAGTTATAAGTATGTTGAAAACTCACTGGGGAAAATCACTTTCTAACTATTGACATTTTAGTAGCAATCTAATGAGGTACTTAGATTTTTCTCATTTGTTATATTGAGAAGCAGTTAGAAAAGAGTCAGAAAAAGGAAAACTTTTGGATTTTTTTTAAGCTTCCTTGTAAGACAACTTAGAAAAAAAACCCCTCTATTGATTTTGTTGTTGTCCAGCAATCTGATCAGAGCTGAGATCTGCTCTGCAGAAAGACTGGGCACTTTTAAAACTCCCTTTTCTGCCCGCTAAAACCTTTCTGGACAAAAATGACTTCTCCCTGGAGACTTCAGAAGTGTTTTCCAGACAACATTCATGTTTTCCTTTACTAAACAAGCAGAATTTAGACGAGGTAGGAGGAACAGAGATGTTTTGAGGAGAGGAGGGGAAAAAGATCAAAACAACTCTGCCTGCAGTCCCACTCCCCTTGCTATATTTTTCATTGAAATGGCAAAGTCAGCTTGTTTCCTGTCCTACATGCAGATTTTTGGTTAAGCTACAGCTTCATAAGATTATATTTCCCAGTAACATTAGAGAGTTTCCCCACAATTCCTGAAGTTTTCCCTGCCCACATGCTTTAACATCAAACCTTTGGAGGGTAAAAGATTTTCTTCTTTGTTTGCTTGTATGTTTAAGATTTCACCTTCCTCTGCTGCTGAACCAAGCCTGATCCTGATTTTCAGTTTCATCATTTAATCTGTAGCCCGTCTAACACTCTTCTAATACCAGAACCTTGTTTTCAAAGACAGAGGAGGAGGAGATGGGAGGATTGACACTGCCTGAAAGAGTTACACGGGCAGGCAAGGGACTAAAATTCCCAAGGCCAAATAGTGGGATGAGAAGAGAGAGGATGAACCTCTAGCACCTCTTGGTTGTTGTCCGGCCAGAGGCAATACTGCCTCATGAATGGACAGTGAATATCTTAGCATGTTTTATCCACCTGCAAAAATTTCTGTGTGGTTCTCTGGGGTAGGATTGCCCCGCTCCTGCCCTACTCCTGGCTTCTGATAGACTGCCAAAATGAACCCTCAAGTACAGTAGTAGCCAAACTCTTATGCCTTCCCTTGGCAGGGTGGAAGTCCACCCTGGCCAAATGAAGAGCTTGACTCATTGAAATAAAGCAGGATGAGCTGCATTTCCTTCTGTTCTGCAGAAATCTTCTTTGTCACCTCTTTGACCTCCAGTTCACCAAAACTTTTCCATCTGTTGGAAGAAAAAAGTTGGCTACAGCCCTTCACAGATGACCGGCAGCTTCTCCAGCTTTTACAGGCTTGGTTAACACAGAAGCAGATCAAGACCACGCCATGCTGTCATCTGAAGTGCTCACTGCTGTTGCCCCAGCAGTATCACGTTAAACTCATCATGTATCAAGATGTGGTGGAGCAGCCACCCTGCCCTGAGCACGAACGACACCCGAGAGCTCTGGAGGCCGTGCTGGTGTGTGCGCTATTCGTGTTTCCACTGAGGTCGGCATCTTTCTAACAGCCCACTGCAGCTGTATTTGCGCATTATGAAATCGCAGCTTCAAAGTGCCTGGTGAAGCAGATCCTTCCAGCCCCGCGCTGTAAGGAAACAAGAGTCACACCATGCAGGAGTGTGTCTGCGTGTGTCAGCAAAGTGCCTTTTCAGCCTGATAGCTGAGTGCAAAAAATTTCAAGAGGAATCAGGAAATTAAATTTTGAATCCGCATCTCTTCTGTTTGTTAGGGATTCATCCTTTCACATAGATGCAATGTTCCATTGTGTCTTGTATCATCTATATACACAATTTCATTTTAATTTTTTAATATTGTCTTTCCCTGTTGTTAGGATTTTTTTCTCTCTTTTTCTGGACAGGTTATACATATGCTAATAGAAATATGCCTATTATTTGAAGCATAGTTCTGCTTGTCAATGAAGCTTCATTAACACCGTTATCACTGCCTGACATTTATCTTATAATTTTCCAGAGTTGACTGTTACATCTCCATGGAAACCCAAATTGCAATTGAAACAAGTGAGATAATAAAGGCATCCACAGAGGATTGACAGTATGCAAGCCCACAGTGTTTGCAGGCTACATTTGTTTATAGTTCCTTAGATAAATCCCTTGCAGTGGAGATTTTTATTACCTGTCTCCTATCTTTCCATGACTACTGCTTATTGCAAGGTTTAGAGCAACGCCCTTTTTTTTTGTTTTTTTTTTTCTGTTTTTTAATTAGAGCAATAAATTTTATTGGACTCAGCAAGGGAGGCATTGAAGATGTAAATTCTAAAGTGATTTTTCTGGAATGAAATATGAAGTTTATTATATATGAATTTGGCACTATATAGACTAAGGCATTTTTATGTTGATTTGCTGGGGGGTTTTTTTCAGGAGCCAAAACTTAGGATCATGGACTCTTTTGATTTGCTGACTCTTTCAGGATCTGAAGAGGATCTCTTTTTTTCTGTACCTAAGGACTTGAGCTCTCTTAAGTTCGTGACTCTAAATCAATTTAGATGGTGCCTCAAAGCAAAGAGTCATGAAACTGGAGTGGGTCCAGAGTGAATTAATCTGAAATTAATTTGATTTTGAAAGGCTCCATCTGGCTGTGTTTGGAAAAGGCATTTAGACAGATATATAAACAAATGATCATCTGTATTTTATGTGCCAGATGTGGTGTCAAAAAAATGAAGAAATGCTTTAAGAAAAAAGAATCAGCTGAGGGGGATTTTGCTATAATGATGCTCAACTTGTTGAAATCACAATTGCATCACAATTTGGACAATGATCTTTTCTTCCATTCAGATTTGTAAAAGGGGAGAGCATGGCTAAGCTTGATAGGATTTTTTGTTTTAAGTAGGAAAATTGAATGTCACAGCTTGCCCTAGTGGTTTATTTGAGATCTAACCAAAACTGGCTAAACAAAATTGGCTGTGCCCTTAACACGAGCAGGGCTGTGATCTTTCATTCCCTTTTGAAGGAAGCTATTTAGGTAAAGCAGGCATGAGCCTCCTTCTCTTTGGACATGGCTTTTGGACCCATGAAAATCCTTCCCTGCACTTCGGGGAGATCAGCTGGGACCAGGTCTGAGGATGTGTGTACGTACACACACAAGGGCCAGTCTTGACAAACACGGGACTGTAAATTACTTCTTGCAATAATCGGTTGATTTTAGCACACTGAAATGGCTGCATTTCAAAACAAATGTTTGGAGAATACCTTTCCCATGCCCTCCATCTCAACTCCAGGACAGAGTTTGCCTTAAACTAGGTAAGACCCTGCAAACTTCATAAGAACTTGCAGATAATTGCTAGCCTGGCTACAAAACTTGGTGAAATAGTCATGTCAGTAATTATCAAGTAAAATAAAAAAAAATTTTAAGCTTTCATTGCTGTCTTTGAAGTTTTTTGGAGGGCAAAGGAAGAAGGGAATTAAGTAACAACTTTGTAAATTTGGAGCAGTAAGTGTTTGGAATGGGGAGAGAGAGACTGAGGTTGTTGACAAGAAAACAGATGGTCCTACGAGTCCTGAATTTTAAAAGCCTGGTACTATTCTAATTCAGTTGTTGACATGTCACAAATACATAAGCATTTGGGTGTAATCAAATACTGTTGTGCTTTTTAAAAAAATACCAATAAATGTTTCCTGCCACACAGAAAGAAGAAGTGTGCTTCATTGCAAATGTGTGTAATCAGCAAGGCAAGGCATTAATAATCCACACCATTAATACTGAGCAGTCAGCTACTCCAGGCTCAACTTCATGTGAAAAAGTGCATGAATCTGTGCTCCAAAACTATAATGTAATTTTTCAGGTGCATAAACTCACTCTCATGTTACTGTCCAGTTTACAGTAATGCAGAGAGGAAAAAAACCCATTTCAATTAGAGTCTCTTTTAGACAGACCACAGATATTAATGCCTCAAGGAGATTAGAAGCAAAAAAGTTGCTGAGGAGCACAACAGGTGTGGAACAGTAAGTTGCAGTAGTCACCATAACAGAGGTTAGTTTAGACACAGACAAATTATAAATTAGAAGCCTTTGTTACTGCTAAACTCTCCAGGTCAAAACCAGATGTGCAGGTGCCCATCTGGGAGTTGGTCAACAGAAAACAGATATTTAAAAGTCATGACTTAGGTATTTGTTGCACTTTTCACAGGGCATATGGTGATAGAACAAGGGGGAATGGCGTTAAGCTGAGAGAGGGTGGGTTTAGTTAGGTATAAGGAACAACTTCTTTATTGTGATGGTGTTGAGGCACTGGCACAGGCTGCCCAGAGAAGCTGTGGATGCCCCATCCCTGGAGGTGCTCAAGACAAGGCAGGGTGGGGCTTAGAGCAACTTGGTCTAGTGGAAGGTGTCCCTGCCCATGGCAGGGGAGTTGGAACAGATGGTCTTTAAGGTCTTTTCCAACCAAAACCATTCTGTGATTCTTTGTCTTAACTCTCATAGGACTTTCCTTAGAAAGGCATCTACCTTACACCTGATGAAGATAGACCCAATCTTGTTTAAGCGTTTAACGTACAGAACAAATTCTGCCCAGAAAGCAAAAATGAATTATTGGGTGGTTGCCTAAGCTGAGCTTTATGTTGCAGAACATTATTGTTTAGCAGACCTCATCAAACCTTGAACTAATTATATCCCAAAGCCTACAGCAGCCAGGAAGAACAAGGGTTGGGGCTTACACAGGCTCTTAGTTTATATCTTCAAGTACTTACTTTTAGTCATTCTTATAATGTATCCCAGAAATTTGTGATTCTTGTCTGTACTTGAATAAGAGGGGAAATAAATTCAAAGCAGTCAGGGTGGGGTGGCTTTGACTTTCTTCAGCCATTGAAGGGCAGGCGTCTGTCACTGGCTGTTGAGCTTCTACCAGTGCCAGTTTAGTAAAATATATAGGCCACTGTAGGCAAATCCTTAAAGGTACTGAAAATAGGCCACTGTAAGTTTTATCAGCATAAACAAAAAGATGCTGCCCAGTACAGACTTGTACAGATGGTGTGTTTAATTGTTTGCTTCCGCTATTAGATGAACTAGCAGTGATATTTAATTGGTTTCCAAAATAGAAGACTAAAAAAAACAAACCTCTTCCCCTCCCTGTTTGCTTTCATTTCTGTGCTCATTCACTCTTGTTTACATATATTTTAACTTGTATGAGTTGCTCCACTCACAGCACATGCACATCATTAAGCACTATTGCATGTTCTAAAAAATAATATGCTTGATAAAAAATAAAAAATAGGTCCATACAGCAGCAGTAAGTGCTGAGATAGTCTGAAACATGTAGGACTTTTTTTTCTTAAGGTGTGTTTGCGTGTAAGGGGATTTTTTTTGAAGGTGTGATATAGCAGGTGTACAAAGCTTTTGCAAAGTAAGTTGCTTGACTCAATAGTTTCAGGAAGCATTACTAACAGCCCAACATTAGAATAACATCTTTTGCTAGGTTTAAACATGTACACAAGGGATATCCAGGGTTTAGGTTGAAACCCTTGCCTTAAATCAAACTGGTTTGTAATAGAGGTGGTGCAGGAACACAGAGGCTGAACACCTGAAGAGCCACCCGCCTCTGGAGGTGAATATTTAACTTTGGTGAGTAGAACTCCGACGGCTAATTTTAGGAAGTCGAGAAGCCTTAAAGCACAAAGGAGTGTATGTGCTCCAATGCGCACCTCCAGCTGAAAAGGGAACTGCATTTTAATGTAGCTCTTACTATGATTTCCTTTTGTATCCTTGATTTCTTTCTGTGATACTGGTGAGGAATCTGCATCTATATCTCTAAGAAACAACATGTTTTATCTCAGGTGGGATCAGCTCTCTTCTGATGTTTCTCTAGTCTGTATTTTGTTCAGTACTTTTTCCAGTTCATGTTGCCCTTAGTATTGTGCAGTCTGACCTATCTGCTTGAAAGGCAACTTCCTTCTGCTGCTCCTTCTCCCAGCCCAAATTTATTACCCATCAAGATATTTTCAAGGTAGGATTTTTTTTCCCCTCAGATTTTCAAATCTTTTTTCCTCTGAGATAAAATGATGCCTCCTTACCTTACCTAAAATTTGCATTTGAGGTGTTAAAGTGATCACATGTACTAAATTTGGAATTAATCAGAAAACAAGTATTCCCTATACTAACAGTGGTTTGCTATGGTTTGTATGATCTACTACATGGAGAGAGATAGCAAAGGTGAGCTACAAGAAATCACTGATTTCACCAGAAAAATGACTGTGAATTTTGAGTTATCAAGGCAGTAAAAAGTAACCCATTATCTTAAGAAAAATTACATGTTTAGAGATAATTTCTGACAGTGTGGAGGCAACACAAGGAAAAACATCTTTGCATTTACCACTGAGTGCTTACACAAGCACTTGAGTATTATTAGCTACCAAGCAGAATGAAATTGAATGAGCATTGTATGTCAGGTATTAAAGCCATCAGGATTTTCATGTAGTTCATGTGTGTGTGAGTGCAAGTGCTGTTGCTCTCTGCTGGGTGGATGAAGAATTGCTCATCTCTTTGTTAAAGTCTTTATGGGGCTGTAAGATGGATTGCAAGTCTTACAGCTGTTCAGTTGTTAGCCCTGCTGATGGGTGCAGGGAAGCCTGAAGATAATTATTTTGTAGACTTTACTGTCTACATAGGACTGAACATCTTGAGGTTTTTTTCATTGGGCATGATTTCAGGGTCATTTAGCAATTGCTGTTTAGGATATGTGTTACTTAATAATAATTATAAGTGTTATTAGAGTCTAATAGTTCTGCCAAAAACTGTACAACACGCTACAGCAGAAGCAGTTAATGATTTTTGAAAGATCATCTTTTCTTTGAGCTGCCTGTGAGAAAGTGTGCTGCGAAAATGCTGATGGGCCAGAAAGCATCTGGAGATGACTTTTTTCCCCCCAAAACACAGAGACCTGGTCATTTGCGGCTTATGCACAGCTTCTTTTTCTGTTTGTCAGAGGTTCTGGCCCTTATTTTGCTGGCCAAAATCCAATGTAGGTAATTACCTTCTGTGTCTATAAATTGCAACCCCCTGCAGTTTTCAATTGGGTACAGTATTGTTCTACCCTTCCTGGCTGAAATTGTTGTGCGATAATGCTCCATGTCATTAAACAGCTGCCGTCTGTCACCTTACGATGAAGTCATTCCTCTCTAAACAATGAGTTTATAAAGCCCTTTTGGGTCCTTCCAGATAAAATTTGCTTGTAAACCAGCAATTATGATCTTTGGAGTACAGTAAGGTGATGCTTGGCTGTCTCTCTGGACAGCAGTCAGAAGCCTTCGAACGGGTGTTGTCCCTTTTGTCAGCTTGTGTGATATCCTGGCAGTGATGCCATGGCTCAGATGTAAATACTTCATTACTATAAAACCTTGGTGCCTGTAAATACCTCTGCACTGAGTTGGATTTAGTTGTCATTACATTTGGAACTC
Organism: Eulacestoma nigropectus; assembly: GCA_013397775.1. Taxonomy (NCBI): domain Eukaryota; kingdom Metazoa; phylum Chordata; class Aves; order Passeriformes; genus Eulacestoma; species Eulacestoma nigropectus. The sequence continues at coordinate 921,520 of VZTE01005687.1, read as the reverse complement.
ATTTGTTATCATGTTCTTGTTCTATTGGCTCTTAGAGGGAATTCAAATATCTTATACCATGGAACATGAAAAAGGCAAATCCCCAGCAAAATGGTAAAACCACAATAATAGGGTGAGGATTGCAATATGAATTAACCAAAAAAGAACAGTATGAAGGTTCTGGGTAGGGTTAAAAATAGATTTGAAAAACAGGTCTCATGTAAATCTGTTTGGTCCCCGTTAACAGCTGTTTTTCAGCACCTGGCTTGACACTGGGATCATTAATGGAAATGAACGTGGATTAACGCCAAAGCTCTTAACAGTGATGAATTTAAGAGAGCCTGTTTTGATTCAGGCATTGTTTCTGAAGGCTACCTCTCTGTCCTGAGTGGTCAATTCACTTTTAGCAGTCCTGAAGTAATTAAAGATATGAATGTGAGAGACCGAGAGGGCATTTACCAGGTTTTTCCGGTGCTCCTGCTGAAGCAGCAGGGATATTAAAACAATCTCTAGCTCCTCAAGAGTGGCCTTGTCAGCTTGCTGAAATGATGGAATGGTAGTTAGGTTATTAGAAGAAAAATTGGCACAAATTGAGAGAGAGGATGCTCTGGCAGCAACCACAAGCAGCCAGCGACTCAGTGTCTTAATCTCTGCCCTCAGGCTGCTCTCTGTGATACAGATGACACCTTGTCAGTGAAGATGATGTGCTGGGTCACCCCTCAGTCCAATGGGCTAAATTGGCCATTGAGGGAAGGATTGCTACAGTGTAGAGCCAGAAAGCCAGATAATCTGATTTTTTTTTTTCTTTTTTCTTTTTTTTTAATGTATGTCATCATTTGGATACTGAGAGTAAGTGCCAAGGGATCCCATTCTCATTAGTGTCCCCTGGACACAGCTATCTCTGTACACTTACGCTTTCAAGAGTCCTAAGCTTTCACAAGGATTGCTTTGCTTCCTTCTGGAAGGTTTTACATGTAGTTTCTCTTTTGTCTTATAACTTCCTGGGTACAGGAGAAGGGGAGATGGGGGAAGGAAGAAGCCACTTCCTCTGAGAGCCACTGTGTTGGCAAAGAGAAATTAGTAAAAACCCTACAGCTGTTAGCAGCCAAAAGGTCTTAGTGCAGAGCAGTAATGTCCACTGGATAAAGATGAAGGCTGGGAGAAGATAAGGGAATTCATCTTTAGCAGAGATCATTTACAAAGTATCAAGAATATCTGGCTGAATTTTGTATGGAACCAACAAGCCTTATGACAACTGAACCATCAGGCAGGTATGGTGTATAGTTTTGTTCCTCAGTGGAGCCTTCAAGCACACTGCAGGGATCAGATCCATAGAATCTATAAAATAGGTGGGGTTTTTCCCATTGTTATCTCTCTGCTGTTTTTTTTATTCACTTGTTCATTTTGTCTGCATTGGCTCTAGTCCTACTCTGGCTGCCAAAGCTGAGAGAGGATACTACTGCAAGTGTCACTGCTGCAACGGTGTTCATGAGCTCCTCAAAAATCCCAACAGTGAGGCTTGAATTCCCCCTATGAGGTGTCTGAGGGCCTTAGTTTGCACTAAAATCAAAGGAAATACAATTTAGGAAGGAGCCCAGCTGTTTTTGCAGAAATCTCTGTGGCCTGAACTTGTCTGTCAAACCCCCAGAATGTTGGCAGCTCAGTCAAGTCCCTACCTTGTGGTAGAAAAGTATTATAAAGAAAAGCCTAAATTATGCTTGGGTTTTCCCTAACTCTGCAGGAGTTAGTGGAGTGAGAGAGCTGTCAGTGGATGGTGGAATTTAGTCTGGGGAAGTTTTAATGACTTACTCAAGTTAATGCAGGCAGTGAGTGACAAAACCTGTCCCCTGGAGCTTTGCATGGTTTATGGTACCTACGCCTTGAGTTAGAGCCTTTAACCAACTTCAACCAATAAAGCATTTAAAGAATATAATCAATGTAATTCAACTTTGGCCCCAAACAAAATAAAGAAAGGGCTTAAACATTTTGTGAAATTAGAAGAGAGTTTGGCCTGTGCCTAAACCTTTAGCTCAAAGCAAGAACTTAATGCTAATGGGGCCATTAACCTGAGAAAACAGGTATTAGTGTTTGGCTTTGTGGTTTCCTAAAAAATTGGCTGATTAGCAATGGAAATTGTGGATGTCTTGGTGGTAAAGGTGATTTTGGTAAAGGAAAAAACCAAGGAATAAACTTGTTATTCTTTATTAAACATGATCCTAGCTGTAATTTTGGGCTAATGTAGCAATTGTGTATGGATTTCTTAAAGAAGGGATCCAACAGAGAGAACAGATGAAGGGCATAATTTAAAACTGAACTCAATACATTTTCTCAATGCAAACAACACAGAGAATAAATGAAGTGAAAAGTCAAGCCAATTTCTGAAAGAAAATAGTTGACCAAGCCCAGGGCAGAGCTGGGAGCTTAACTAAACTTCTACCTTTTCTTTCAAAATAATGTGAAAGCATTTTCCCCAGTTATTTTAAGCTATGGGTCAGGGATTTTTCAACCTCCCTACTAGGGAGGTTGTTTAACAGATTGGGTTTTACGAAAAGGAATAGGAATTGCAAAGAAATAATGGAGTGATTTTCGAGAGGTTTAAGTGCCATGTAGGTGCCTACTGCTCCATGAAAGTCTTGAAAGTTGTTGCCATAGAGTATCACTCAAGTGAGTCAGTCATGGTTTTTCTGTTTCTTGGCAATTTTAAGGGGGTGTTGGTTTGGATGGTTGGCTTGGTTTGGCTTAAGTGTTGTCTTTGTATGAAAATGCAGTTTCTAAGGCCTGGAGAAGTCACAATTTCTGCTGGTGTACTTGTGACCTGTAGAACTTATTCAATATGAAGAGCATTTGCAAGACAAGATATTTGTACATGAAATGTAATATAAAAGTTTGGACCAAATCTTAGAGTCTTCCTCAGGCAAGATTCCCACTAGAATAGATAGGAATTTTAGCTATTTATGAGTGTGATAAATGCTGTTGTCTGCTGATCCGTGTTGAAAGCACTTCACAAGGGATGATCAAACTTCTTGCTGGTGGTGTAAAATGTGCCTTTAATATAACTTTCTCCTTCCTGCCTGTAAGCAGGGAAAGTGCTAAAGTTAATATGGGCATATTAATGTGTTTAGGTGAATTATGCTTTCAAGGAGATGAAACACATAAAACTAAATAATTTGTCTTCACAGAGGTTATAGCTGTGAGACGGGGGAATTGCACAGGGTTGTTTTCTTCTCGCCACTCTTAGATATTTTTTTTTTCACATGTAAAATATAATTTTCATCTGGCTGTGCAGATTCTGAGCTCTTCCAAGTCCTCCGGTGGGCATTCACTCCTGAACAATCATCAAACGGAGAAATTCTAATTAAAGCCAAGTTTTTTGGAAGTGGCAGGTGGCTCTGAAATGCCTGAATTCTGCCATGATCAGCTTCTGACATCGCTGCATACAGGCCATTTGCCCCCTCTCCCTGGTGGAAAGGTGGGGGGATGCTTGAAAATTCATGCATCATTAGTGTTCTTTCTTGAAACTGAAGCATCCAAAAATCATCAGCATTTATGGAATTCCTAGCCAAGTAATTAGTTGAAACTACTGTCCTTAATTATCACTAATGCAAAGGGGGGGGCAGGGGGGTGAAGGGAGTGATGTGTTTTTACTTTTGTTCAGTATTTAAAATTATTTATTTTCTGTGTTAAAGAGTATGAATCCTCCTAAACCATGATCTATCATTTGTCTCCCAGATCAGATTATTTTTTGTTCCAAAGTTCTTTTCCCCAGCAAAAGTGTGGTTGTTTTGAACTTGGATGTAGGATGTACATCTGGAGATCAGATAGGCTAAAAATTTACAGGGGGTGAAAGTGTTCAAAAATTTCATCTCCTTTTGCAGGGGAAAAAAGTTTTTGAAGCAGCATTTTAATTTCCACAACGAAGTAGGCAGTTTTGCTACTGCCGTCTCTTTTTGAATTGTGCTTTTTTTTTATGGCAGCAATAAACAATGTGCTTTAAACTGGGTCTCTCCAGACTTCTTTTCCTTTTTAAAGAGCGTAGGCAACTAAGCGGCAGCAACCAGCCACATAGCTGGAGTGTTTTCCATTCTAGGCAATATCATACTAATTTGATGCACATATGGATGCTTCACACAATCTGCAGATTCATCGCTGGCATCTTGCATTAGTCATCTGACAGATTGCCAAGTGTTTCATACTCCTTTCATGTGACTTTATTACAAAACACACACACATAGACACACGCACTGCCTTGTTTCTGCCAGTAGCCAGTTTAGTGAGAATTCACTGCAGTTCTGTTTACAACAGCCATGGAGAGAAATCTGCACTTATTTGCCACTGTCCTCTGCTTTAAAACGCAGAAGTCCCGGGCTGTGTTTTGCCACTCTCATCTTATATAATGACATTAGGCAGCAGCCTGCAGAGAAAACCAGACTCAATGAAAAATGTAATAGCATTGTTTTTTGTTCGTAATACTTATGCTATTAATTAAATAGTGAATTTTTTTTTCTGCTTTGTGCCAATTGACATCATCTTCTGCATCTAGTGCACATGAAAACTGCGTAGTCTCCTAACTTGCCTTCTCTTTTTAATCTCCTTTTACACTTTCTAGTAACGGCACAGCTAACAAGATGAATGGAGCTTTGGATCATTCAGACCAACCAGACCCAGATGCCATTAAGATGTTTGTTGGACAGATTCCCCGTTCGTGGTCAGAAAAAGAGTTAAAAGAACTTTTTGAGCCTTACGGAGCTGTCTACCAGATTAACGTTCTCCGAGACAGAAGTCAGAACCCTCCCCAAAGTAAAGGTACAGTAGTTATGCTTTCTTTGCTTTCAGTTTGTTTTTTTTCCCGATGATCTTGCTTGCCTTCAGCATTTCCAAAGAGGTTTGCATCTGGGCTCTCTGTTTCGTAGTATGTTGTGTTGAGCTATGCAGCAGTCCTAAGAGGAGAGGACTCCTGAATCCTATCGGATATTGCATTCCTCCTCTTCTTAAATTGAAGTTTAATTGTCTGTTATCTGGAAGCATGCATTCCAACTGTGCAAAAAATAACAAAATATCACTCTCCTTGTTTAAATTATCATTGCCAAGAAATGTGGAAACCTGAGCAGTTGCTTCCCAGGATTAGCTCATGAAAAATATAATTTTCTATTTCCTTTTGTTTCCTCTCTTTGCACCCCAGGTGGGAATTATTTTAAGGATACAAAAGGGAAAAATGATAGTGGTAGGTTCTTGCCACACCATTGCTTCAGCAGCAATAAAAATTACAAATAGTAACCCTGCTCTTTTTCCAAAATTTTTTTCTGCAGTCATGTTAAAGGATCGTTTTTGGCACTGATATTGTTCCAAATGAAAGGGTTAGTTTTCCTACCTGCATTTTCTTTGTACACATGTAAAGTATTTGTCCCTAACTATATTGCTTCCTTTCACTATGTATATCTGTGTTTATTTAGGCATGTGAGAGTTTTGTATATTATAGCTGTTTAAGTGTGACACGTGCTTACATGTAAGCTGAAAGTGAGTATTTTGTTTCACAGAATGCATTTTTCTCCCGACCTATCTGTATATTTTCATTCAGGTTTGGTACATGAGAGCGTTGCTACCGTTAAAAATAATTAGCGTAGCTGAGAGGCAGACCTGGATGTGCACGTGTGTGCCTGGCTGTAAGGTTGCTAGACAGTTATTCCTTCTTACTGTACTCCTGCCACTGACTCTAAAAACCTTCAGAGCACGCATGCTATGGAGAATATCACAGAATGATTTTGTGAGCTCGCAGCAAAGTTAACAGTGCAAAACAGCCCTCGCTGGAGATGAGAGGTGGCTGCCGTTGTGGGAGGCACACAGCACAACCTCGGGTGCTCCTGTGCTTTTGGGTAAAGCACTGCCAAGGCTCAGCATATCTCCCTTGCCCTGTTACCAGGCAGAGGATCCTCTCAGTGCCTTCTTTTTGCTGCCCAGTTTAAGCAGTCGGGTGCTTTGAGTGACCGTGGTCCATTTTGGGTTGCTTGCATCTCTCACTTCTGGTTAAAAGATTTGGTGCATTGGTCTCACACCAGTGTCAGAGAGGGGGTCCAGCTCACTGTACCTTCCTGCTAATCAAGTGTCTGTACAGATCACTCTTTCCCTTCCCCATCCGTGGAAGCGTTCAAGGCTATGTTGTGTGAGCAGCCTGCTCTAGTGGAAGATGTTCCTGTCCATGGCAAGAGGGCTGGAACTGGTTGGTCTTTAAGGTCCATTCTAACCCAGACCATTCCATGATTCTGTGATTCAGAAGCAGAAGGTATGTCTGGTTGGAGTGTTTCAGTGTAGTTCTGCTTCCATCCCCCCCACATTTCCCAGGATTGATGTATTGTAGCATCTACCCCCCTGCTGTGTTAGCACAGAGCCCTCACCAAATATCTTTTTCTTGTAATGCTGGGTAGGAGAGCATTAACAGGTCAAACAACTGGATTTTCTGCAGTCCAGGCTGCTATGGATGAGCAAACTCCTCCTTAGTTTAAACCACTAAAATGCTGAACTTTGAGACGCGTCCATTTGGAAGGAGCTGATTCCTGGGTCACAGCAATGCCTTCCCACTAAGCAGCAAATGAAGTGAGAATGATATTGTGGTCAGAAAGAAGAAACCCATTGATTCCCATTTCTGGGAATCACTGTACCTGTCCATCAGGCAGGTGGAAGGCATAAGGATGAAGCGTAGGTCATGCAAATCATTGTAGACTAATTATCAATGTTTGTAGTTCCCATGTACAATATTCTTTTCTAAAGGTGGCTGGGTTTTGGGGATGCTTTTTGCTTGGGCTCTTTTCAGCCATGCAGAGATTATGCTTGTCACTTCAGGCATTATGTGTTAATTAATGAGTAAATGAAATTAATCCTGAAGACAGGCAGAATAACCTTCAGACTTACCTTTCTCTGGCACCTGCAGCAAGCTCCTCTGGTGGTCAGCTTTTCCCTCGGAAGCTTTGGAGGAGTGTTTCTCCATGCTGGCTCTATCCTTCCTCCTGGCTGAATCTGCCAGCAAGGTTTCTAGAAACCTCTTGAGTTTCTTGTGGATATCTCTTAACTAGGAATGATCTTTATTTTCTTAATCCAGTTGCACAAAGGATTCTGTGTGAGCGATTGTTAAGAATGCTAGAAACAAACAAACCAAAAATTGCCCTGAGAAACATCTTACAGTCTTTATCACAATGCATGAGAAATATTTCACCTGTACTATCTAATTGGCATTTATAATGAAACTGAGTTTTCTTTTTTTTTTTTGGAGATCACAGAATCATAGAATATCCTGAGCTGGAAGGGACCCCCAAGGATCACAGAGTCTAACTCCTTGCTCTGTACAGGACAACACCAAAAATCACATGTCTGAGGTGGAGTCAAATTCCATGCTCCTCTTCTGTGTAAATACCTACACAAAATAACCATTTTTATTTAATTTGAGCTGGGTGGATTTGGGTTGTGCCAGGCATTTTGCTGCCTGCTCAGCCTTTGTATCACCTCCAATTTTGTAGAATGGTCCATCAAGGGGACCTTGTGGTTGGGTGAGGTAGAAAGAAGTGCATTTTTCATTTCATTGCATGGTTGGGACTGTGTGTAAGGCAGAACATTCACAGCCTGGTGTCACACAGAAATTTTTTCTGAATATGCTGCAAGCCATGAGTTGTAATGACAGGAATGCAAGTTGGTGTTACTACACCACACGGGGGGCAGGGGGGAGCAGTTCAGTTTTGCTCTTTAAAGAAAAGCATTTTGATTTTCGTAAGATTTCTCTCCTCAGACAAGGGTTGTGTATTTCTGTGAGCTTGGCCAAAGGGGCTCCTCTAATTTGGACAGAGTTTTTCTCTGATGAACTGGTTGTGAAGCTGCAATCTGAGTCTCTCCCAATTCTGTCAAAAATAACCATAGGCTGCTTCTCTCTCTCCTGCTGTTATTCAGACTGTCTTTCATACCCTCCAACGACAGACGGCCTAGTTCATGTCTTTCCTCCTTTTTTGTATTGCTTGCCAGCTCTGCAAAGCTGAGGCTGGAGGAAGACAGGTAGAAAGCCAAGTTTACCTCACTCTGGAAAACCAGAGGAAAGCCATCTTAACTCCACAGATGTATTGATACTAGTGCAAATGTTAAAGCACGGCTTTATTAATTGGGACCTTCAGGAATGGCTGCATTCTAGGAAATTCCTCGTGCTTTCCAGAGTTTGCATTTCTCTGCTTCTTTTGGATGTGTGAAAGAGCTCAGCAAAGTAATTTGACTTTGCTTTTATCCCCTGTTGTTTTGTAAGGCTTTTTCCTCTTTCTGCAACAAGAGAAGTCCGGGGGATTAGGTAAACTAAATACAAAAAAAAAAAACAAGGCAGGAAATTCTGTACCACTGAAATAAATGGCACTTTTGGCTTCTGGGGGCTAAGGGGATTCAAAGTCTGGGCAGATCAGCCCTCTCTGTTCCCTAGCCAGCTTGCTCCCTTTATATAGTTTATTCTGGGTGGGTAGATGACTTTATTCCAGGGTAGTTGTTAAAAAGAGCTTCTCTAATACCTCAAATGCAGCGAGCTCTGTGTGAAGGCAGCATACACTGCCACCGAGATCTCTCTTCCTCCCACTGTTTTCCTAAGCCGGAAAGATTTCCTTGGCTACTTTGGGTTCGGAGTCCAAGTGCTGAAGCAAGCAGATGGCACAGGGCTACTTTTGCTTTTTGAAATGCAGCAAAAGAGTCTTGGGCCAGATCCACTATGTCCTTTTGGCACCTTGCCTCTGTTTCAATACCTGATAGTTCTTGTAGGGATCAAGGTCCCCTAAACCAGCTTTGTAAGCGTGAATCTCTTTCTGGTGCCATAGGAATCACACTGCAGAAAGCAGGGAGAGGCACCCATGTAACAGCAACTCCGTGTTTGCTTGTAGCCTTTTACAGACCCTTTATCAGATTAGAGGGAGGCTGCTGAGTGAACAAGGATGTGCTGTAGTTAAGGGCCAGTGTTTATTATTATCCTATTTAACATGGTAATTTAAGTCTACCGGGAAGCAAGCAGAGGAATCTGATAATGAGGCATTCATCTGCTGCATACAGGAGAGAGCGGGTGGGCAAGGAGGCATATAGGTATATATAGTTATATGTATGTAGAGAGACAGAGATATGCATATAGGAAGCAGAAGTTGCCTGCCTTGCTTGGGCACCATTTCAGCCTCAGTTTAGCCCTTCCAAAATAGTCTGGTGCAGGCAGGGGGGATGATTCCTCTCCTCCAGCAGGTCCCTCTCACAGTGCCCAGTAAAGTAGGAGAAAAGGGAACTCGGGCAGTCCTGAATAGCAGCAGAGCTGTGGCACTCTGTCACACGGGCCCATCCTGAGTGTCCTAACCTGCAGCAAAGACCTGCTGCTCCTTGTTCCTTGCCTGCCCCTGCGATGCCACCCAGCCAATTGCACCCTCCCCTCCTTCAGGCAATTTCAATACATTGTGTTTGGCAAAACTGTTTTAGTTGCTCTCTAAAAGCTTCCTTCAGCCAGCGCACCAGTGGCCAGGGTTTCTCTACACATTGTGTCTTATTCTGTGTTTTGAATGCTCTCACAGGCCCACGTGAACACTGTTTAGCTTTTGAGATCAGATGAGTTGCACCGTGAGCACATTTGCTGTTGAAATGGCACAACATGTGACCACAGCCATTGTGCATGTGTGTGTTAGACTAAATTTTGGTGATGGTGGCTGACAGATATTTTGTTACTATGCAGACTTGAAATCTGTTCTTGCATTGTATTAAAAATGCCTTGCATGTTATTTTTTTAGCTGGTGCATTGCGCACTATGAGAAGTTTCACACAACACTAGCAAAAACCAGATGTTGTCATTAAATACAAGCACAATGTGAAACAAGAATGAATGATAAAGTCAAATTTTTAACTTAAAGTTTCTGACTGTAGGGCATTTAAATTTAAACGTTAAGGAATCTTATAGAATATATTCCAGATGTGAGCTAATTTTTATAAAAGGTAATTATTACTCGACAAATCTGATGGAGTTTTTCAAGAAGTTTCTATGAAAGGGGACAGGTGTGAAATCATCTATATAATCAAGCTGGATTTCCCAGGGGCATTTCACACCGTGTCACACGGGAGACTAATCCATGCAGTTGCTGGTGAAGCAGAGAAGGGCCCATTTCCAAATGGAGAAAGGAGCTGGGTAGATGATTGAGGGGAGATTGGAATGGGGAAAGGTTGTGGGCCAGGGGAAGAGAGGGGATGATGATTAGAGAGCAACAGGGACTGTTATTGGAGATCAATACTTTTTCACTCTCTATGTAAATGGCTTTGACAGAATGAACCACCAACTTGTTATCCAACTTTTTGGATCATGCAGAAGGGACTAGATGGGGGAGAAGCCACCTGATAACTTGGAGAAAACAATCTAATACAAAGAGATTCTGCTGGGTAAAACGAACCGTGAGCAAGAAGAGTAAATTTTATTTTGAGCGAACACGTGTTGAGTGAGTGTGTTTTTCAAAGATTTGAGGGCAGGAGAGGATTCAAAGAGTGCATGTATCATAAAAGGGCTGAGATGATGTTTTGTATCTGTGTGGTCAAAAAGGCACAGGAAATGCGAAGCTGTTTGAATGGAAGCATTGAATAGAGCTTTCAAGGAAATACTGCACCATTTAAAGAAGGGTTTTTTTAATCATGTTTAAACTACAGTTACCAATATTTAGTACCATTCTATAGAAAAGGGCAGAGGTCCAGAGAAGAGCAGCATGATTTTGTATGAAGTCAGGAAGAGTTGAACCATGGTGAAAGGTCTAAGAAGGTTAACTTGTAAAGGGCTTCAAACATTGACTTACAAGAAAGCTAAAAGTGGAAAAGCTGAGGAAGAATACAGGATTGTACCTTGGTTTGGAAAGAAAAAGTTATAAAGGGATACAATTGAAGTTTCTGCAATATGTTGAAGTGCATACCAAAGACAGGAATAGATAAGGTCTTTCAATTAATATTAAACCCAGGGACTACACAGCGTAGACTTAAGACTGAGGAACAGCATGTCAACAGAAAAAAATTCAGCTTCTCAAGTCAAACTTTCTTCGTCCACTTTCAGAGCACAGAATGGCTTCCAGAAGAAGCGGTGAGAAGAGTTCCAAAAGAAACTTTCCTTTTGCTTGCTTCCATTTAGTGTTTTGAAATAATGCAACTGGAACAGGATGTGACACGGCTGCTCCCCAAGTCCAAGTGCCGTTTCACCCCATGAACAGGACAAGGTGCCAAGGCTGCAATGGACACAGCTGTCAGTGGCTTAGCTATGTCCAGCACGAAGAGGGGCTGAGATTGGTGTCCCCTGATATTTTTGCGTTGCTTTGAAGAGAGGGAACAGATGAGGATAACATCCCATTGCGTACTTGACTGCAAACCTGTTGCCCACATAAATCAGTCTCACTGTATACTCCCTTCATTGACAATGGCAAGGTCAGCCCCTTTGATAGCAAAAATTATCACGGCAAACTCAACCCAGCCAGACAGAGCAGAAGTAGTGGAAGGTATTTGTGAAGACACTGTAGCAGGAGCAGGGGGCTGTGGTTGCAGATTGGAAAGGGTGGAGGATGGTGGGGGACTTGGATAGAGGATTTTTCAGCTGTAATATTTAAATATAGAGGCAGCACACAAACCTTTCATTAGCCATGTTTCTGAAGTTCCTGTATAAAGCATGTGAATGACTAGAGCTGTAGCAGAATGAAGCTTTTTTTTTTAGGCATCTTTTCCTTCCCTATTTTTATGGTATTTATCACAGTAGGAGCTTGGTCCGGAAATGAGGACTCCAGGTATTGCTGTGAGAAGTTAATAAAAATAACACATCTCTAAGGGATTAAAGTAGATCACTTTGGGGCTCACTGGCCGCAGTTTCATAGCAGCTTAACTATGATTTACAACTGCGTATTAATTTTAAAAATTAAGCTAAGACTGTATAAGCACATTATTAATTACATCTATGCTGGAAAAAAAAGCATAAACTTTAACTACATGGATTTTTTTAGTTAAATTGGTAGAAAAACCATATGCAGACCAGCCGTGAGAAGAGCTGGACTTCATATTCCAATTGTGGTTTTCTCTAATGTTCATGTCTCATAAACACTTGGGGAAAAGGCGAGTTCAGTAAAGCAGTGTTTGAAAAGGACTTTTAGAACTTCAGTTCAGACATGCTATAATGTTGACAACTTCAGCACATCATACAGGATTTACTTACAGAATATTTTAGAACAGCTTTAAAAAAGAGTCCCAAATGTTCTTAAAATATAAATGTGTAATCTGTTGTTTGTAGTGACATCACTTCATTGGGAAAAAAACCACGTAGGCAGGCAGTTAAAACAGCCTGAACTTTCAGCAAAATTGAAAAAAAAACAACTAATCAAATTGCTTTGTTGAATGTGAATAATATGCCAAACCTCAGTTTCTCAAATATATAATCTCAAAGGCAAAAATTCTAATGCATGGAAAAATCTAAGTCAAGTCATGCACACACTTGCACACAGGAATTAATCAATAGATATAATACTCAGACATAAAACACAGGCAAGTTTAAGTATTTTCAAGATTGCTGCCTACATTTAAAATATATACATCTATAAAAGTGCCAGATACTGTCAGTTTGATATTTATGGTATCCAGTTTCTTTATTTGGATATTAAAGCTCACATCAATGAGATTCGACCATTTTATGGTGTTGTGGCACTGAAATTCTTTCTCTTCCAATTTTCTATTACATGAATAAACATACAGTATTAATCTGCTCGTCACATAAAAAATTGTGAGTTTTTGTTAAAGGACAATGGCTTCAAAACAAACCACACAACCCTTCTCTTGCTATGTAGTGTTCCTGATTCTGTTCAGTTCTAATATCAAAATCATTTGCACCTAACACAAGAGGAGATTTTGCAAAGGATTTGGGGACTGGTCTGAAATCTTCACACACTTTGTCAAGGAGCTCAAAGGAAGAAAGCATTTGACAACTGAGAAGTGTCAAAAATGAAGTGTAATTGGGGAGTAGCCTTATGAGCATGGATTTCAGCTGTACTGCAGCTTCCAAATCTTTCATTTCCAGTGCAAAAACAGCATTTTATTGCTTTTATCTTCTGCTCCTGTCACCCCATGAAAATCAGTCACAAGTGCTTGTGCACATATATGCACAAATAAATAATAGCCTAAAATTAAAACCCACAATGCAGGAAGATTTCCTCATTAAAAGATAGAGGGAGAGACTCCAAGGCAGTAAGAATTTCTCTGTCACTGCTGATATGATGTGAGAGACATAAATATTACAACGATGGGTCACAATAAAAAGCTAAAGACCACATAAAACATTTTAGCATAAATATGTCATCAATTTTCCTAGTTCTTAACATGAAATTTAAACCCCAGGAGGGCCTTGAAAGGATGTCTGCTATTCTTTATAATTTTGAAATGCATTAAAAGCAGATATGTATAGCAGTGTAAATTGATTACTATTTCATTACTTCCATCTTGCCTGCACCAGACCTTGTCCCCTGTATTTCTTTTGTGGGAGCAGGGTAGCAAGAGGGCAGATTTGGGCATGTTTTGGGTCTGGCAGGATCCACAACCTGCTCAGTGTCAAACTTCAGTGATACAGATGCTATAAAAGGATGTGCTGTGCCAGTTGTAGTATTACATTTTTTTAGATATCAGTTTCATAGTGCACTGTAACCATCAGCATATTTCAAAAGAATAGCAAATAACTCCCCAAGGATAAAGTCTGGTAGTGGCTTCTAAGCCTGGTTTGAGCTTAACTCAAGCCAGTGAGCTGTGGGTGGAAGGCTGCATATGCCATATAAATCTCCTGGTCCATCTGTCTTGGGAAAGAATGCATTTTCAGGAATCTGTGTCTTTCTAATTGCTTATAAAAACACTCTGAGACAAGCCAGTGAATAAATTAAATTTGAATGTTTCCAGTGGATCTTTTCAGTTTCTCACTGAACCTAATTACTGTCTAATCTATGCCCATGAGTATGCAGTTTTAAGTGGGACGTTAGACTTTCACTCTGCAGATTAAACTCTGTGGTGCATAAATTCATTACTATTTGTGGAAGAGAAAACTTCAGTGTCTACTACCTTGTGGTTTTAATTTAAAATAACTACTGCATCCGAGTCAGGCATTCTTTGAGAGGACTAAGAAGAGCTGTAAAGAGGTGGAAGATGTTTTCTAATAAACTGCGTCTCTTATCCGCGCAACTGGATTGGGAAAATTTATGTTTCCAACAATAATTAAAATCTCCTCGTAGCTCAAGATGTCATGCCTTCAACTGCAGTTTTAGGGAGTTGTACCACAATAGGGAGTAGATTAATTTAATATACTGCATGAAACTTTTTGCTGCAAGGATGAGTGTGGCACTGTAAGGAGCAGCGCTGCTGCTTCAGCCAGACATGTCCAAGTGTTTTGCAAAGGGAGACAAATAGCATCATTCCATTTTTACCAGCTGGAAGAATTGAGATACAGAGGCCTGGGGGGACTTTTCCCAAATTTTTTGAGTCACTTTGAGCAGGCAGAGAATAATGTCCTGTCTGTGCTGGTGTTATTTTGCCTAAATCAAATCTGCTCCCTTCATTTTCAGAGCGTGAATCCCTGAGCTGGTTGACACAAAATTTTTGTTATGTTAACACTGCCCAGGTGAGATCTGCATTAGTTTAGTCATATATTAATCAGATCTGATGAGAACTGCAGTTAGAAAACAAGTGTGGAGCAGACCCAAAGGCACCAGCTCTCACTCTTCCTATGCTCCCCCTAATTAATACAATGAGTCTTAAACAACAATCTTCCTTTATTATTTGCAGATCATGGGATATAAAAATCATTGTAGATTTAAAATGGACTATATTAACCCAAGTAATTCCATCAGGACTTGAGTTTCTGTAGTGAAAAGTGTTGTGTTGTCTCTGGCTCAATTAGATTTTTCTCAGTGTCAATTTTAATTCACTTCACCAGAGCGTTGGGGAACTCTCAGTGGAAGGGAAAATGTTGCTTCTGAATGAGAGCCTCCTGTAGCCCACATTTTATTTAAGAGTTTTAAAATGCTTTGCAGTCCCACGTTCTCCCTTGAACGTCTGCTATTGTGTGCCATAAGAGCTGAACAAAATCACTTGATGTTTCTTAATGTGACAGGCATCTGAGTCTGAGCAGGAGGATGGAAATGGGGAAAGCAGAGTTCTTGGGCCCTCTTTTTATTTAATACTAAAAAAACCCAAAAAAAAAAGTCTTGGTGAGACTTGGCGGCCAAAAAAAAAAATTATGACAAATCTTTTCACCCTTCCAAACACCTACCCATGCATAAAGAGCAGTGAAAACTAGGCAGCAGGGCTTCCTTTTGCAGTGCTGAGCTCAAGATAGAGGTTGAAGCCTCAGTTGTTTTTTCCCCTTTAGATTTTGTATTTCCCACCTCCCATGGCTGTCTGCACTTCAGTGTGCATTGCTTGGTTATGCTGTGCTTGGTGCCGAGTAACCCAAAATTATTACTTCTTCTCTATTTCAAAGGGTAAAATCGAGTAGATCTCTAATTTGAGGATGCTTCTCATTGTGAGAAAGAAAAGACAAGAAAAAGAGCTGTCAGGGAAGGTTTACCCTAGAGAAGGGCCTGAAATGTCCACGGTATATGTAGGGCTTTCCAAAATGCTCTTTTTCATCATGTTCAACATTCTCTTCCTATCTATACACTTGTCATTCCCATATTTCATTAAACTCACAAGACTTTGGATCTATGGGTAGTTGTGCACACACACTGAAGTTTTACTTTGTGTTTGGGTGGGTTTTGGTTTGTTTGCTGAGGTTTTTTGGCTGATACCTCCCATTTTCCAGTTTTGCAAGTGATTGAGACTGCTTTCCAGCATGTCACTGGGCTACCTATAGGAAAACAGCTGAGACTGTCACTAAAACCAGTCTATCAGGTCAATGGATGTGAACTTCTTTTCTGATTCAGACAGAAGATGATGCCACAGCATGGTGCTCAAGTGCCCCATAGGTATTAATAATGCCAGCTTGTGTATGAAAGGTAAATACGAAATTGTCTCCATGGAGAACACCTTCACGTTTTTCAGAAGAACTGTGCAAAACACACTGAAAATTCAGGTTTCCAAATGTGTCATCTCCCAGCCTTTTAATTTCCAACAGTTTTAGCTTTCCTTTCCAGTTGGCATGTGATGCCTTTCTGTGCTGTGTTACTTGCTAGTTCTCACTTGGGTATATATTGAGTTAAAAGGTGCTGTGTGGAAGTAGGGAATTATTACTATTACTATTATTATTATTATCATCATTTAGATGCTGCAGTTTAAGTAGTTAAAAAAAAAATCTCAAAACTAAAGGTCGGTGTAGCTTGTAGATTTACACATGAACAGTACAAGTAACCTTCAGAAATTTCCTCATGACAAGATAAGTGCAGCAATTATATTTAAATGAGTGCCAGAGAAAATTTCACTGTAAACTGCATTAGCTGGAGAGTGTGTGCTGTAAGAGGATTTAATTGAATTAATGTTACTTACTATCAAAAGCTCCATCTAGTGTATTGCCAGATCTCCTTATTACTAAGAATAATATTTGGCTCATAAAGACCCCTGCTCAACTAAGCACACAGTCCTGATGACTTCAGCAAGTGATTAAAATGAAAGCATTTCCTTTACTGCTTTGCTGAACGGGAACAGGCACTGGTGTGTGTACAGAGCATGGAATCACCGAGCCCTTTAACGAGGCTCTTTATGGCGATTCCCCTTACCAGTGGTTTCCCAAGTGTCTAATGGAGGTGTGATTTTGGCGTGAGTGTCCTTCCCAGCTTGAGTGTAGCTGGTTTGGGTCATGGCTGCACCAGTGATGGAACCAAGCATTGTCTGGGTGTTCAAGAGAGACTCGGGTGATCCACGCTGGGGCTTGGAAGCCCTCCACGAATAACAGCAGTGGTGGCAAAGGGATTTAATTGAATAATCCTGGTGGTATTTTTAATGCTGTTATTAATGCAGGACTCTCAGTCTCGCGTTATACGGATGTGCCACAATGAGATCCAGAGAGGTATTTTGTGTGACTTCCTACATAAAAGCAGAAATGCAAATGAGCTGTATTTACATATTCACATGATATAAACAGAAGACTCAGATGCGGACATAGCCAGAGACATGCTTCAAACCAGGAATAAAGGTATCCATAGTTTTCTGACTCTTTTGTTTTAACCATTAAGGAGAAAATGTGATATATTGGATGTTTTTGCAGAATATTTTTGAATGTCAAAAATCCCATTGAAGCCTGCGTCTCCTTTATGTTTGATATTATTTTCCTTTCACATGCATTTTCTAAAAAGAGAAGACATGAAATCTAGCAAAAAAACCCCAACCTTTTATTCTCCATTCATTCAGCAACAAAAGCAACAAAGAAAGAGGGTTTGAACCAATCTTTTATGAAAATTGGGAAACAGTAGAATAGTTTCTACAACAACTTTATTGTTGGCTGAATCAAATGGCAAAAGTTTTTATTCACCTACACATTTTGTATTTTAACAAGCCACATGTCACTCTTGAGCATCACCCACCCGTATTTCTGTGTGCGGGTGGCATTCTGGTACAGTCAGTGAGGCATATGCCATTCAAAGGAGTTACAATCTCCTCTTTGTTTCTGTGGTGTTGTTTTGGGGGAGAAAAAGAAAGAGTAATTGCCCGTGTTAACTGATGTTCATTACACGAAATTGTTTAGCTCTCTTAAAAAATCATTGATTTGCTTTTCCCCCTGTGAAAGTACTCAAGGTCTCAGTTCACAAAAGAGAAATCAGCATGTAAAGCAGCAGCCTGGCAATCTGTGCTGCAAGGAGCAGAGTGCCCTGTTCTGTGCAGAAATGTCAGCAGAGTTTGCTGTCTTCAAAAAAAAAGACAAATATTTAGTAAGGATGAGAAACATTATTACTGTTACAGTCAGATGTGATTTTGGGGAACAATCTGTTTAAGAGTAGGCATTTTTTTCTCATACATTTGTATGTACTGTTCATGATTGAACATTCGTTAGGTAACATCTGGCATGAGCTGTTCCTCTTTCTCCCTAAGTTTCATGGCTTTGTTTTGTATTTGAGAAGGATATTACAAAAGGTAATTTGGTGTCTCATTCCCGTTGGTATGGTTTTAACTTTTGAATTACTCCCTTGAAATAAGAGGAAGGGGGAAAAAACACCATTTGGGTATTTTTAATAGGGAATAGGCAGTCTTTAGATTTCATGGCGAGTGCCCATGGTACGTTGTGTGCATGCAGCAAGTCAAAAGTGCAGCTGCAGACCAGGGTCCGTGAGCCACAGATAACAAAGGGACCCAAAATCTGGGGCTCCAGCCTTGTCCACATGCTCTTATTATCATTTACTGTTTGTATTGCAGATGCACATAACAGATTGTACAATATGCTGTACAAACAGACTGGTAGAATGATCTTTGTCCTGAAACACTGATGGCAGAGCTGAACAAGAAAGATTGACAGTGTGCCTGCACTGAGAGCTGCACAGCCCAGACGCCACAGTTTTGGACCCATGTCCTCAACAAAAGGGCTTTGTGCATCTTTGGTGAAGCAAAGGTCTGTTCTTGCTGATCTGACTGTAAAGGGCTGAAATTTTACATAAGAATTAAAAGAAAATAGCACAAAGATCATTAGAGACCGAGTAGGAGAAGGGAATGTGCCTACTTCTCGCTTTTTTTTTCTTCTCATCTAACAGCATTTCTTCTACACTTGCCAAATCGAGTGTGTCAAAGGAGCAGACTTTCAAACTCTGGGTAGCTGCTCCCAGTACTGCAACAAAGCCCTGCAAAAAAAAAGCTGTGGCATGCAGGGCTGAGGCTTTGGTGACCTGACTGGGAGAGGCACTACTCATGGAAACTCTGACGCTTTGGAAATGATAGGGAGAGCATGCCTGCAAACTTGGCTTGCTCTCACAGGGCTACCCAAACAGAAAAAATCCTAATACTTAATGTCTTTTTCATCATCCAGGGCGTGCAAAGAGATCATCCACTTATGCCCTGCATGGTTAAGAAAACCAAGAATTGCTCACTTATTTATAGAAGTAGCTAATGTGCATTTCAAAGTGCCTCAGTGTTGGCTTGTGGGGGAAGGAGGAGTGAACATTAAGATTAATTTCAATGAAAATATTTTGTGGGAATAGTTTGCTCAGTGAATCTAGATCATCTGCAGCTGGTAGAATAATGATATAAGCCTGTTTATATGTTTTATTAAATCAATAAACCACATGAAAATGGAGGTGTTTTGGATTGTGCACACAGCTTTCAGAGGATCTTTGCTTAGGGACGAGAAATTATTTTGCCATTTAGAAACACTTTTGTTTCTCTTTCATGTGGAAGTGGTCTCTCACTAAAATTATTAAAGAAAACATTTTTCAGCTCTGAAGTATTGCTGATATTTTGGCAGTGACTGTGGCCAGTAGTCCAAGGGATGGGAACTGCTGAGCACTTGGTAGTTAAACAACTGGTGTTGACTTTGTGGTTAAAGAAGTTTTATGGCTGGATCAGACATAACACTTGACCCACGTGGTTTCTGGTTTGAGGTAAGACTGTACTGGAACGTGCCAGGATCCAGGGCTTAGCATCCCTGGCTGCTCATGGTAGAGCCACTGTGGCTTTTGTCAAGAGGAGTGGGTCTCTAGATCAGGCGAGAGATTTTGAGTTCCAGGATGCAAAGGTCTCAGGTTTGGAAACCTAACTTGAATGAAAAAACCCTGCTGGTTCATCCAGCCTGTTGTCTGCCAAATCTACGCTTGTTCTGTTTAGTGCATTCCTAAATGTTTTGTCCAATTTTATTTGGAAATGGACTGTGAGACACTCTTTCCAACTCCCCCCCACACCCCCAAGATTAAATGTTTTATTATTGTACTGTAAACACACAAAGTCGTAACATTTTTTTGGTGTTTCAGTCCCCCAATTTTATTTATTTTCTGTTGTATTATCTCTCTTCTGTGCTAATATTGATGAATTGGAGGGATGCATTTTCTGTCATGTAAAATAGTACTGAGGATAAACTCTGCCTAGGATTTTGGCTGACCCCTTCATCAGGCTTAGCTTAAAAATTAATTTGTCATTACCCAGGTGCTATGCACTAAGCTTTATTGGCATAGAGGAGCGCCACATCCTGTATGTTCTTTGGAAGGAAAAAAAGTGATCATATAATCACTGAGACAGTAAACAGTCATTTCCAATCTAGTAATATTTTATATGAACTGGCACTGTATGTTGTATATCATCCATCTTGCTAATCCTTGTTCCACATTGCCTCCCACTTGAGGCCAAGAACATTACAGCTGTGCCAGAGAGTGGGTGGAAAAATAGCCTTATTATTAACCTAAGTTGAAAACATAATGGCTTTTTGAATGTCTTCATTCATAGATGCAGTCATACTAAAATATTAATACCCTTAAGTGTAGAGAAACAGAACTTTCATTTAAAATCCATTGTCCATGTGTGTTGCGAAAGGGAAAGCCTTGAAAGTGTTGTGAATGCCCTGTATCATTTGTTTTATGTTTTATCCTTTAAATGTCAGTATTCTGTAATGAAGGAGCCAAAATATTCTTCAGAGTAGGTTTTGAGCAATGTTGCTGCCATCACTAACATTGCCTTGTGGTAAAGAAAAAAGAGTTTCTCCAGTTTTCTCTTTGTCTTAAAAGACTGGTAATAACTGAGTGGATATTGAAACACACATAATGACTTTTTAGTACCATGATCAAGCAGGGTTGCATTGCCAATGTCGGTGTTTGTTTAAATCTCATCCCCAGAGGGATCCGAAATATTTAAGATGCATGTGTTTTCTAGGAGGAACCACCACAAAGAGTAGAGGAGGAAAAATGCAACCTCCATCTGATTAATCTTCAGAGCACCCCAGGATCCCTGATTTACAAGCAGAAATGAGGGGCCTAGCAATGAAAACTGAGTAAATTTGCAGCACAACATGACTGAAAAGGCACAGAAAAAGGAGATTATGCTCTTCTTTAGTTAGAGTCGTGGTTTGCCTTTCCTAACTCTGTAATTTACTTCTGTGTATATCTTCCCAGGTAAAATATGAATCTTCCACAATCCTCTTTAGGAGGTGTAAGAATTGCTCTTGAAGAGTATTCAGAGAAAAAAAGAAATAAGTCTTGATTGTACTAATTTATTACTAGCATGAAAAAATGTCCCCTCTTTTAAAAAGGAAAATAAAAGGATTAAAACTTCCAGTGTATCAGGCCATGTGTTGTAAATTAGCCTAATTGTTTTAGAATTCAGAAGTGTTTCATCATTTTAAATTGGGCTTGTCTGATATTTAGTTCCACATTTTTTATAACTCTGCAGGACTAATATGTAGCCTGTTGTTGCACATGAAAAGCTTTTTTTATCCTAATTTTTAAGACTGTTAGAATGAGAGGAGGTTGACAAGTAATCGCTTAGTTATCTCTGTGTCAAAGCTTATGATATGCTTTATAGTGAAAATGTGCAATATGCAGTTCCAGAAATAATTTTGCTCTACATTATATTTTATCTTTCTGGCATGCAAAATGCAAGGGTGAGTAATGCTGGAGTCTGATAGAGGCTTTCAAATTGCTTGGAATTATCTTTAAGTTTCACCTAATAAGTCTTAGCAGGAGCCAAAATATTTTATGAGATAGGGGCCCCAATATTAACAGGACTGCCCTCCAAGCACATCCTTATTTCCCCATATCCCGTTTCATGTGGGAAAAGAAACTTCACATTTTTAGGGCATTATTTTGCAGTTTCTCTGTTGATCCACTGTACTCTGTGGAAAAATACAAGTCATCTATGAGTAGAGCTTTTTGTGAAAAGACCAAGCAATGCTTGTTCCCAGTAAGGACTGATGGTTGCAAGGCTTGTTTGACAATCTAACCTGTAACCCACCATTTCTCAGCTCCCATCCAGGAAAAGTTTGCATTGTTTATGCTCAGCAGAGATGTTTTACACAGTAACAACATATTGGATAAACAATGAGGTCACACTCTCAAGTTAACTAAACGACCTCTGGTACCAAAATATGATCGCTCAGAGGTTTTATTTTGTATTTTTTTTAGCTTGCAGTTGAGACTGGGGACTTTGTTCTAAAGCTCTCTGAGTTTTTTGGTAGCGAAGCTGCGCATCCATGATATTTTGTTGGACATGTTCCTGTGGCTGCCATGGTGACCTGCAGGGAACACCGTGCAGAATCCTGCTTCTCCAAATGTGATTAGATACATTTGGGAGCCGCATGCTATTGATGCCAAGGAACATTGAATAATTTCATCTACTTTGCAGACAAGCTTCAGTGTAAACCCTCCTGCCACTGCCTGCTCAAGGCCACCTTTGACAGCCGCAGGAGCCAATACATCACTGTTTAGGCACTTGTTTTGTTCCTTTTCTCTATTTTTCCTTCTCTCTCTGATTAAGTTGCCAATCAGCCAGCTTCTTTCTCTTCTTGTCCTGATAAGTTGCCAATCATGTCATACAGCCTATACCTCTAGAGCCAAGTGTTTCTCTTGTCATAACTAGAAAACAGGCTGCTGGAGATTTATTTTAAATCTTGGTCTGATTAAATGCAACGTCTTGATCTTTGGAGAGCTATAGGACCTATAGATCATGGTACTCTTGTTTGGACTTCTCTGTACTGGTATTAGCTAACAGACTTACAACATATGCTGTGGGTCGTCCAACACAGTCTCAATATTCCCTTCCCTTAATAGATATTAGATATTCATGAATAGATTTTTTTCATCAGTTTTCCGGGACATACATGGTGATAGTTGCAAGAAATAAATAGTCAGTTGTATGAAGGCTTCTGAGGAGAATAACATATTTATTTGTATGGCATGTGGGGTTTTATGTTTTCGTCTGCTTGTCAAATAATTTATACAAAGATAAGTAGTAGCACTATTTCGTAACGTCTTCAAGCTGTAAATAGCAATGGGAAATTAAGCAAAACTGGAAGTGTTTACTGTGAAAAGCGTATTTAAGATACTTTTTGTGAGATTTTGAAATAGTTTTTTGGGGGAAATTGTGGGAAGTCTGATACTGGGAAATCTACAGATAGAACAAGATAAAACTTTGGAAGAATTACATGTGGAAGCGTAATGCTGTCCTCTCTGGGAGAAGAGCTTAGCTGAGTTTTCCTGCTTCTAATGGTTTTATAATTCTATTAAAACTGCTTTCCTAGATATACAAGATAACACTTTCTCCCAGTATTTATACTTTTCTAGCTCATTTTCCAGTCAGAAGGAAAAGACTGTATGAATCATCTTAGCTTTTCTCTCTCATTTTGGAAGTACGTTGCACATCTATTGTGTATCTCCCTTCATTGATTTTACATTAGTTAATCATCAGACAAAAATAAAGAGGAATAATAATTAGCTAGGATAGCAGTCTCTTCCCAGAAGTGTTTTCCTTGCCCCGGTGAGGCTGCCCAGGCAAGGTGAAACGTGAGCTATAATTCTTTATCAGAACACTTTGCATTTTTACACTGTAAGTCTGTGCAAAACAAGATTCTGTGGAAGAGGCAAACAAGAGGCAGGTTGGGAAATGGTTTTGAGGTACCTCCCAAATACCTTTGAGCTTGAGCTTTCTCAGCACAGAACCCCCACATGAAGTGTGTTCTTCCTTCTCATTGCTTGTGCTCATTAAGTGCTGCCATTTATTTTTGTGTGCCTGCACAAATATATGGCTTTATTACTAAAGTGGTTTGTTTATCTTTGCTGCTGCTGCATTTATTTTAGCACTCATCTAAACAATTAATTAGGGAAACACTTGAGTGCCGAATACACTTCTTCAGATACCACTCAGTTGGGTTTTTTATTTATTTCCAGGAGCATCAAG
The DNA here is from genome assembly GCA_013397775.1 of Eulacestoma nigropectus. NCBI lineage: Eukaryota > Metazoa > Chordata > Aves > Passeriformes > Eulacestoma > Eulacestoma nigropectus. The sequence goes on along the minus strand of VZTE01005687.1, from coordinate 897,730 downwards.
CATTAAAAAAACCCCATCTTTTGCATTTTTTTTTCTAACTATGCCTTTTTCCCTCTTTTTTGAAGTTTCCACAGCAGAGTACATTGCTTTGAAAGATCATGGGCCCTGTTGAGAGTTCAAAGCCAAGTAAAGATGATGCTTAAAGTTCAAAGGCTCTGTGGAGCTGCATCTTCATCTGCATAAAATTGTTTCAAACGACTAGAAAGATAGAAAAGTTGCCAGGAATTGCTTCTATTTCTTTTTTATTATTATTATAAAGAAAGCTTAATTGGGGAACAAATGTGTCACTGCTAACAAGTTCAGGCAAAGCGAAGCTCCTTAGATGAAACACTGCTTGAAGGTGCAATGCAGGAAAGATTTGACACGTGCTGTGACCCTGTGAGAGTGAAGCTGTGAATGCCTAGAAATCAATACGAGATGTGCAAGGGTTCATGATATTGAAGTCAAGAAAGAGTTGAAAGTGTTTGACTGCATCTTGGGCAAAGGGAGCAGGGAGTGTGATGGATTCAGACAATGGATTTAGACCCGAGTTTTAAAGATGTGGAAATGTATTTATCGGGGGGGGGAAATGTAAATAGCTGAAAATTTTCTCCATTAAAATAGTGTATATGTTGAAGCAAATCATGACTCGGAGTGGAGGCTTTGCCAGTTCTTCCACCAGCAGAGAATGGAGCCCCCAATTCCGTGGCTTGGCCAAAAGCAGCAAAATACAGGGGCAGGGGGGATGTTGGAGGAAACAGTTATTTGTTGATTCAAGTTCAGAGCACTTAGAGGCAATATTTATCCTAGAATTTCTTTCCATGCTACTTAAGCATCCCTTAAGCCATCTCAAATGTCTTGTATTGATTTCTTCCGTTTCCTATAAGGTACCTTTCAGAGGAAGTGTGACAGTGAGTCAGGTGGAAGCAGCGCTGGCACATACTGCTCTGCTGTTACTCATTGTCGCTATGATGGCTGCGTCTTTCTACCTCAATTTTTATTTTTTCATGGTTTCTTCAGAGTACTCCTTTGAGCTCAGAACATTTTATTCTTTCTATTTTACAAGGAAAAGCTAGAGCATAGGGAGATGAAAGGCCAGATTGTTCAAAAGCATTTAGGCATCGAAAGATTCAGATAGGCATTGAACGTTATTTTCTGAAGAACTTCAACACCCTATTCCTAGAAATGAGTTATTCAAGGTCAGATTTTAGATTCTCTTGTAGAAATGGTATCCAACTCTTCCAAATCCAGTTAAATGTTGGAAACACCCCATGCGCCATGTTCTTGCCAAGTTTCTGGGTAGGGTTGAGGTTTTGTTTTTTTGTAAATGAGTGAAGTGTCAGCAATAGCAATCTTTCCTCTGTGTACCTTCTTTTATAACTCCTTCTCTCTGGACCTCTTCCTCTTTTTTCTCTTAGTACTGATAGTTCTGGCTTTTCCTATGCTGTCCTTAGAAGACACAAGCTCAGAGGTTTAGAGCTGTCAGTGAGGTTTAAACAAAACTTCATGTCAGATACAACAGGACTGGATAAACTGGAACTTAAAAAAATGCATTGTGTTATCATGAATTCATAAATGTATTGATATATTTCTAAAAACAAGGTATGACACAAGACATTTTATTGTCTTGTGTGTCTGTGGCAGTATCTGGACATGCTGGGATGTTCATAGAATCATCATAGAATCATAGAATGGTTTGGTTTGAAAGGGGCCTTAAAGATCATCTTGTTCCAACCACCCTGTCCTGGGCAGGGACACCTTCCACTAAACCAGGTTGCTCAAAATTCCATCCAGCCTGGCCTTGAACACTTCCAGGGATCCACAGCTTCTCTGAGCAACCTGTTCCTCTGTTTCACTGCTCTCACAGTAAAGAATTTCTTCCTAATACCCAACTGAAACCTGCCCTCTTTCAGTTTGAAGCCATTCTCCCTTGTCCTGTCACTACATGCCCTTGTCGAAGTTCCTCTCCAGCCATATCCCAGTCCCCATTAGGTACTAGAAAGCACTAAAAGGTCTCCGATTCTGTTTCTTAAAAAAAAGAAAAAAATATTAATTCCCGTGTTCTTGCTATGAAAAAACTCATCTTGTGTGTGAAATTTGCTAGTGAGTGAGAGCTAGTTCTCAACTGATGGATACAACAATAAAACAGTAATTTAACTGATGTTGTCCGCTAGAGTTAAATAAGCTTACAATATATTTCTGGAGAAGTTAAGCTGGGCTAGGAGGGATGTTGCCAGAAGCCAGTTAAATTCCTTCATTGCCATTTCACAGAATCACAAGCTGGCTGAGGTCAAAAAGAACTTCTGGGATTCATCTTATCCAACCCCAGCTCAAAGCAGGTTTGTCAGAGCTGTGTCCAGGCAGGATTTTAATATCTTCAGGGAAGGATAGTCCACAACCTGTTTGGGCAAACCATGCCAGTGTTTGATGACCTGTAGTATAGAAATATCTTTCCTTATTTTTAAATGGAATTTCCTGTATTTTAGTTTATGGCCGTGGCCTCTTGTCCTGTCATTGGACCACTGAGAAGTCTCTACCGTCTTTACTTCCTCCAATGTTTTCTCCTCCAGGCTGAACAGTCCCAGCTCTCTCAGCTGCTTTTCATATGAGAGATGCTCCAGACCCTTCCTCATCTTTATAGTCCTTCACTGGACAGGCTCCAGTATGTCCACATCTCTTTACTGGGGGAACAGAAAGAGGTCCAGAACCCCATATATGTCTCAGCAGGGCTGAGCAGAGGGCAAGGATCACCTCCACTGACCTGCTCTGCCTGATGCAGCCCAGGATGCCTTTGGCATTTAACCAGTGAAGATAATTTCCAGTACAAGACATAGGTTTTTCATAGTGACAGGGAAAGTTTATAAATTGCAAATAACTCTCAAAGATTTGATTATTTTGAAGGGATAATTTTATGGTAAAGCTCTTCTATTCTGAGTATTTTTCACTGCAGAGTTGCCTCCTAGTTGAACTTGGACTTGAATGGCTTCTCAGGAGTCACAGTGCAATTAGAGGTTTCATCAGAGCAATGATCTGGAAGTCTTATCAGGAAAAGCCCGTCTTCAGTGATCTTTCTCAAGCATTCAAGTGAAAGAAAAAACAAAAGGAGATCCAGGACTATAAGATGTATGTGCTGGGAAGTTTGATTTGCTGCTAGTGAGTGCCAGGGTTGAAGACAATAGGGCTTTTGAAATGACATCAGGGAAAGATGTGTCCCTGCCTATGTCAATTTATGTAAACATGATCTTTGTAGAGTCTTTTTGAACTGAAATACAGTGTCACAGCAGTTTTCTGCTGCAAGAATGGAATAATAAGGGAGGACATCTTAATTTTGTATTTCCTTTTTTTTTTAGCATCTGTTCTCTGAACCGTCTTTCTCTACTGCATCCAAAGATGTATTTAGCAGATGGTCAAACTTAGGGGTTAACTTGCACAGAGGACATGTTAATTCATTTTAAAGCCAGTAAACTCAAGCCAGTAAACTCCAGTCAATTGTTACCTGGCCAAAGACAAGGGAAACAATAACCATCAGCTAGGAAGAAAAGAAAAAGAATTTATTTGAGGGAAGAAGAAAATGAAATAAAGATTAAGGAGCATTTGTGCAAGAATAAGAAGGAAAAGAAGGAAGAAAAGGTAAAGGGGAAATGACGAGAAGGCGGCATAGGAAATAAATAATTATTTGTATTTTCATTTTTTGTAGTTTCATTTTGATGTCCCTCCACTTTCAAGATTTCTTTCTTGATACAGTATATATACATAGTGACAGGCCTTGTTTACAACTATTTCCAATTTAAAAAAAATTCTCGTATTTTGTGTATATTCTTCTCTGTGTTTTACAAGTGGGAAGTGCAGTGACTTCCCATGGGACACCCCTCACAGAGCTAGAGGCTGGAATGCCATTTCCTGACCCTCTCCCCCTGCTGTCTTATTTATTTGAGAATTTCTTGTCTAAAAGCTCTGACAAGCAGTCTTTATTGTAACCTATATGGACTGATGTGTAAGATCCCAATTATTCTCCACGCCTGAGATCTAGAAATGTGAACTGACCAAACATGAACTTGACAGGAGGCACTGAGCTGCTGCTTTGATTTTCCCACTGATGTTGGTTGAGTGACAGCTGTCCATCACAATGGCTCTCCCTAGGGATTTGCACTGGGTGGATGCTTGGATGGGCTGGCAAAGGAGGAATATTCCAGGCCAGGCCACCTGTAAATCAGGGTGTTGATGCAGTGCTGATGTGCAGGCTCAGTGCCCCTGACCTCTCAGCTCTGTCTTCACAGCACTTCCTGAGTTTATGTTGCAATGTCTCTCATCCACTACTCAGCCCAGACCAATAAAACTCAGCTTCCATCCCAGCACACAGGGATGGTTTCTTTAGGGACAGATTAGTTTGTAATGATATAAAATTGCCTTGATGCTATAAACCTGATTTGTGTATATTTATTTACCCTGCCACCATGTATTGAATCCAATTCTGCGTCTGCTTTTTTTTACTCCTTTATCACCATCTAGTGCAGATATCATATGAGTGTTGCCAAACTGCAGGTGTTGAAGTTGGCCCCTTCCTTCAGAAGTAAAACAGAGAGTTCCAGGATGCTGGCCATTCACTTCCCAGTCATTACACAGGCAGCAGGAGAGTTCACGAATTCGCAAAAGCTGTCATTGTCCTATATGAAAAATTGTACATTGAAATTCTTCAGATACTTGTACAGCTATTAGCCATTTAAAACTGTTTAACATAAGTGGCTTATTTCAGAGAGCAAGAAAAGTAGATTCTGGCAATTTTGCCCTTGATATCTTTTCTATCTGTGTCGCACTTTCGTCAAAATTTACATAATAATGGGTAGGGAAGTGTTGTGGCACATGAACCGGTGCATATTAGTTGCTTTCCCAAAAGGCTTGAAAATGCAGCAAATTTAATCTAGGTCAAAAAAAGGAAAAAAAAAGAAAAAAAGAAGAAGAAGGGGAAAAAAAAAAAAAAAACTTCCATTTTGTAGGCAGAGGACATTTATAGAGAGCATTTGTATTCACAAGGGTATGGGAATGACAGAGTGCGACTCCTCCAAAAGAGCTCCCCGGTGCAGCTGAAGGCTGACAGCAAACTAGGACTTGTGGCCAATTAACAGAAAGGCCGTCATAACTTGCAAGGAATGGAGAGAAAAAATTGAGCTCCATGGGATCGTTTTTCACTGGCCATTTACGGGGCTGTTACCGGCCTGGAGCATTTGTGCTTTAATGCGAGCGGTGCCATGCAGGACACTCTGGGGCTGGGGCACTGCCACCCTGAATGCTATAACCAGGAGGAAAAATGGAGCACAGGGTGGAATTTGGCACGTCTCAGTTGTGAATCCTTCTCACATGTGAGCCCTTGCCTACATTCAGCTAATGTATTAATATTAGAAGTGGCATCACTATAATATGTGCTGTCATTAGAGTGGCAGTGCGGTTTCCTGGCTGGTGACAGGGCTGGTAATACGGTTTCCATCAGGATGCCAATTATATCAAACTATTAGCAAACCTGAGCTAATTGGGAGGCGGCGTCATTAAAAGTTGATTTCTGCTGTATTTGGCAATTCTATCAGGGATTGCTTCAGGAGTGAATCCTTTCCATCTTTCTCTCCCATGACTCCATAAACAACAGAGCATAAGGATGGTGCAGGTAGGAATCAAAACACATCCCCACCTTAGCCACCTTCTTCTGATAAGCAGAGTTTCAAAAACAGTTGGATTTTTATTTCTGGGTTCCTTTGTCAGGAATGGCTGTATTTGCTATTCAGACAGTTCATGGTTTTCTCTGGTTTTATATGGAACGACCCTATCAAAATCTCTAAGACTTGAAACACCTCTCCTAATACTAGACCAGCATCGCCAGTGCAGGTTAGTTAATTGCACTAACATCTGTAGCACAGAAGAAATGCCGGACAAGGCTCCCATTGCACTGCACCAAATGTAACAAAAGTGAAAATTCTCACTGCCCAACCACACACCTGAACTCCTTGTAGCAATAGGTCTTCTCAGTGGCTTTAGTGGAGAAGAGCTTTTAATGTCTTCATTGGCTTTTGGAAAATGGTATTACAGGTCATGGTGTATTTGGTTGCAAATCACACTGTTCAGGCAGCTGTTTATGATTTACAGAGCACATATTCCAGAGTTTGGGTGGATGGCTGGAATGCAAGAGACCTTGTTAAAGCCTGCCCTGTATTAGTGCAGTGTTTAAATTTTGGTAGTGGATGAGTGAATGTGGAAATCAGGAGAGAAACATTTGGAATGGGGAAAAAAACAAGAAAAAGAAATACTCTTAACTTAAACTAGCTTGCACTGTGCTGGATTGACAAGAAGCTACTGTCCCCATTGAGATTCCAGGCTTGTATGAAGCCAGCACCTGTTCTGCTTGCAAATGCATACACAAAAGTGAGCTTCATTCACAGAAAGAAAGAAACCTAGCAGGACTTCACTCATTTAGCCTTCCAGGGCCTTCAGTCCCTTGATCTGTCAGCCCCTTAGAATTCAAACACAGCCTTTAAAGGAATTTTCAATTCACAACATGATGACTTTGTTGATGTCCTGAATGTGAATGTATTTTGAATTGAATTTGTCTGCCAGGATTCCATTACTTGCTAAAAGAATACAGAGTTCAATCATCAGATAATCATTATAGCTGTTTTGAAGTGTTTATTTTATTAGTCTAGAAGGTAAAGCAAATTTCATACTTTTAAGTTGTTGCAGGCTTTGCAGGCACCCTGATAAGCTCTTGTATTTCTATACCCCATGGTTAGCGTTCAGATACTGGCAGCAGGTGATAATATGCACAACACAGGAGAGATCCAAACTGACAAATTTTGACAATTGAAAACTAAAGAAACTAATAAATCAGACCAACAAATATGGGTTGGTGGAGTTTTTTCTCCTGTATCTTTTCTCTTTTAATTCCCAAAAGTTAAATTTTCAGGCCTGGGAGATTGCAGAATGTTTTTCTTCAAGCAAATCAAAACCGCGGAGCATCTTGTGGAGCGTGTTTTAACTCCCATCCGCATCCAAGGGTTATTTTCTCATATTGATGCACATGTGTAATTCTTGGTATCTTTAACACAGGAATTGTCTATTCAGTTTAGGGAGCTGTAAAGGACTTTTTCTCACCCGAAGCAAGATGGAGGTTGCCGTATTCATTCAGGCGTGAAATCCTGGCTGAGAGATTAAGCCTCTTACACAGATCCCAGTGCTGTTAAATGCCAGCGAGGACTGTGTAAGCCACATCTTCAAGTGGAGGAGAGCTTCCCTTTGTTAGTTGTTCAAAATTAGGAATGTAAACAGCTCTCATGGCATAATTAGTCTGTGTTTGGATTGGGAGAAGGCAAAGAAAATAATGGCATGGCAGAGCTCCTGGAGATGTCATAGAGCTTGCAGCCTAACAAAGCCATGACTGCTCTCCTGGGAGGTAGATTTGGGTCATAGAGCAGAAGTCACATGGGAGGAGAAGCCTCATTACATGGGGTCACTAACAGCTCTTTGAAAAAATCCTCTTGCTTACAGGAGGAATGGCATTTCTTGAAGTTTCATGGTGAAAACTGCAATTTGTCGTAATTCCATAATGTCCTCCAGAAACCCAAGCTCGCTGTCAGCAGAAAATGATGGCTACAATGGTGTGAAAATCCTCACCACTTGATCTTCTTTTTCCCATTCCTCACTTCTAAATGCCGGCCTCAGTGGACCCATGGCTTGATACCCCTGTAATCCATTGCTGCCATCTTTGACAGAGACTCATGTAAAGCTATTTCTAGCCATACACGAGGCTGTTTGTCCCTGTCACTGTCTTGCTAAACAGATTTCTGTGGAAATTAAATAAATAAAATCTCCACCACTGGTGCTAATTGGTGCCTTTGGCAGCCTGAGCAAGGGCTTGTGAATTGAATGTGTCATGGAGAATTGAATGTGTCAACTCTCTCCCAATGGCTGGGACCTTGAGGTCTTTCTCTAGCACTAAATTTCCTTTGAAAAAAGAAAAAAGGGGAAGAGGGGGAGGGAGGGAAGAGAGAGAGTGAAAACAAGCTGAAGTAAGAGATCTTTTCCCTTTTTTTAATGAGGTGTTGAAGTTGAGCATTGTAGTGTCCGCACTGCAGCGTTTGCTCGTCAGATGCCTTGAGAAGTAGGGCTATTTTCTGCTGCTGTTTCTCAGGCATCCCATTTGTTGCCATTAAATGCCGAGCAGCACGGAGTGGCAGGTTTTATTCAGTCTGTTCAAGCATCTGGCAGGATAGCCATGAAGTTGTTGCCGATGTCCTTAAGGGACTGTAGGGATCTGCATGATTCATTCAGCATTTTTTTCAAGGTACAAAGAAGAAATGCCTTACGCTGTAGTAAATACTGTTCCAAGTAGAGCACAACCAGCTTAGCAGAGCACAAGAGATTTGCTGCTCTGGAGGTACTGACTGGCAGCATGAACTCCTCTGCCTGTGGGCAAGAATACACTAACCCATGTGGAGTTAAACTGGACTGTATTTCAGGCTGCTGAGGATGGGAAGAACCATGTCCACAAACCAATTCACCTTTTAAGTTGTCCTGACTAGCAAGGGAGAAGGTTATCACTGCCAGACTTTGAGTTATTTGCATGTCAGAAAAGTCTAGTTGTGGTTCAAGCTGCTGTCGAGTTTGTTGGTGATGAAGCAAAGATTATATGTGCATGGGGCCTGAAGGGGAGGGTTGTATTTTTTCTTTTCTTTCAGTAGGAAACATACTTTTTCTTTTCCAGCTGGGCCACTTGTTTGTCTTTGGCAATATCAAATTTTCTTTAGTAAAATGGAGGAAGGAAGCTCATTGCCTCTTTGCCTTTCAGAAGGGGACAGCTACCAGTCCTGAAACACAGATTAGCCCTGTCCTTTTACAGAGGCGTCTTCCCCTCCAATATTCCTGCAGAAAAGACTGAATTAGGTACTTTTTTTCTATATACTGACCCAAAAGCATTTTACACTGGAGGCATCTGCAGTGCAGTTTGTGTAACATGGATGCAGCACCTCTGGAAAATCCATAGGCTGAGCTACAGCATTTCCTTGGGTAAACATGGACTATTGCCTTTTCTGTTCCTCTCTGTTCTCTTATTTTCTTTTTTGAGTCCAGCCCTGACCTCTGTAGCAAATACCTTCAAATTCAGGTGTCCACAAGTGAGTGTCCATGCTCTACTCAAACCACAGCAAACCAGCTCTTTGTTGTGGGGTTTGTTTTATTTAAGAAGATGTAAGCCAAATGCATCCTGAGAAAAAATTTATCCATGTGCATTTTCGGATGTATCAGTCTGTGAACTTAGAAGTCTCTATTTTTGTCAGGGTCTGATGACCTGCCTGAAACATCTGCATGTTTCCCATTAAGCTACTGTTTCTTCCGGCCCTCATTCACAAGAACATTTTTCTCTCCTTAGCAATTACTTCCCAAAAATGACCAGTTAAAGGGTATTTCACAGCATATTCATCTTTTAAGTGAAGTTCTTTCAAGTAGTGCCAAGAATGATAGACCAATAGATTTCAAATTTCTCCTTATCAGAATGAACCCACAGAGCTGAAATCTAAAATGAAACTCTTCGAGCCCATGGAAAAGGACATGGCAATTGCAGAGGTGTGATTACAGCTTGATATTTTCCCCTCTGAATCTTCTCTCCTGTTTGAAAAACTTTATATTAAAAAGCTCATAAAACAAACAAAGAAACAATAGAAGATAGACTTGGGGCTGGCTGGCAGGATAGAAAAATATTGCAATGTTGTCTCAAAGTTGCACTATTAAATGTCACAAACTTGGATTTTTTCTCATTTTCATCTGGGATAAAATAATTCAAATTTTCAGAATTTTGCAGTGAAACAGAAGATTTAGAAACACTTAGAGGAAACACAAACCTTAATAGGCTGTGCCTGTCTCTGGCACACATCCCTGCAAACAATGTTCCGCTTACTGAAATAATTATTAAACCATCTCCATCGTAAAGTGTGAAATTTTAAAGAACCTGTTGGCAGTATGAAAAATGTTTCTCTCAGCTGTTTTAAGTCTGTATTACCTGCCTGCGCATGTTTTGCTGTGCCTGCAAGTGATTTTCTGCATTAGGGATAAACTCGTGTTTTCCAGCTGGGAATACATGGTCACCTTTTCTTGTTATAGAGGTAATGGTTGTCACTGGCCTGGCTGCAGAGCCAGAGGGAGCATTCCCAGGGCCATGCACAGCTTGAGCCAAGTAAGGGGCAGTGGAGGGGCCTTTCTGGATTCAGCCCTTCCTTACAAAGTGTGGTATGGGCCACATCCACACAGTTACTTCCAATGTTTGCTGTGTGCTGCTGTGCACACCTTCTCCTTGTGTGCTTTGCCATTACGGGGATGCTGCAGGGTTGAACACAAGCAGGCATTGTCAGGTGGGCTGAGATGTTTCACCTTGGCCAACATTAGGCAGCTGATACAAGCATCATCTTTGCTCACTGTCTGAAGCACAGATTATTTTATCTGTGTCACGCTCCAAGTGAGCACCGAGGCTCATGAGTTGGGGTTTCTTTTATTTACTGATTGGTTTTGACATTTCTCTGGAATTGTAACAAATCTCTGAGTGTGATTAAGAGAACAGGATTGTTTTCTGGTTCATCAGTAAGACCTGCATCATCCTGTTTCATGTGAAGTAGGTTTTTACTTCAGTAGGCACTTCTGCCCCCCAACCAGCATTGCTCAGGATGTTTTTCCCTCTCCTCATAGCAGCTGGGTCACGAAACACCCCATCTGCAGCAAACATCTCATCTGTCAAGGAGCAGACTTCATTGCCATGGGGCATTACATGCAAACACTGGTCCTTGTTTTTGTCCCGTGCCTGTGACATTATAGTTCTTCCCTGAGGATCTGGCTGTGAGCCCTGACCTGACCCTGGGGCTGGTGTTGAGCTGCCTGGGTTGTGTGTGCTGCAGCAAAAGCTACTTCACATGTTTGCAGTGGAGAAAGTGACAACAACCCATGTTTGGTCCCACAGATCACCTGGCTGTCAAAAGGGAAATCACAGGATTAAGGCAGCTAAAACCACCTGCTTTACTGAAAATTCGGCAGATACAAGGAGAGCAGAGCCTCCCTTAATGCTGTCAACCATCAGCAGCCTCCACTATCCCAGCAGTGGCAAATTGACCTGTAGCTTGTTTTTTATTCTTGAAACTGAGATGAGTGTCCTACCTCCAGTCCTGCCTGGTTTCAAAGAAAGGGGGGAACCAACCTTAGCTCTTTTGTATAAGGCCCGTTAAATAAGGTCGTGCTTTAACCTGATTTTCTGCTTGGGATGTAACAATGAATTCCTGCTGCTTGAGCCTGCCATGTTGCTTATATTCAAAGTGTAATGGGGTGCCTTCAGGAAAGTATGACCTTATTTACAATGTACAAAGCCAATTGGATTTTGGTTAACAATTTCTAAGTGATTACAGTTCACTAACAATGCAGGTGTGCTATAGATGCAATGCACAGGGGGGGACTTTTTATTTTAAACCATACAAGCTTTCTTTTATTCATGTCATTCAGGCGCCTCAGGATAATTCACTTTTCCAGCTTTCATAGTGTGTTGTTCAGCTACTGTTTTTTCTCCCTCCCTATTGTACTCTCACAAATCATACTCACTAATTTCTGAAAGCTTTTCATTTCTCTCTATAGGTTGTTGTTTCGTAACATTTTATACAAGAAAAGCTGCTCTTGAGGCACAGAATGCACTGCACAATATTAAAACTTTACCTGGGGTGAGTACATTTACTTTTCGATCCTAATTATTTTATTGCCAGAAAAATAGCCCTTTTGCTCTCAATGCTACTTGGTGCCCCAAATGACCTTGATCTCTGCAAGGAGGGTGGCTAAGCTGATGGTCTGTCCTGTATTGGTGCCAGTCCCGTAGCAATGACATCATGTCCAAAGGCAGTTGCTGTTCTCTAGAAAGTCCCTTGGCTGGAAAGGGTACTGATTCCTGCTGACTAGAGACAGTGGCCGAAGTGCAGTGTGGATCCTTTTTTAAAATTTATTTAAAGGGGAGGGAGGAGACAAAACATATGGCAGAAAAATGCTGCACCACTGGGGCTTCACGTTTGAAAAGGGAGAGAAGAAGAAAAGATGAAACACAGCCAACTTTGTTAAACGCAACCTTTATCCACATGGTTTCTAAACAACCTGAATGCAGTGGCTGCACATTTCAGGATGTTGTGGAGTGTGGTACCACATAGCTGTTTGCACAGTGTCATCCTGTCCCCTGACATCACCTCTCCTCACCACATGCTCCCACTGGCACCAGCATTCAGAACAGCTGTGGTTGTGTTGTACAAACTATATCTTCTGTGTTTTCCTATGGTATTTTATATTTAAATTACAGGGCTAGAGAGAAGTGTATCACTGGTAATTGCATGTCAAAACTCTGAAATCTTCTTGTACCACTATTTTCATTTTTCCTGCTGAATACTTTGAGGATGGAAGAGAAAAAATATAAAGGATGGAGGTGTATTCCCTCTTGATGTAGGAGAAGTGTTCAAGTATATGTTTGTAGTGTCTGGTTACAGACATGAAAATAAATAAATTCACTGTGTAATAAATAGAGCATTGAATGGACTGACAGTTATATGGCCAACATCTCCTTTGGTTCCTGTGTGCTGTGTGTGAAATTGGACACTCTCTGTTTGAAAAATTATATCTGGCCAGTTCACTTTATGCAAATGATTTCCTGTTAGGAAAGCCAGCTCGTGTCATGGAAATGACCAGTGTAGAGAGGTGTGTTGGACAGTTACCTGTGAGCCCTGCTAAGTCACCAAGGTAAAACAGGAGTCCTCTGTCATTTGCAGTGAAAATGCTGGGAATGGTGGTAGGAAATCTGCAAAGGTAGGCCAGCCACAGGAAAACAGGAGAAAACTTGTGGCATTCCGAGTGATGTTTTCCAGCAGCTGGCCCTTGCAAGGGACAGTGTCAAGACCTTACAAGCCTCCCAGTGGGAGTCTCAGCACTTGAGGGTGTAGAGGATGTGTGTGCCATCCTCAAGAGAGAAAGGAAGGCTCTGAGCGGTGATTCCTTTTGAGACCCCTTTGGAGCTCATGCTGAATCTCAGCATTCCCTGGCTCTGCAACCCCGGTTGTTGGTTCTCATCCCCACTGCCAGAAAATGCTGAGCCCTTGGGCTAGTGCTCTCTAACCCCATTCCATGTTTCACCTAAACCAACTCACTGAGTAACTGGTCTCCATCGTGCTCTAAGTCAGATGGCTGTGTGGACTTGCTGGGTAGGATGGAGGTGATCCCAAGCTGCTGGAGCAGCACCCTGCCCAGATAGCATCCCTGAAGCTCTACCACAATATCTGCACAGTACCCCCCTTAGAAATAGACAGGATCCATTTAGAATCATAGAATCACAGAATCATTAAGATTGGAAAAGACCTCCAAGATCATTGAGTCCAACCTTTGACCAAAAACTATGATGTCAACTGAATCATAGCACAAAGTGCCACATCCAGTTGTTTTTTGAACACTTCTAGGGATGATGACTCCACCAGTTCCCTGGGCAGCCTGTTCCAGTGCTTGACCACCCTTTCAGTGAAGACGTTCATTCTGATGTCCAACCTAAACCTCCCCTGGTGCAGCTTGAGGCCATGTCCTCTCAGCCTGTCGCTGGTTTCCTGGGAGAAGAGCCTGACCCCCACCTGGCTGCACCCTCCTGTCAGAGACTTCTAGAGAGTGATAAGGTCTCCGCAAGCCTCCTTTTCTCCAGGCTAAACAAACCCAGCTCCCTCAGCTGCTTTTGTTTTCTGTTCTTCCCTGAGTCCCCCAAGATGGTTGCTATGTTTTCAGAGATCTTATTTATCCCAGTGGGCAACTCAGAGGGTTGAGATTCCTTTTCTGACTTCCCCACATATGGGTGGCAAAGCTGGCTCAGCTCTGCATTGCATCTTACTTGAGCAGGGCATCATTTTCTCCTCCACTTTTGCACAGCTAATGAGCAGGCCGAAGTTAAAGATACTAGTGTACCTTTCGATGTTTTTAAAATAAGGTTCAAAAATATTTTTTTTCTAAAGCTCTCTCTAGCTCTTTGTAATTTAAAATTTATCTTTCCAAGCTGTTTTTTTCCTGTCCTGACTGTGAGATTACAAAGTTTTCTTTTAAGGAAATGTGGAAATTGCATTCCCATGACTCTGAGGCCTTGGCTTTAAAAATACTCCTGATATGGCCAGGGATGTTTACTATAAGTTGTTATACCTACCTTTTTAAAGAGAAGTCTCTAATAAAGAGAAGCAACTTGAATACATTTCTGCTGCTTGTCTTTCACAATGATTCAGCATGTATTATATAACAGATTCTATATTTTGCACGTGCAGTATGCTGACATTCAGCATATATGGGAATACTGTTATGCTGCATCTGTGTATTCCCAAAATAACTTCATTTAAGCATGCTTTAAAGTTGTGGCACACGTGCTGGAAATGCTTCATGTTAGCAGGATTCTCCTTATATGAATTTTAGCAATTTCTGTATTGTCCCTCTTGCCTGCTAAGCAGCTTTTACCGAATGAGCAGGAATTGGTAGTGGATAGGTCTGTGTGTAAAATAGTCTCAGAGCAAATGGAAGCAATCTTCTGTCAGAGCTACAACAAGGGATGAATTTGGATCGAGTTCATTTGGGCATCAAGTGTCAGCTTGCTTCCAGTAAGCGAGGTATGATCAGTAGGAGGTTCAGTAATAAGGTGTCTCCTGGAAACAAAAGAATCTGTGCCTTCCCCTTTTGCTGTAATACCACCATGCATCAGATAAGGCAACCTTAAATAGCCCATGGAGAAAATCCGAGGGAAAGGCAGGTGATTTATTAGTGTAAGGTAAGGAAAGCTGGCAGAGGCAGGAGCAGGGGGCTGCAGGGGTGTGGTGGCTGTTGGAACTTGTCTGTATTTTACCTGCGCTCAGGTGTAACCTGCGCTGCTGCAGAGGCGTGGAGGAGAATAGCTCTGTGTTCATTAATGATAGAGCCTAGATTATTTCTGGGTTTAGTCTCTTCATTTCTTAAATGCAGACTTGCTCCGTGTGGCTCGGTAAGCAGGTTTTGGATCAGCACCAGTGAAGCCAAAAAAGTGGGGGTTTAGTGTGAAATTTATCCCCCTTCCAAGGCTGCATGTTCTGTTTACTTTAAGTAGGTTTTTGAGCAAAGCCTGCAGTGCTGTGTCTCTATCTCTGCTTTTTGCCTGGACCTCATCCTTAACAGAGACATTAAAACACCAGCGCTTGATCTGCTCCTTTGAGCTGCACCCTTTTAGTGGACATGAAGAAAATAAGACCAGACATAAATGATTAATGCAGAATCTTGGAAGAAAATATTGCAGGGTGCCTTGCTGTTTGATTACAAGCCTTGGAATTAGTCAACATTTCCATAATTCTAAACCAATATACACCTGTTTTCCCACTGTGATGTGAAGGCACAACTTAATTTAACAGAAACCCCGCTGTGCTAAATCTCTCATTAAATACCAAGCTAGTTCTGTAATTTAAAGTTGCAGCACTACTATTTTAACTGAATTGCTTTTGTATTATAAAATTAATAAGAAGTTAATGATGCACTTTGCTGTATTCTCTCAGATTTTTTTTTTTTCACAGCAACAACAACAAAAAAGAAAGATAAAGAAGAAAAACATGTCACCAGCTGACATCTCAGGGCTTTTCTGGTTTTAATCATTTTCCTGAGGATAGAAATTCATTTAAAAGATTTCTTTAAAAAAATTTTTAAAACTTTCTGCACAAGTAGGATCAAACATCATCTTTTTACTCATGATTAATATAATCTCTCTGTTAGTCATAAAATTCTTTGTCATATATTGGAGCTTTTATCTTCCCCAAAATATGTATTTAGACATCACTTTTTATGTAGGATTGATACTAGGTAGAGAAGAAGATATGCAGTGTTTGAGAAATACAGGCACATTGTTATGATATATGATACAGATCAACAAAATAGGGACAGTTCTCTTCTATTTACTTGGTTCTGGCATCACAAGTAGCTTTCATGTCTTGCAAATGAACAACATGAATTTTCAGATGTGTCTTTTCAAACATAGCATGGGAGCAGGTTGCTGATACCCTCATAGCTCATAGGGATGTGGTTTATATTATTCAGCTTAGAATCAGGTTTTCTTGGAGTGTTCATTTGGATTTTGTTTTAAAAGGCAGAAGGGAGAAAAGGGAAAACCACAATTTGAATGTAATAATGATCTTAGAAATGGGCTTCGTTGGGATGAGATATAGAACTGAGGCCTTAACTAGTCTCATCTTCATTAAGAATCTCATGGCTTCGTTAGAGGTGTTTAACATCTATTCCCTAAACAGAGTAATCCAATAAATTCCACCCATCTAAATTTATTCTGTACCTTCAGTTAGATGTAATAATCTTGGTTCCCCCATGCTCTAATTTGCTGCTTAGTGAAAATTGGCTTCTGTATAGAGGGCAAACGTCAAAGAGCTGTATTCAGGGACTGCTTTAACTGCCTTCATGGCACTGACATTTGTTCTTTGTTTTCGTTTTAATATGCTTTGTTTTAAAAACAGAATGTGCTCTCTTTTGCTGACAAGTGAATCTGGTAGAATTTCCTGGCAAGGGTTAAGTGCAGATAGGTAACACAAGAGCACTATACGTTGGTTGGATTCTTGGAGCCAAATAGCTGAATAAATGCGCCTTTAATGTCACGCAGAGGCTATTTGAAGTCAGAAATCAATGGGCATCCATTTGTAAAATCTACGCCTAAAACTCTTTGGTGTCTTTGTTCTGTATTTGAAGTTAGATTTATTGGACATGGTAAGGGTTATTTGTTGTCTTTATGTACATTTTTTTATATCTCCTCCTACCTAAGGTTATCACAAAAATAATTAACAGCCCACACTCTGCACTCCCATGCTTTTGACAGAATCATGGTTTACGTGGTTCTTATTTCAAGTGGGATATACATATTCCAAGTAGCAGCAAACCTTTTGTATTGAAGTTCTGGCATGAAATTAGGACATTAGCTGTATGAATTGATTTGATTAAGGGTTGAACAAGGAAGAAATACCATTTTGAGAAATCTCTCAATATTTTAACAGCAAGGTGGAGTTTGTAGGAACTGTTTTTGTAAAATATTCATGGCTTCCTTTTTAGCCAGATGTAGTTGAGGGAAACATTTTTAGTTTTTACATTGTAAGAATCACTACTGGTTTTATTAAATTCTTTTTTACATCATAGGGAAGCAGGACTGGCTTAGAGGGAACTTTGCCCAAAGGTTGCGTACTGGCTATAAGGAAACCTCAAAGTCCATTTAGGGGTGTAGAATATGAAAAAAAATTAGTTTTGTAGAGGAACTTGGGCCATTCTTCTCTTTTGGTGCCCATTCGCAGTAAGGTCAGTTCTACCCTATAACAGGCTGGCAATCACTGGCATGATGCCAGTCTGTTCTGGGGCTTCCCTTGTCCCCATGGGCCAGCTCAGGTAAAACACATTTGTTCTTGCTCCATGCCACAGTGTTGGGATGGTCAAGGAAGCGCCACAGCCCCTCTGGGGACCTGGGGCTTGAGGGTCAACGTGGGAGAGAAATCTCAGGGCTGTGCAGAATTGGCTTAGCAGGTTATTTAACCTTCAGAATGATCTGGTTCAAAATGCAGGCATCCATGACGACTTACTATGAAACCTCATTCACTTTCTGATAAAATACCATTTGTGCAACAAGAAGCAAAAAAAACCCAAATATATTTCTGGTTCTCACTTTACATCATGAGCCCCTTTCTAATGACCATCCTGGCACTCTCCTTTCTGGAGCAGTGTTTTAATACCCAGTTGCCTTCTCTGTTTTAAGCCTTATGGTTTGTCAGTACTATTTGAACATTCTGTAAAAATTACCTGTAATAAAAAGGTAATCATCCAGTATGACTTGAATAATAGCCTGAATATGATATATCAGTGACTCTGAGAGATTTTGACAAACAGAAAGGGAATTCAAAGAGCAATTAACTTAGTTAAGGCTTTGCAGTGATTGATTTATGATGACAAATTAAACTAATTCAGTACCCATATAGTATGGCCAAATGCTGTTTAATGAAGGATCCAAAGAGTATAGAACTGCTTAAATGATAAAAATAACCAGATGGGAAAGAGGAGAATTCCCAGGGAGCATCTGTTTCTAGGAAGGGAGCTATAAGACACTGAATGATGTTGAGAAAGTGAATCTGGCCCATTCCTTCCTTTAAAATACTATGCAAATGAACCCACTTAATGATACTCTTTGCCCAGCTCAGAAGAAATGTATGTGGGGGGAATGTTTTATTCAAAACCACTACTTCTACCCCTGCCCCTCAACCAAATGTTGCACTGACTCTACCGCTTCAGTGAAAATCAGTATTTGCACTAAGTTCAGGTACCTTAGTAGAAAAGTTGGGTTTGCATCTACCATTGCTGCGAAACACAGAATGGATTACCAGCCCTGGATTTATTAAATTGAAGAAAGTAACTTAGGAACCCAGTGAAATCTCTGTAAGTAGCTGAATTTGGAGCTTAGTGGGAGAATGTAGATTTTGTGCAGGCGCAGGGAGAGGAGAATATTGACCAAGTGAAAATAACTTCTCTAAATTGAGCAAAACATTTAGTTCATAATTATATTGTCCCTTTTTCTCATTGAGGGCTGGAGGGTCAAATTCGCCTTCACCAAATTCACAGCCTCATCATTAGGGTAACTTTCTAGCATGCAAGGAGAATGCAGTTCATATCCTCTGTGCCTTGTTTATTGAAAGGATTTAGCTTGGATCAACCTAACAGAGCCTTCACCACTGGACTTAGTTTAGGGGTCATTGTTTCTCCTCTTGAAGCTGCTCCAGCTGTATGAAAGTATCAAATTCTGGTGGGAGTGAGAGAAAGCAAGGAACAGCACTTGGTTGCCTGGTACTAAGGGCAGTGACTCAGTACTGTGATATCTGGATATGAGCCCATGCTCTAGTATTTTATTCTTTGGAAAAGCTTCTAAGATTTGGAAGAGACTCTCCAAGAACAGGGAAGTGCAGGAAGATCCATTGCTGAGGCACTGAGAGAAGGTGGCTAAACCTCGACCTGCCACACTCGGGGGAGTGATGCCCCTATGGTGTGTCAGGAGGGTGCAGAGCTGCACAGGGCATGGGCATCAGTGAGGTGGTTTAGATCCTAAACATCCATATCAGGTTGTTGCTTTTCCCTCTGGGAAGGAAGAGCACATTGGCCCAGCTGCAAAAGCAGTTAGATGCACTCTAGCTTTTTCAGAGAACTCTTGGAGTAGTTCAGGAAATTTTTTTTGCACGGCTTTGCAGTATAATAATATTGGGATGGAAAGTAAGTAATGCATAATAATGGCTTGACCTCAGAAAAATTCACTAATGTGAAGCCCATCCCCTAAAGGCCAAACTATTCTGGCATGTGACACTGGGATATACCTCTGGTTTCCATAACTTTGACCAGTTGTCATCACTTTGCAAAATCCCCCCAGACTTTTTTGTCCAACTTAGAACATCTTACTCAGTGAGGGTGGAGGATCAGTTCACAGGATATCATTTTTAAGCTGGGTACCCAAAAATCACTGACTTGGAGAACCTTTTGCTGTGCACTGCAGAACAGAAATCTCTGAAGAAAATCGAGAGACCATCACTGGAGTACTCCAGGGTATTGCAAAGCTCACCAAGATTTAGGTGGGATGCTTAGCTAAGGATAATAGACCAGGAACTCTCTTAAACAGCTATTTATCCTCCTGCTGGTGTTAGCTGTTTTCTGTTATCTGGAACAGAAAGTACAGGTGCTTCAGTCAGCCTCATTAGCACCACGACACGAGCTATTAAAATTGTCTTCGTAATGAAAAACTAGTTCAGGGGGCCTTCCTAGCTGTCTGACTACTCCTACAATAGTGAAATTAGAAAAGCAAATCATAAACAGTGTTGCAGGCATCAGGAAGCAACATCATTAGAGGTGCCCTTGGATGCCATTTACCTGCCTTGATAGCAATGTTTGGCTCCCATGGATCTGAGTTATGTTATGACTGAGGAGCCTGGGCGTCATGGCATGTTTATAACAGAGAGACTGTTTGTTCAGCATCCTACTGCCATTGTGTCCAGCCCTGTGAGCTGTGCTGCTTATTTCAAGCACCTCTGCTCTGTGGTCCATTGCTGTTGAAGGGATGCAATGCTGGCTCACTGTGTGTTTGCACTCCTGTGATGGTGCAGGAAGCTGAGGTAGCCCCAGCCAGCTTTCCCCCACCTCAGCTGGGTAATGAACCACACTGGGCAGGTGCACCGTGCTGCTGAATGGGACAGCATACATGATAAGAGAGAAAACATAAGTTCTGTCTTCTCAAAACCCTCATAATACTACAAAAACCAGGTGAAACTGGGTGGCCTGATTGAGTCTCCTGCTCTAATAACACACTTTAGACAATCATATTCTGTCTAATTAGAAACGCTCTTTGCAGACCTAGAGAGGTAATTGATTTTTTGCTCATTCTCTGGAAGATATCATCTTCATCAGCTTAGTTGAAAGAGCCACTTCTTTGTCTGCTCTTCCCCTGCAGTGTGCAGAGAAATCCTTCCTCCTCTTGCCAGCAGGGTCACTGGGACTGCTAGAAATACTTGGGGATTCATTTGGGTGCAAGCACCAGTCTGAGGTACAGATATGTTCATCTGATTGTCTTGGTAGACATCCAAAACCTATAGAGATGCTCAGATGGGCTGTGAATTCCCACCGTGAAATGTCATGGAAGACACATAGTTGCAGAGCTTATATTTTAGGTGTGGATACTGAAATGCTGCTAGCAGATGAATTTTCCAGCTTCTTGCATTAATTCTTTGAGAACCTTTCGTTTCTCACGCATGATATGAAAAGAGTAAGATAGTTTATGCAGACGATAGTCACATCTGGTGTTTTGCTAAGTTCTGTTTATGGTACACTGAGAAATGTTTTACCATGAATGTGATAGAACCTAAACCAATCACCCTTGGAGGTGTGTGAACATTGTCCAATCACTTTATGGAACTAGACTATATAAAAATGATTGTAAAATTAATAAATTTTTCATTCTTTCGCTGGATTTGTGTGTTGCTACATATCTCCGTTCCTGGCTCTACAGCGACATTTTAGGCTGTCAGTGTGTGAAGCAAGTGATCAGCACCCTCTAAAGCAGAGAGCAAATATCATTATTGAAAAGACAAGGAGGAATGGGTTTAAACTGAGAGTAGGTTTAGATTAGACATTAGGAAGAAATTCTTTACTGTGAGGGTGATGAGGCACTGGCACAGGTTCCCCAGAGAAGCTGTGGATGCCCCATCCCTGGAAATGTTCAAGGCCAGGTTGGACAGGGTTTGGAGCAACCTGGGATAGTGGAAAGTGTCCCTGCCCATGGCAGGAGGTTGAAAGTAGATGATCCTTAAGGTGTCCTCCAACCCAAACCTTTCTATGATTCTAAAATTAAAATGTCAAATATCTTTTAACAGGTAACAGAGGGGGAAAAGCTAATACTTGTCTCACTTTTGGAATGGTCCATCTTTTCCCCTTTAGCTTAGATGAAATCAGTAATGGCTTTGCTACCAGATAGTAGCCTGACTATCTGCAGGAGCAGAGAGAAACAGTCATTGAAAAAATGCCACCATAACTCCATTTATTAGCAAAAGCCTCTATCTACTGCCTTGTGCCAGGAAAGTTAAAAAAGCAAAAACTGCAAAAGAAAAAAAAAATCACATTGAGCTAAACAGAGTCTTAAGCAGTGGTAAACAAAATGTAGCTTCCTTTGTGGTTGATTTTTATCCAGCTGCAGCCAAATATCAAAGCGATATCAAAGGAAAGCTACCCATTAATTAATTCAGACTGACTTCACAAAGCAAGCTGGAGCTTTTGCTGATATCTGATTCTGACAACTTCCTAATCTTCACAAGTTGTCATTAAGAGTGGCATTAAAGCAGTCTGCAGTCAATCCCAGCTCTCGCCCCATTGTAACTCAGAGATGGTCTATCTGCCATTGCAGGAGGGGGTATGCAAGCAGGGCTTAGAATAAGGAACTTTGCTTCTTTGCAAATGGAATTTGCAGTGTATCAGGGAATCTCATTAATACACTGCCTCAATCATTCACCCTAGGAATGTTCACCCATTCCCACTTGCAACCATTACAAGTTGCAGTGAGTGGAAATTTTCTCTTCTGAAGGAGAAACACAGGGAGAAAGCAGAGAAAGAAACTAAAAAGGAAGCTCATGTCTGAAAGGAATAATTAGAAGTCTGTAACAATCTCTAAGAAAGTATGAATAGAGGCTTATCACTGATTTCAAGATAGAGAACACAGGCTTGTGGGTTGAAGAAAGTAAGATTGTGGAAAATAAGACGCTAATCAGAGGATAAGGTTAGTTTTAAACTAAGGACTTTGAGCAACCTGGTGTAGTGGAAGGTGCCCCTGCCCATGGCAGGGGGCTTGAAACAAGAAGAGCCTTAAGGTCCCTTGCAACCCAAACCATTCTGTGATCCTGTGAACTGAAAATCTGGTATGTCCACAAGTGAAGCTCGTAATTCCACCATGAAAACACAACACTCAGTGTTCCTTACTGCTGCCAGAATCTCTCAGAGGGATTGCAGCCTCGTGCAGAGATGTGAGGAATGTGATACCTTTATATTTCCATTCAGCTGTGAATGGCTCAAATGATTGAAGGGAGTTTGTTTTCTAGACCATCACTTGAGCAAGTATCCACCAGACAGCAACTAATATTATTTTGAGGCAAATTCCTGACAATACCCTAGAGGAAAATGTGCTGTGTTATTATACAGTATATTCATTTCAAATATTGCAGAGAATACAGAGGAGGGTAAGTGCTGTTGTGGGAGCACCTCACCCAGCATCCACAGCAGCATCCATGAAGATGGTGCATTTATTTCCTCCAGGACCAAGTACTGCCCAAATGCCAGTGACAAATGGGAATTATTTTTGGTTGTGCACAGAACCAAGGATTTACCATCATAAGAGGTGAAATAAAGCTTAGATCAAGTATCAGGAAAAAAACTCCAGTATATGTTCAATTAGGATAATCTTCTAAAGAAAACAAAGTTAAATCCCAGTCCTTACGGGTGTTTGGGGTAGGAAAGTATTAGAAAATATGGGATAGGCAGTAATCCTGTATTGGCATTAAGTCATTCGAGATGAGCTGCTGGATATTTTCATCTCTCATTTCTCCGATTGCTAAGAAGTGAAAGAAATTGCTATGCTGGGTAAATATAGAATCCTCCTATTTGTACAAAAGTATATGATTAACCAAAAAGAAAGATCTTGCTAAATAAGAGCTACAGTCAGTCTAAGTGCTGTGCTTATACACTTGTGTCTGGAGGGCTCTGAGGGTTGCTCAGGCAGGCGTGTCCCTTGCCTCTTGTGACCCTGTTCATTCTGCAAAGAATGACACGGATTTATCCCACTTTAAAAGTGGCCTGATAGCTGACAGCCCTCGTTGTCTGCTACTTGTCTTCCTCCCTGTTGACATGAAAGCCAAAAATAGAGGGTGTAATATGGGGAAAATTTCTTTTCTGCACCCATTCCTCTTCTCCTGTGCTTTCCTTGCCCTCTGCTAGCTTCACTGACACTGCCACAGCCCTCAGGCTACATTAGCCTCTCTCAGAAAAAGTAGCATATGCCAACAAACCAGGAGCTCAAGACTTCCCAGTAGCTCTAAAAGCTACCTTTGGAGCAGGTAGGATGAATGATGTTAGAGCTTTTAGCTCAGTTGGTTTTATCAGAGGATCTTCCTGGTAGTTCTCCATGGCCTCCAGCTGTTCCACCTGAAGCCATCTCTGCAAAGAGATTTCTTTGACCTTTAGGCAAGTTGCACATAAAGATGTTACTCACGGGGCACAGCACAGGGAAAATTTCTAATTGAGTAGAGTAGCAGTAAAGAATAAGTAAGAGAAGACAACTTTTCACATACTGGCGTTTATAGTCACTAAATGAAGCATGTTGTTGCTTTTTTTCAAGAGGATCAAGGGGCCCAGTCTCTGGACATAGGCATTAAGGTTCATGCTTGGGGTCAGATGCTGTTTGGAGCTTTGCAGATGGGTGGAGGCAGGTTGATTTTGGCCTTACTCTTCCTAACACTGTCCCTTTTACTAACGAAATCTTAATCACAGCTCGGTCCAAATACCACAGCCAGCTGGAACTGACTCATTCTTCAAAAATATATGTTTCTGCTAATGTTGTCCATTTATTTTTTGTTTGTTTAACTTTCCAAACACCTATTGACGGAAATATTCAAATGCATTGGAATTCCTGAAGATTAGCATTATAAATATATACTGCATGTTTAGTTTGAATGCAAACCACTTTCCTTATCCCAAAGAAGGCACTGGCAGAGTACGTTAGCTACAGAGATGCTAAAAAATTAAAGAGAATGAGTTCATACGAAGGGTGGTTAAAAATAACATGGTTGCTCAACGTGACTCTTACTAGTGTTTGTAACTGTATGTATACACAATTAGACATTCATATTTTCATGTGGACAGTGTGTGTTTGTGTGTGCTTATGGTTGGAGACTTATGGCAGTATCCTTCTGTTTTCATAGATGGATCAAATATCAAGCTATCTTTTTCATTCTCTATCCACAGCCAGATTATTTCGCCACTGCAGACTATGGGCATAACACTGAGAGCTTTTATTTGGATGCTGTTATTGGATAGTTGTGGAAAATTCCTGTAACTTCAGCTCATAGAGAGCTTAAATAGAATTTATGAGCCATATCCTCATTTGGCGTAAAATATTATGGCTCTGCTGGTTCAACAATAAAACTGTACTACTTACCCCAGCTGATCTCAGTCAGGAGAGTAGGATTTTTGACATCTTCATTCAAAACCTGTTTTCTACTTGAATGCTTTGGCTATTCCCTGCAATATTTAGAGGCATGAGTGTTGACAAGTAGTTTGGGGCTCACATCTGACCTTTGAAGAAATCTGGATTGGTCTGTGTTTGGTAACAGGGAGGAATTTGACTGCCTGTTTGCCTTCTGGAGAGGAGGGAATTGTGAATTGAGAAAGTACTCGGGACTCAGAACTTGTCTGTACCTTTGCTAAGTAAAAAGTGAAAACGGCAGCGGCCCCACATCATCAGTGCCAACTTTTTCTCTATATTGTACCCTTTGCTCTAATTTAAAAGGTAGAATTTCAATAGATTCTATAATTTTGATGCTTTTGGGGCTTATTTTAGACTTATCTCAATCACACTTTTTAGCTATAAGATGTTCTTGCTGCTACATTGTAATGCAAATAGCAGAGCTTTCCAACAGAACTTTAAAAAAGGTTTACATTTAAAAAAAAAACCTCATAGCCTAGAATTTGAGTTTTGTACCAAATAATAGACTCTAGTTTCTGTCAGAAGAGGAGCCCAAGAGCGTTGCTGGATCAAGGTGACCTTCCATGCTGCAGAAAGAGTCAGGCAGAAGATCCACTTAGCAAATGAACAGAAAAATCTGTGATGTGAAACTGGGAGAGTGGCTGAGGCTGGTTTCTCTCTTGTTGAATGAAAGCAAAAAATTAAGAAGTGTAGATGAGATAACACTGTAAAGGAAAGAGAGGAGCCCCTGACCACGCTCTTTTGCCTTTCTGAAATGTTCTTGTCGTTAGTCATTCCTTTTAACGGGTTGTTTCCTGAATTACAGTTTGGCAAAGGTAGAGGATATTGATGAGCATAATCACATGGTGTTTTCCCAGAGCATAGTTCACAGAGGAGAACAAGCAAGCACAGAACAGCGTAAGTCTTAAAATAAAACTCCTGCAAAACAAACTTTTGATATCCTGGTCGCTTTGGCCTCTCGCAGAACTGAGTTTGTGTTTTGCATTACAAAAGCCGTTGCATGTTTTTAAAAACATTTGATTTGAACTAAATTTCTTCACAGTCATTGGTAGCCTGAAAGAAAATTTATTTTATTTTTGGTTGGGACTGTGTTTTGGGGGAAGAAGAAGGATAAGGTAGAGGATTGCTTTGTTTTCTTAACAAATTTCTAAAAATTATCCTAGAAGTTGATGTGGAATCAGAGGGATTTATGTAGAAAGGGAGGGGTTTCCTGTAGACCAGGCTTGAACATTAGCACCCTAAATTGGTGACCACAGACTGAGCTACTTGAATATTTTCATTTGGCAGCAGAAAAGATCTTTTTTAAAATGGGGACTTTTTCTCGAGCCTTCACAGATTCTGAGAACGGTAAAATTCCCTGAATACGCCCTCAGGAGTCAGTCGTCCCTAAGCAGGGAATGTGGCTTTTTCTGGGAGAAGTGTGAAATCTGCCTTTGCAGGCCACTCAAGTAAGAACAAGCCTCTGCTTTGCTGCCTTCCCCTTTTGAGATGGTTGAGGGACCTCTCTGTCATTCCCATGGGAAGATTTTACGTAGAAGATGACTTAATAGGTAGCATGTTTTGGCTTTGCTCTGGCTCTGTTTCCC
The DNA here is from genome assembly GCA_013397775.1 of Eulacestoma nigropectus. Classification (NCBI taxonomy): domain Eukaryota; kingdom Metazoa; phylum Chordata; class Aves; order Passeriformes; genus Eulacestoma; species Eulacestoma nigropectus. Next base: position 871,336 of record VZTE01005687.1, on the reverse strand, counting down.
AAATACTAATATGGGAGGAGGAGGTGTTCTTAGGTTTGAAGGGAAAGTACTCCCTTTAAAGTCTCAGTCTCCTGTTGACTTCTGGAAACAAACACCCAACTGGGGAGATGGAAGAAAGTACATCTTCAGAACACTTGAGTCATGTCCAGTGGGACACTGACTGGAAGGCTTGTGTCATGCTGGGAATTGAGTCCTGGCATCTTAGGTCATGCTGGGCAAATCCACCCAATGCACAAGGAGGCTGCATTAGTTATTAGCTGACATCCCAAAGCCACAACAGCTTGGCTGGCATTTGGTTCCTCCAGCAGCCCTGGATCACTGCTTCGGGTTCTTATTTTACCTCTCAAGTAGGGGATCTAGGGAGTAATGTTGTAAAAGAAACACCTTGCTTGTGTAGAGTACACCTGCTAATTGGTGTCTTACCTATACCTGATGATAAAATGACAAAATTTTGGCTTGATAGACTTGGCTTCAGTTGTAGAATAACTCCAGATGCATCACATGGAGCCTCTATGCCTTTTTCCCATCTTCTTTCTTTCTGCTGAAAAGAGGTAGCAGCAGTGAGTACCTTGCAGTGGTGTTATGACAGTAATCAATTAGACCGTGAGGAGCTTGGGCTCTGATGCAGTGCAGACAGCTTGGCTCCCTCCCTTCGGATCGTCATTCCAGGCCATGCCATGCTTCCCTGCGTGGCACTGGGCAAGCCGCCGCCTCACTGCGCTTCACCTTCCGCTCACAAACCTGGGCAGCGATTTTTGCCCCTTGCAATTACCTTGAATGGGTGTTAAAACCCAGTCAGTTAATGTCACTGAGAGATTTCTGTTATCTTCCTGCCCCACCCCATGGACATGCAAACTTCAATTGGCAAAATGTCAACAGAAGTTATTGCTGCTGATGATGAGATGGATAACTCTTGCTGTTAAAATAATATCTGATGTTTTGCTCAGATGTCTAATGGGTTTGCTTTTTAAGCATGGATGATGCAAAATATCCCCAAGGCATTATTCCCAACAACTTATAGAATCCCACTTAATGTCTATTTTTAGGATTGAATGGGTTCTGTAAAGGCTCATTTGTTTAAAGAAAAGATAGTTAATAAATTTGCTTTCCATGTGATTTTGAAGAGACAACTTTTGGCCACACCTCTCCTTCTTTATCTCCACTCTGTTTGGCTCGCCCATGTCCTGGAGTTGTTGCCATGTGTGGGAGGTAAAAAATTAAGGAATTAAATAAATAGAGGAGAACTGCTAAAAGAGCAACAGTAGTTATTTGTACACTAGGAAGTGAAGTTGTCACTTCTAAGATATCCAGCTTTTTAATTTCTATATGATGGTACAACTTCTAAAAGAGACTGAGTGCTACAGCCTAATTAGTAAATGTACAGGAGGAACAGCAGGATGTGGGGGTGACTGTGGAAGGGATGACTAGATGAATTATTATTACTATTATTGTAATTGTTTTTATTTTTATTTTATTATTATTTTAAAGCACAGCATTCTTTTTAGTCTCTCTAACTAATGTTTAATTTAACTTGAATTTAAACCATAGAGTGTAGTGGATTGCAAATGACTGAGTTGGAAAGCTTCCAAATGCCATTGAATTTCAGTGGTTTTTGTGTTCTCCGGTAAAACAACGTTTTAAGCAAGCTATATGCTTGTTTCTGTGTTCTAAATAGAAAATAATGATGTTATGCATTACCGCATGAACTATATTTGGCACCCACCAGCAATATTCATTTTCTCTTGCTTCTCTCTCTTCCTCCTTCCCTCCCTCCCTCCCTCCCTCCCTCCCTCCCTCCCTCCCTCCCTCCCTCCCTCCCTCCCTCCCTCCCTCTCCCTCTTTCTCTCTCCCCCTCCAAAAAAAGCACATATATATGTCTGACAGTAATCTAGGGGGCCAAGTAACAGATCATATTGTTCTACTACTAAAATTGTATGAATGCCTAACACAGCTTAAATTCCTTAAATTGGGATTTATGAAAGCATGACAGCAAACAATCTTCTAGCGATGCCATCGCTCAGGTAGTTACAGCAACTGCTTTACATTTATTTGTGAGAGTCTAAGTGATGAATGCACATTTGTCCTCCTTTTACCCATGAACAAACAAAGGTGAATGACTTCAACCAATGCTGGCAATCCAAAGCTCTGCTTGTGCTGGTGAAGCAAGCAGGAGTGCAGGTTAGCACTTTCCTGCCTGTGTGTGGGCATATTTGGGGGAAGAACATGGGCTAGACACTGTTCCCACTGGGCAGTATGGACATGGACATCCTGTTTCGAGTGGAAGGAGGAATGTAGCTGTGTAAGTGCAAGCTGTGCCACACCACTTCTTTTGCGAGCCAGAGAGCTATCCTTTGCCTCTTTTATTCACTAGTATTTATTTGGCCTTGGAGATTATCCCCAGTTCCCAGAGAAGTTCCCGAAGCGCTAGCCAGATATTGAATGCGTAATTCAAGTTAGTTTGACCCTAGAGAAGTCATTTTAAACAGTTCTTTTTGATAGGAAAATACACCTCTTTCACTTCTGGGAAACTTGTATTACTTGTGAGTCACAAGGGTTTAAAAAAGCAAAACCAGTTGGCAATGAAATGATGTGAGAAATGAGCGTTCAAGAGCTCCTCTGATAGATTCTATGGAAAAACTGGGAAGCTAAAAGCTGAAATGAGGGGCTGGAGGGGTGTGTGTAGAGGTATCTGCACATAGTAGTCCAGAAAAACAGTGGTCTCTGAAGACATTGAAAATCATTTAACTCTCTGGTGCTTATGGAGTATCTTCTCTTCTTCCCCCAATCTTCTGGTAGGTCAATACATTCCCTCCTGACTTCCAGACTCAGTAAAGGTTCTCAGGAACTTGGTTGGTCTTGTTTTTTCCTTGGACTACTGGTCTAATTAAACTTCACTCACTAATTGGATCAGGAGCTTGGAGAAAGCTTTGAATTCATTTCCAGACCAGAGTTAGGCAGAGAACATAATTTTTTCCCACTGTTTTTCATGTTGGTACCTCTTTAGGTGCTTTTCTTCTGAGCCCTTAGCCTGTCTCTGCTGCTCCTTAATATTTCCTTCCTTTTTGGTTTTCCTATTGATTCCAAAAAGTCTCTGAATTTATAGTCCTTCCCCCAAAAAGAATATTAGGGGTTAATTAAGGTCTAATGTCTCTTCTTCTCTGTCCCACATTCTCTCTTGACATTTTACAATTCTGAGATGTAGAAAATAAGAAAGAAGTCCCCTTTGGCTTCAACAGTGATTAATGCTAGTAAGAAGCAAGTCCCAAAGTGCTAGTAATGACAAGATGCGTGCAAGCTGTCATAATTTAATCCTATTGCTTTTTGTTTGGTTTGGATGTTACCCAAGTAACCCATGTCCTTCAAATTTACCCTTTGCTTGGGGGAAGATTTAGCTCCATTTTGTGTGGTGTTTCTTTGTAATGTGGTCTGTGAGGGTGACAGGTAAGGGACAAACTGAGCTAGGTCATGGCTAGAAACTTATAGCCAGGGCAGGTGATGGGGAAGGGAGGAAGGGGACAGGTCTGAAAAGGGCTAAGAGCTCTCGAAATCTGCTGGTGGCTTTAAAGGATTATAGAAAGATGATGACAGGAATGGTAAGGAGTGAGGAGCCATGGATAATGTCCTCCACACACAATCCCTCAACTCTGATGGTGAAAAGTCACATTCTGCTTAGAGGACTCTCAGGAGGTGGTCTTTGACTGCCATACTGAGCTGGGTGAAGGTGGGGGCAGGTTTGTGTGCATTCAGAGTCCCTTCTTGTGGAGAGGTTTTCCTTCCTCAGGGCACGAGGAATGACAGGAGTGAGGCACATGCATTCACAGTGGCAGAAATGGAGAATAAAAGCTGCTAATAGATGTAGTAATCATGTATGAAGGTGCTTTTGCAATGGAGCATAAAAAAGGTCCATAGTCCTTTCGGACATAAAAGCAGACCATGGTCTAGGTGGCGAGAGTTTCAGAGGTGCTGAGGGTATCCAGATTTCACAGACTCAACACAGCTGCAGCAAAATGAGCCCATCATCTCCTTCATCTTCACTGAAAGGCATCTCCTGCTTTTAATCACCGAAGTCCTGTGTAGAGACTAACATACTCATGTTTAACAAAGTACCTCTTATTAAAGTAGCCAGTAGTGACCATTTAGAGTGCCAGCTGCCTCCTCCTACAAATCTTGCTTCCCTCGCAGAAATTGCTGCTTGCAGGAAAGCTTCATTCTACCCAGAATATCTGAATGCCCATTTCTCTTCAGAAAATTGATGGAAAGCAGATGCCCAAAAGCCTTTCCAGCAAATTTATTGACAACTCTGAAATGTGATTTAAGCAGTTGCTGTTGATGCAGTGGTGTCTTGGAGTGTTCCAATCCCATGCTCGTCCATGTCTGGAGACTGTTCTTCCCCATTCACCGCTGGCACCTCAGGCTTAAGATTACACCTGATTTGAAGCATCCCCTGACTAAATAAAACAAACCATGAGCTGATCACCTCGTGCAATGTGCAACCACACAATAGTAATCACAGCTAATGACTCTGCTAAATGCTAGACTGCACACACCTCCTTGTTTGGTGTTTGTTTTGTATACAGAAGGTAACATCGACTGAATAACGAGGATGCCAAGTTACAGATGGGGTTGTGGAATCGTATTTGACAGCCGATTAGAGTAATCTGACAGAAATGATGACTTAATCACCACGACAGACTCCGAATTCCCAGCTAGAATTCCACCCAGGTTAATCTAATTTCCTTGCAATATTTTTGCCAGAAATAGACTCTTAGCCAGCTTGTTTTCTCCCATGCAGATGTCACATGGCTTTGACAAGAATGTAAATAGGTACTGTTACTATTGTTGAAAAGATGACTTTGAGGCTCTGAAGCTGGAGAGGTTTCATGCCTTTGAGATGCATTGGGTTGCTTTGCTGTGTTTTTTCTCTAATGAAGTTATGTTTGCATACAGCAAGATGTACTCAGGAAAAAGAGGGGGAAAAAAAGATGTAACTATTCAATTGTAATTCTAGGCCATGGCCTGGTCCTGCTGCTGCCCTGGACATAGGCAGCAGCCAGATTCTCATTAATTTCAGGCGGATTTTCAGCATTGCGTGTCTGACAACTGTTTCTTTGCCTTTTGGTTCCCATGGACTGCCTCAGCACCCTTGCTTGGGATGCGCCCAAGGAGAAGCAGTGGAGTGCTTGGCTCCGGGCTTTGGGTGGCCTCTGTGACAGTGCAGGCATCAGTGAAGCCCCCGCTTTGCTGCCAGCACTGCCACAAGGCGCTGGCAACTTTGGGCAACAGGCGTTTGCCTGCTCTCAGTTGTGGAGCAGTGGCATGGTGTGTTTTGAGACCGATGGACAGAGAGCGCCTGTAGGAAAGGCAGGTCATGCCCTGCTTGCTGCACAAGTGTGTTCAGTAGAGCTCTCTGTAATATTGGCAAGGAGAGGTTGTTCCTTACAGCCTGGACTCCAGCCTGAGAGCTGTGTTGTTCTCTTTTACTGTGTGTTCTGAGCACAGGATGATGTTCAAGTCCATAAATTACTTGCTGAGGTTATTTTTCTTGTTCTTGCCTCTTTATTAATTGTAAGTGTGCATTCATAAATACTGTATTTTCATAAGCAAAGCTTTCTCCGAGGAAAGAAGAAACTGTTTCCTGTTGTTCTGTGTGACAACATGACATACTGAGAAATCACTTACCTTGAGATCCATAAGTGATGTATAGCTACAATAACAGCTTTCTGATAAGACAGGAAATCCTTCATTTCGGTAGATGACATGATTCTAGTGAGTGGCATCTAATTTGAAACAGTTTTATATCATCTATAATCTTTTGGAGGGCCTGAGAAAGCACAGCTATTTTATTATTTTATAGCCTGCAGTTATACAAGGAAGATATAAAACACACATTATTTTCTCTTTTGCTCATTGTAGAGTGAAAAGATAGTACCTATTTAGCTTTTGTCTCTGCCCCTTTAATTTTCTTATTCACTACACACTTCTTTGAGAGTCATTCTTTTCTTTTCTTTTCTTTTTTACACCTACCTTTAAATATTTTATGGGTAGAGAGCTTATAATATGTATTGTCACGGCAGTTGTCTCTAGAGGTCAGCAATGAGTTTAATAATGAGATGCGAACCAGTGACTCTGTAAAACCCATTTCAGGTTATAAATGGCATGTTTTATTGAATCTAGTGTTAAAGGTTGTTAACGTATCAATTGGTGATGGTCAGGGTTAAACAAGCTTCAACATGAGCCCTCTCATGTTAGGAAACTGTCAGTAAGGTATTTTTCCACTTTCCTCTTTACTGAAGCCAGGTTTGTGTCACATCCATTTTTCTGGGGGTGTTGTGCAGTTTAAACTCTCCAGGCCTGAGCTGGATCTTTTATTAGTTTTGCACCAATATTATTCTAAGCACAATGGCATGGCTCCCAAATTCAACTTGATGGTGTGAAGAGAATGTGGACCATGAGTTTTTAGCAGGAACTTTTGAAATTAAGTCAAAACCCAGCTGAAACATCATGTGAAATCTTGCATCTTGCTTTGTGAGTGTACCAGATTACTGAGTCAATGAACTTGAGGGTAATTATGTGTAACAGACGAGGATGATTTTGGATATGCAGTAAATGGGTTTGTCAGGTAACACTGATCTTTGTGTTGTGACCACGGGCTGCAAAAATAACTTCTTCACGTGAATTTGGTCTAAAGTTGGCTTCTCTGAATCAGGCAATTTGAAAAGGGAGAGGTTTTTAACATTGTTAGAATAGCCTTTATTCAACCTATCTCCTCTTAGGAGTGTATAAATGCAGCTGTAAAGAGTGGTACATTCTCTGTCTACAAAAGGCCTGAATTTGGGCTGTGTTTTTCTCATATATTCTGCATATTCTTGAATTTTCAATACTTGCCTTTCTTTCCTCTGTTTTCTCACCACTCCGTTGCTCCTCAGAGACATTAGTAACCTGCAACGGCCTTGTGGAGCAAGTTACACCTTTTTCTTCTTTCTGTTTGCGCTTGCTGAGTAGACATGCTGCCTCACATTCCCATGAATTTTAAGTCTTTTGCGGTGCCCAGTGTATTGTTGATGTCAGGAAAACTCTTAAGCACTAGAGAAGAGAGAGAACAATAGAAGTTCCCTTTTTTTTCTATAAAACTGATCAAATAAGAGTGGTGGCAGACAAGTGCTGGGCTATTAAAGTCCATTTAGGAAATGATTGATTCAAAGAGAACAGAATTGTTAAAACTGGAGCAAATTTATGCATCCCAACAACTACATCTACCTTGTGGCTTTGCTTTTCCCTAGGACACAGTGGGGGGTTGTGCAAGCAGCACAGGGAATACATTGATTTGCAAGGCCAGGGAGTGTTCTGGACTTTGAGTTAATCTAACAGAAACATTCACAGCAATATTTTATATTTTCTAAAGAATCCAGCAACTTTTTCCCTGGTGGTTAAGTTAGTTCACCAAAAGCAATGCAGATGTGGGTTTCTGTGCAGCTTTGAAAGCACATTTGATATGAGGGCATGGATGTTCTCTCCTGCTCAGCTGTTTTTGTTTCCCGGAGTTTGTCATAACAGTCTTTTATTAAGAAAACGGAATTGCCTCTGACATTTTCAGGCAATACTCAGCTGCACTGTGCTGAAAAATGATACAAAAGTAGAAAGAGCGTACATTGTTTCACCTGTTCACATGAATTGGTAAGGAATTGCTGAGGAGAGAAAAGGCAGTGGCCCTTCTGCTGCCGGAAGGTATGTGCAGTCAAATCCCAGCAACTATGCAGAGATCATGAACAAAAGTAAAAATGGGGGGTTTTTTGCAAGCTTAAATGTCTCCCACATTGAATCTCAATGTGAGGTCAGTTCTGGAGGCTTGTGAGAAGCTGTAATAAAATTTCCCTGAACACACCACAGCGGCCACAGGGCTGGCTATCACCAATGTCCTGTGGAAAACTCACACACTCTGATCATGAGGGAGCTGAACTGTTGTGGTGTTATTATTCCTGAGAGAACAAAACCACCATTTGTAGAAATTTTATTTGAGCTATCAACAGTTCAGTGTTGAATTATTTAATAGAGAAAGCTGAGGACACACCAGACCGAATGTGCTGAGGTGGGATGTTCACCATGGAACGCTGCATGCAGGGGTTGGTTTCCTTTGCAGTAAGAGGGACATGAATGGAGGAAAAGGTTGAAAAGGAAAACGCATTTGGAGTTTTTATGGAAGCCGTAATTGTTATGTGTTGTGGTGGAAGCTTTATGAATGAATGTATAAGGTATTCTAAAACAAAATATGAGATACTAAATAATTATCGGAAGCTATTTTAGGAATCAAGATCTCATTTTCTTCAGTCCTGAAAGAATCAGCACGGTTTTTTAATTATAAGCAAAGTTCATTTGTCAAACTCAACTCCTCTGAGTACATTTGAAATGCTTACTAGTTCTTAAATTACTTGAAAATTCTATCTTCGTTTTGGCAGTGATTGAGCTCAAGGAAAAAAAAAGTTGGTAAAACAGAAACCAAGCATGCCATAAACTAATGAGGGCTGTAACTTTAGAGGTCTTCTGAAACTAGATACGGCAAATTAAAGATTTATATGAGTCCTATGGGCCCAATGATCTTTTTTTTTTAATCTTCCTCATTATAAAATACTCCTTTACCATTTTATTTTTCTTATAAGCCTATAATACAGTGTTATTTTGAATTTATATCATTTCAATATGTTTAATTTTAAATTGTGTCTCTTTTCAGCTCTTCATTAAAAACATGACTCTTGATTTTTTATGACTATCCAACCTGCCTTACTCTCTTTCATTTTTGTTTTTAGATGCATCATCCTATTCAGATGAAACCCGCAGATAGTGAAAAGTCAAATGGTATGTGTTTAATTTATTTTTACTAAATTGTGTCTCTCTCTAAATTAAAGTAAGCACGACATTGTGAGAGTTTTTGCTTTACTCCTTTTGTGGTGAAAATGGTAGGCAGTTTCTCCTACACTTGACATACTGGGAAGGTGTTGAGCTGCTCTGAACTCCCTATTATCTGCTGCCTTAAAGAAGGAAGGAAATGTCCTCAAAAAGAGTCTTCCTTGTACCTGCTGTACGTCATGACTCACCTCACTGCATACATCCTTCCTTTGAGTTCTCTTTGCAGTGAGGTGATGTGGGAGCACCTGAGATTGGTAAGATGGAGATAAAATGTTAATGCTGAAAATTAAAAATAAAAGAAACAAAAAAGCATACCTGTGTTAGCAAACTGTGTAAGCGCATGATCAGCCTTAAACATTTGCCAAAGCTACATTTTTATAGAATGACGCCATTTTGAATCTGAGCCAAATTTAGGTTTTAATCATATGCTTCATTATGAGCTGGGAAACACACTTTGGAGCTCTCTGTATACTTATTCCTCAAAACGATTGAAAAATGACTGCTATAAAGACAGTAATATCCATTTGGAATACTAGGGTACTGCCTAAGTGGATATATATGACAAGCAAAATAGATGGCAGGCTAAATCTATTAAACATGCCAGGTTTATATATTCAGGGAAATAAGATAATCGAATGGTAGCACAACTTGGCGGCGTGTGATTCTTTAAAAATATATACATGTGTATTTTGCCCCTTGATTTGTTCCTGTAATTTTCTAAAATATATGTTAAAGATATCATCTGCCTTCTTAGATTGCAAGAGCTTCATTTTCCCATAAGGCCCACATAATCAGAGCTGGTTCCTCCAACAGGCATCTTTGCACCTCATTAATTAGTAATCAGGGCAGAAGCCGTGCACTTAGAGATCTACATACCTGCAAATGTAAATTATGATTGGGCTCTAAATCTCTCCGCAAGGCTTTTTTAAGGCTTCTTTTTTTGCTAATTGTAGTGCATCCCTTTTTCAGGCTTCTCCAAGGATTATGAAGTTTGGAAGGAAATTAAAACTTCACATTTTGTTAGGTTTCCCATTATGACAACTTTCCAAACAAAAGTGGCCATGAGCACAGGAAATATGAGCTGTCACCCATTTGTACAGGAGGGGATGTTCTCTCTATCAGGTTGGAGTCATAGAATCATTGAATATTCTGAGTTGGAAAGGATGGATATCCATCCATGAGGATTCTCAAAGATAATTCCTGGCCCTGCACAGGACGATCCCAAAAATCCCACCATGTGCTTAAGAGTATTGTCTAAATGCTCCTTGAGCTCTGTCAGTCTTGGTGCTGTGACCACTGCTCTGGAGAGCCTGTTCCAGTGCCCAGACACCCTCTGGGTGAAGAGTATTTTCTGAAAGAGTTTTAGCAGTGATTTCTTGCTGTCTTTGAGTGCTCAGAATAGAGGCCAAGGCACCTGGATGGGCAGAAGGACTAAACTTTTAAGGCCCCACTGCAGTCAAGGAAAATGTTGCTGCTGGAATCCAAATTCCAGTCTCTAGTATTTAGTGCTAGCAGTAGGCACAATTATCCCTTAGGCACAGGAACACCAGCCTGAACCCTCTGAACTAAGTATGGCCTCTATGGGTTCTTCTTTCAAAGACAAATTTCACCTCAATTTCCTTGGCAAATTAGAAAAATAAGAGGCAATGGGCCAAAATTGACTCCCAGTGAGTTACTTGTTCATTGCCTGAAGTGTTTCTTTCAAAAGGAGATTGAACATATTGGAAAAACACTGTGGGGAATTGTGCAAATTCTGTCTTTCTCTGCAAGTAGCACCTGCTTGGAAAGCAGGGTAAGTTGGCTCCTGGCTGCTGCTGTTAGTCTGGGGTTATCTGCATGAAACTTCTGTCTGCACTGTGGGAATACTCTCTTATTTTCTGGCATCTATTCCAAACATGAAAATCATGAGGGGTTGTCTTTTTTTGCCTTTTTTTTTCTTGCCTTTCTTTGTATTTTTGGGGAAAACAAATTGTCGGTTCAGGGGTTCCAAGTGTCAAATAAAACATCTTTTTAAATTTAGACTCCTGAAGGGTGTGGAAACTTTTGAAAGGCATGTTCAAGGGGTTGTGAATTTTTTTTTTTTTTTTAATTGACTGGAGAAACAGAAGGCAAAATAGTACCACACTGATGGTAGTAATGGTACAGCTCCTCAGAAAGGCAGGGCATAGGCGTGGGGTTCATGGAGTGGATGACAGTTGCAACAAGCAGCTTGGAGATCAAGAAAGAGAAAAAACAGCAGCATGGGGGATGTGGAGGTTTGTTTGGCACGTGTTTCCCATATGCTCCAGGCTATCCATCTGAGGAGGTATATTATCCATGCCAACAGCAAATTGTAAACTGTACCTCTTCAACCAGATTGGTAAGTTCAAAGGGGAAAAGAAAGAAGACATGCCAAGGCATCTTAGTTTTCATGATCCCTGGTGGTTGAGCTTTTGAGGAATACTCAAATCTCTTTGATTTCTGAGTCATGGGAGGATCTCAGTGGATTTTATAGGTAAAGTGGTGTTTCTCAGTTTTCAAAGAGGTTAAAGAAATTTTCTTGGTCAAAAATTTCTTGTGGAAAAATGTGTAGGACAAGTTGAACACTCTGCAATTCTTCTGAGCTTGTACATGTTTGTGAAGGATTGATAGACCTGTTCAGGTTCCATAGGGAGGAAGGAGAGGTCCTCAACTTACAGAGGTTTTCAAAGAGCAGTATTTGCTGTGTGATAAAATGTCCCCTCCCCTTACTGAGTCCCTTGTGCAAAAGGTTTGAATGAGCATCCAAGCCAGAGAGTACCAAGATGAAATGCTCTCCCTTTTCCATCACTGTTTCTGCCCTTACATGTCTGCATCACCTAAGGTATCTGTCCCTTGGCAACAGAGGCCAGATTCACCTCATGGAAACTGGGAGATGGGTGTGGAAGGGACACCTCCTGCACGTGTTACTAAGCTGGACCAGGTTGCTCAGCGCCCCATCCAACCTGGTCTTGAACACTTCCAAGGATGGGGCATCCACAGCTTCTCTGGGCACCCTGTTCCAGTGGTTCCTTCCCTGCCTGCAACGTGTACAAGACATTTCTCTGCTCATGCAGATGAAGCGAAGCTTGATCTCTTTCACCAAACTTTTAGCAGCTCTAGTTGATGGGGCAAGACTTGCCCTCAGATTTAATTTGTCTACCCAGGAGGATTCTGAAAAGCTGCTTACTGCTGACAAACGTAACATCTCTGAAAGATTTGCAGATGATGAATTTTGTAGTGTGTCAAATTTTGTAGTCTGATCACCCAGTAGGTCTGGTCTGATCACCTTTGTGCAGGTTGTTTTAACCTATCTACATATTTTGGTTAAGGATTTTCTGCCAAAAGCATGGATTTGACTTTCCACCATTACTAGATTCATCACTCACAGTATTTATCTTTTTAAGGACATTTTCCGTTTTTCAAACAAAGGGGGTTCCTCCAGTCTAATGCTGAAAAACTTGCAAACAGCTGCTTGACTCTAAGTTGTCCGTGGCCATTAACATGCTACAATTTGCAAATGCTTAAATGTGTCTTGGATCTGGATTTGAACGCAGTCAATACTTCCAGGCACATATCCTGCAGACGACAGTATGCTCTTAAATGGATCAAAGCATCACTGCTTCAGGGAAAATGACAAAATTCTCTGTTTAAAAAAAAAATTTAAAGTAGGGGGAGGGTAACTGAGTAATCTTATAATTTGATTTTATTTATTTTATTAGTGGAAAAATTAAAAAATAATTTTGAAATTCTAAGTGGCACAACTTTGCCGATTTGGAGGTAGTAATTAGATGCCATATGTTAGCACTAACACATAGAAAAGTTGATAATTAATGCAGGCAGCTCCGGATTCAGGTGTGACTTTGACAGATTGTATGCAAGGGGTTTTCACAGGCTTACAGCTAGGGATAAAAAGTCTGGTTTCACCCCTTCCCTGCTATATGGGAGTAAAAAACCAAAACCAAACCAAAACAAAAAAACCCTCCACACCATTTATACATAATTAACTATTTATCTATTTTCTCAAAAGAGAAGGCATCTTCTAGGGAGAAAATGCACTCTTTGTCTGGCTGAACTCCTCAGAAATGTACAATAAAGAGTTATAATTTTTTTTGATCTTTCAGAATTTTGGGGATTTAGAAGAGTGAAAAGAAAAGTTTGTTGAATCTTCAGGGAGATTTCTGATGATTATTACAGGGTTTAATTCTTTTGTAGCATTCAGAAAATAATTCCTTTATTCTCCTGGGTTAGTACAAGTGATCTAATACAGCCCGCAAGAAATGCTCATTACTGAAGCAAATTGAGTAAAGCTAAAAAATTAGACCCGTCAGGACGTTGTTCTGCACCCTGGATGTAGTGCTGTCAGAAGACAGGAAGCTCAGTTTGAAGAGTTACCCCCCCCAGCAGAGACAGACGTCATCTCAGATAACCATTGATGGCTAATGCAGAGTTCTGGGTTCAAACATGATGCCCAGGCGTGCCTGCTAGTGATGGCAGAGCTAGCCTTGACGGGGTTACAAGAGCAGCTCATCTCATTTTAAAACAGGTCTCTGCACCTCATCACGCAGGGTCCCTGCGTTCTGGCAAACCCCACCCTGAATCCAGCAGGCTTAGCACTGGATATGTCACAGTGCCCTGGCAGCACAGCCCACCTGCATTTGTAATGTGTTAGGATGGATTAAATCACATTATGAACCCCATAATGTGTTAATCAAGAAACTGTGCACGCCTTCCTTCCTATGGAAAGAACTTCAGGCCTTGTTTACTGTGACCTTCTGGCTGCTTCTGCTCCATCAAGGAGGGGCACTCAGCCACCCCATCCTACCTGCTACTTCCAAACTGTTGTATCTACTTCATTCCCATAGAGTGGTGCAAAATAGTCAGAAAGTTCAACTAATCCCATGAATGAGGTTCAGAAATAATGATGTCAAACACACGCCAAAAAAGTTTTGATTTTTCTGGACTTTGAATTGTTGAAGTCTACCTCAAGGGTGGGAGAGAGACTTATCAAGCAGCCGTGAAATGCTTGTGAGATACGTGCACACAGGTGCTGGCCCTTGCACACTGTTAGCCTTCCCCCAGCCTTCTTCTTTGCCTGCTCTCATTGCCCAAAGCACTCACAGCTCCCAAGTTTTGTCCAGTCCCTCAGAGCTCATTTATTCCTGCTGTCCTTGCAGCTGGAGCTCTGGACATTTAGGTGTTATCATGATGCCCAAGATCTGGGAGTTGGATGGGAGGTAACAGCATCTGTCAGCCTACTCAGTCAATGTAAAAAAATCTGTAATCTACTGTCAGTAGCAGGGGAGAGACTGCCATGACAAAGGCCATCCCACCTTGCTGGGAGAGGTGAGATTCGTCACTCTTTGGAGGAGCTGATCTCTTGGCATTGCCAACAGCCAGTTGAGCTGAGACTAAAACTGTAGGTCACTGAAGTTAGGCCAGATGGGTTTAGGCTGCCATCCTTTCCCTAAGCAGCAGCACCTGTCCCAGTCTCAGTGCTTTGCTGGGTCACGTGTGTTTAACGCTCCTCATTTTACACTCCATGGGAGAAACCCAACACCCACAGGAAAATCCCCAGGCATGGCAGATCCAAAGGGAAGTTTGCTAACCTCTAAATACCTTTGACCCACACTTCTTGTACTCTGTTTGTTTGATTCTCAAGCCTTGCATGTGTGGCAGGTAAGAATTCATTTTAGAAAGAAAGAAAGAAGTAGCTGACCAAAAATGCAGAAATAAATCCTGAAAATCAGTCTGATCGAGGTGGAAAAGTATTCCGTTCTGTGTGGGAATATATTGTTAAAAACTCTTTCAGCCTAATAATATCAGATGGAGTGAAAACATGTCATTTTGATCTTGACAATTGTCACTTTAAATGTTTTTTATGCTGGGCCCCTAGCCAGAAAAAGAATAGCAATTTTCATAAGCTTCAGCACTGATCAGCACTGACTAATGGGACTGAATGCAGAGCACGTCATCATATCAATATGTTTTCTGTACTCTGAGCATTCTTCATGAAATCTGCATTTTTAAGATGTACAGTACACAGGAGCTGGATGTTTAATTTACTATAAAATCACCCTCAAGCTGCAAACCTGCAAATCATGTTAGTTAAATGGCATATTTATAGGTTTACTAACGAAAACGAAGGAGGCTGGGGGGGAGTTTGTCGCCTGCTACTCTTCGGAAAATTAAAACAAAGCCTTCTGTTTGCATCTCATTTCTTTTGAGTCTCCATGTGAATCTCTTTGGTTTGAGGCTTTGTCCTGGCACCAAAGCAGGACCCAAGGGACCTCCTTTGGGATGCTGTGGCAGGCATTTGTCCAACTCAGCCAGCAGCTATTTTTAAAAGAAGGTTGAAGCCTAGTCACCCTTAGGGTAGACCTGCACGCTGTATTTCAAGCCTATGATCAACCCAATTTTAAACTGGCTGGTACTAGCTGACACAGAGACACAAAATAAGAGGTTCGTAACGCAGAGCAGAAGGCAATGCTTGGAAATGTGCTTGGCACCAAGGCTTCGCCCAGCCTGACCTCAGTCTGTGGTGTGGAGAAACCCAGACCTGGCAGCCCAGCTGGGGTCCCTTGTCTCAAAACTTTTCCTGCACCATGGCCATGGTCTGTGGCTGTTGTCAAGGGGACAGGCTGGCCAGGGAACTTCCTCAAAAAGATCGCTCAAGGCAATATAGGAATTGTCTGCAGCCAAGTTACAGGCATCCTTTCACCAGCAGAAGTGGCTGCCTGCACTCCTCTTGTAGCTGTGAGCAAGGCAATTTGGCTTTCCCACCCTTAAAATAATAATTAGCAGCATCAAGGTCAGCTATATATTATGAATCAGATGTAAAATTCCATATATATTTATATATATTTATGTATATATAAATATCCCAACTTGCAGGTCTTATTTGCAATCACACATATTCAGCTCCTGATCTGTATATAACTGGTTCATCTCATGCATTCATCATTTCTTAACCCTTTCTGGAGGGTTCACCTGCATGTGGAACCTCAATATAAAGTGTGAATGGAAATTTTCAGTCTTGAGGAATCTCTGCTGAGGAAAACATCTTCCCCTGGGTGTTAAATTCACACCAATTTTCTTGCAAGCTTGTAGAGTGAGAAGCTGGGATTGCAGGGGCTGGTCTTTGGTTTGGGTTCTGAAAAATGCATGGGTTTGGTGCTTGCTTGTATAAAAGCTACAAATACTTTTTAAAGTCAGCGGTTTAAGGAGAAAATTACTTCAAACGCTCCTCATGATCAATAAACATGAACCTCTTCTTGTTATTCTTGAAATTATTAAATGCACTGAAAGTGTTGAAGTATAACACAAATAAAATCCTAGAAAAAATGGACGCAGTTCCTGCTTCCTCAGCTGCAATTTATTCCATTTGACAAACTCATACTAATACAGGAGACAGAGTTAGAGCAAGGGAGGATTCATTATTTTTTTTTCGTAAGCCCAGAAATGAAAATACTTCATTACAAAAATAATTTGCACAATAATAGAAATAAGTAAGTGCAGTGCAGACTCTCTGGAGTAAAGCTTTCCTTCCCTCTTTGCCTCCCCACAAACCCTGACAGTCTGCTCATTAACAGGGAATTGGATTTACATGCCATTTCCAGAGAAGAAGAAAGCACTGGTGTATGTACTGTATAATAAGCACTTAGATTTTTGGTTTAATATAGATGGGTGGGTGCGTTAACATTTTTAAGTCTTTCCAGAGTGAATTAAGTTTTGATGACCTCTTTCATTTTTGACAAGAGTCCCCAGCTTTAGACCTGTAAATTTGAGTTTGATTAATAGGACTGTGTGCATCCTGCTGCAGCAGTCCAGCTTGTGCTCGTGTTGGTGACAGTGCAGGCAGGAAATATTCTGCCAGTAATTCTGCCAATTTACTGCTTCGAGTAAAGCACCTTTTCCGTGGGTTTTTTTTGCAAACTCAGCATCATCAAGCATCAAAGTGTGTTCAAGTGGTGTCCTGGAATATGCCTTGTGACCTCCTGAAGGGGAGAGGGCTGTGGCACTGAAAAAAAAACAGCAGAAAAATGTAATGCATTCTTTTTCCAGAGCGGTCATTGCACATCTGCCTTTCCAGTGCCGTGCATTAAGTTGGCTGAAATTGAAAGCTCAGACAGGAGCTGCTCTCAAAACAATTCTCAGGAATATTTTTCATTAGCTTGTATCATTACGTGCATAATCCCTTCTTCACCCTCACCCCGTCATGATTTCTTTCACATGTGAGGAGGATGAGGGAATTTATCTGAATTGGAATCTATGCAAAGATATTTTTAAAAGTGTCTCTAACAGAGGATACTTTTCTTTTAGAAGCCATGAAGGGGAGGTGTATGCAGAGTGACTAAGACAGCCAATTAATATGTTATATAAACAGCGAGCACCACCAGAAAAAGGAGAGAGAGAGAGAAAAACGAGATATTTGGGGTGGGGGAGGAAGGGGGGAAGGGAGGTTGTAAGTATAAAGTGTTTGCCTTAGGACTTGTCTTCAGTTACAGAGCCAGACTCACATGACTGGAGCTTGGTTTGATGTGGTAATGAAGCATTGATCACAGGAAAAAGATGAAATGGCCTTTGCTCATTCATTATTTTTATCTTCTAGCTGTAGAAGACAGAAAATTGTTCATAGGAATGGTTTCGAAGAAGTGTAATGAGAATGATATCAGGGTGATGTTTTCTCCGTTCGGCCAGATAGAAGAATGCCGAATCCTTCGGGGACCAGATGGGCTGAGCCGAGGTGAGTGTGCAGTCTGTAAAGTCTCTTTCCTTAAGTGCTAATTGGGAACTTTATGTCACAGCCAAGGTAGGCAGAGCTGCTCTCTGCAGCAAGAGGTTACGCTGTAAAACGTCCCACGTGATGAAGGTATCCACATGAACTTTTCACAGTGACTGAAATTATCACCTTTTATTTCCAGTGTCAGAAAGGTCTCGGTGCCAACATATTAACTTGTGTTATCACCCTGTTTGTCAGCTGGAAAGGTTCCTTTGCACCCTGAGAAAACACCCCCAGTTTTCTGCTCTCACAAAATCAAAGTTGCTCCCCTGACCCCGTTTCTGCTTTGTAGCACAAGGCCAAAAAAAAGGAAAAAAAAAGGGCAGGACTGCAAATGACTGCTTGAAGGCATAAAGGGTGATGGGAACTGGCCCTCGTTGTAGCACTATCTCCTCCATTCCTGTGTTTTCTGTAACTATATGCAAAACATAGGTCTGCTTTGTTTGAGAAACAAAGAGGTTAACTTGGACCTGAGAGCTTTGCCTGGACAAAAGTTTGTAAAAAGAGCTTTTAAATCTTGTGCCTCTACCACAATCCAAAAACCAGGGCAGATGTGTTAAGCATCACCATCAAGAGTGGTCAAGTGGCCAACCTGAACTTGGAAATGAAGTGCAGCCAGACTTCAGTAGCCAGTGATCCCTTTTGAGTGCAAAAGTACCTTTTAGGGAAAGGCCTTCTGAAAACCTACTGAAAAGAAAGATAATTGTATATTGATGACCCAGACTGCATATTAACTCCATGGTATATGGACTTGAATTTATTCTCAGAGCGTGAACCTTCTCAAAATATCAGTGCCAGGGGTTGTTGAGTGGAAAAGGAAATAGGGATAGTCCCATCTCCCAGTGCAGGATGATGCTGTGGTATCTGCCACAGCCATTTAATGGCACAGGGAGTAAAGTAATTTTAATTGTGGAACTGTGAAAAACATCACATCTACAGAAAAAACAAATACACAGGAAGCACAGTTTATGCATTTTATTACATTTTCAAAAGGCATAGAAAAAAGTAATAGCACTCATTTTGCATATAGATATGGGTATACATTTAGATTTTTTTTTTCTTTACTTTTGGATCTACTTGTTTCTAGTAGGCAATGGGATCCACAGAATTTTGTGCAACAATTTGTGCATGGGGCTTTCTGTTTTGTGGGCAGCCCAGTTTCTACAAAACACCTATAAATTTCAGCAAAGGAAGTGCAGGTATTCCTATATTTCGTGGCACTTCTTGAAAGCACTTACTGTAGTACTTCTGAATAATGACTTGTTGAAAAGCCACTCTGACAATAAATAGGGAGCCCCAAGAAAATTATGTATATTTATGCTTTGTGATCCCCAAACTTTTGGGGCTGGGATGCAGCAAACCCTTCAGGCAAGGAGAGCCTCATGATCATGGCTTTTGCCTTGGGGAAGATTAGGGCAGAGTCTGAGGTTGGTTCCTGCAGCTCAGTAAGGAATGTTTACTGATGGAGTCGAGTGTTGCCATTATCTTTCTAGACCCAACACTGAGGCAAAATAAGTATTTCTGATTTTCACTGATTTCATTGTGTAAGCAGCACAGGGAAGGGATGATGGAAGACGCAAGTGGGAAAGGAGCTAATTAACTGCTGAAATAACAAGATCTGCACATCAGATGTTTTGAGCCCCAAAAAAGATTTAATTGACTTGTCAGCATCACCCAACAAAGAAATGGATCTTTCCTGGGATCCATAAAAATCCCACTGCATACTTGCTGTTATTCAACAGACTGGGTTTAGTAGGAGCATAGAAAAGCTAATTATGAAATCCAACAGAGTAAGTGAGGTTGGTGGGGTAGTTTTGTTCTGCTGTGAACAGCAATCTCATGACAATCAGGAGCTGAGATTCCTAAGCCACGTCTCCAATGTATCAGGCAGGGCAGTGTTGTGTGCTGGCCAGCACAGCCGGAGAGTTAATGTGCTGTTCTCTCCTGCTGGAGACTGAAGATCTCAGTCCAGGTAGGTTGCACACCAATAACCACAGCAGAGCTGCATCCTCTGTGCCACTCGGGTTCATTTCGGTCACAATCACGACTGATATTCTATCATGCCCTCATGCCTCATGCCTTGTTAAACTTGAATTGCTTTCTACACACCCATGTTCACACTTCAAAATGAGTTCAGCTGCACCAACCAGGTTTTCAGGCAGATTTTTATCAGCTTCACAAAACCACCACTCCATGAGAGAAGGCAAAGTGTTGGGAAAATGGTTGGTATTGCAGTTGAAATGAAAAGTGCTGAGGGACATCTGCAGAGGAGGGAGCTTGACTGAAAAAGCACAAGGTGAAAAACTGCTTCAGGAGGGAGGACACTGTTAAATCTTTGTAAAGAGTTCCAATCCTTAATGAGTTTTAATTCATGCTACCATTTCCAAGATGTTAATTCCGTTTGCCACAAACAGTATTTGTTTTCTCAGCACCCGTCCAGATGTGCTTCTCTCCTAGACACAGAGGGGTAAATGAAAAATAGTCACTGTATGAGGAAAACGCTGACCTTGCCATGCCAAAGCCTTCGGGAGCTCAGTTCAGTGCTCACAGCAGAGATGGAAATGTGGTCCGGTAAACTCTGTTTGGCATCTCTCTTAAATTGCATAACAAGTGCACCTCATGGCATCTCAGATGAAAAAAGCTTGAAAAGTATCTTCCTTCGTATTTATGCCAGCTTTCGAGCTTTCTTAAAGGGTTCAGGCAAATAATCTGCCTTACCAGCAGATAATTGCACGGAATAACTCCAGGTTACACTGCTCAGCAGAACAGTTCTGATTTGGACTGGTTTTGGGGTTTTTTTACTTAGTAAAGACTAAAAAGGTTTCAGTTGACTTTTATTTTAGCCCATGTCTACACTACAACAGCAGCCTTACAACTGGTAGGGTAACAGTCTGCTGTCATCTCATAGGCAGGATGTAGGGTTGTATGGTACCACATGGGCTCCAGTAGCAAGGAGAAATCCCATCCTGTGGCGTCAAGGGAAAATGTAACACTTTTGTGATGAGTGTGATATAAGTGCTAAGATAAAAAGAGAGGGGGAGAGAGATGGAACTCATTGTTTCTATTGTAGTTCCTAACCAAGAGTTGACAGAACTTTAATAAAGTCACACCCATTGCTGTCACTACTGTTAATGGACCATCACCTTTTCCACTCAAAATTCCTATTGTCAGTTGTTTGAAACTCAGCTGTAAAATGAGACTGAAGTAATGATACAGAGCTCCAGTGGTGGAGCAGTGTGTTTTAAAGAAACTGAGGGGATTTTTAGCTTGAGTCATGTTTTCCCCCATTGTTACTCACTCCTGCATCTAAGAAATAACCATTGTTTATACCTGTAACTTGCTATGTGTTGATCAGCTACAAGAATAGGCAGCAACCAAAAGGTGTTGCCTTCCAAAGGCTCTGGGATAGTCCCTGTGAAATTAGCTGACTGGCAGCGAGTAATTCCTAGCTGTGAAAGGTATTAAAAAATAAAAATACCCTGTTGGCTGTAGAGATAAAGAAACCAGGGACCCAACAGCCATGGAGGCTGGCCGCCTCTTGAGCAGGGTTCATGGGACTATCTAAAGAAGCTTGCCACTGCCTGTACTATATTCATTATTCAGAGAGAAGGATTCAGCCTGCAGGGTTGTTTAATCCAGCACTTTTTCTGAAGAGCTAAGTATGCTTTACAAAAATTCATGATTGTGATATCATGTGCTAAGCTTCATTATCATGAAAAAGCAGAAGTGAACTGCCTCAGATGATTAAGATTTTAAATCACTTATTGTAAACAGCTTAAGGAAACTTTCAGACCTCCTGACTTCCAGCACTATGTAATGTCTACGTGACCACAGATGCCAACACAGACAGCCAGGCAATGAGAGCTGGAGTGTGCAAAAATAGCCATAAATACCCAGGTTTGATTTGTAGCTGTGCCACTGATGTGCTGTATTGACCATAGGTGAGTTGGTCACTCATCATCTCTGTTATCCTGTTGCTTAAAATAAGGGTAGCGATGCTCCTCTGCCTTTGTAAAATGCTTTTTTTAGATCAGTGGATCAATATCTCTGTATCACTCTAGGAATTATTACCATCCATAATGATGATAAAAAAAATCCTCTTATCCTTATCACAGGAGCACCACATAGCAAATTATTCTGCTGTATTGCTAAGTGCAGATTTATATATCAGATACCAGAAAGAAGTCAACTGGGTTAATTGCATGCACTGGAAAAACCTGCTAATAACATGTAGAGAGAATTGGATATACCATGAAAAATGTGAAAAAGCTCGAAATGCATTTTTCTACATCTTCTAGGCTCCTAATTGTATGATTTTTTTTTTAAAAAAAACATCACCAGGCACATGGGACAAGTGAACATTTCTGCAGACATTGATTACATGGATTGTTTTTTTCCTTCTTTCTTTGCTTTAAGAGCAGGTTAGAAATGGGATAGCAAGTTACACCATGGTCAGGCAATTTAATTTCTCGAAAATCCTTTCAGAACTTTCAGATTCAAGGGTTTTCTTGATGAATTAGTAAAAGAAAATTAGTATTTGCATCACAATTAATTGCAGGGAAGGATAGGTGAGGAGACTTTCATGCTGGGTTTTTTTTTCCTCTGGATATTTACTGCTCCCTTCTAAGCTAAAGTAACACCAAGTGCCAGCTATGGGAACACCCTAGATTAGGGGTCACCTTCCGAATTGTGTATCAGTAAGTGGTGGGAAACAAGGACAGTGGAAGTGCTGTACTTTTAATAGCTCTTCAGAAGCACCTCAGTGCCTTATTCCTTTTGCTACAATGTGGTAACATTTTCGTTTTTTCCACTCATTATGGCACATTTAATTTTGTTTTCCCTTGCTAAAACTCTTTTGCAGCTGGGAGGGAAGAAACACATCCAACTGACCAATGTCTCTGCTGGCCTTTGGCCAGTAACTACATCTCAGATTTCCATTACTGCAGTTTTGCGGCAGTCCCTCCCAAGAGGGAAGCCTTAAAAGAAATAATTTGCAAGAGGCTTTATTCCAGCAAGAGGATCATCGAGGCACAGTTAGAGAATGTGGTCTTTGGTACCCATTTAATTCTGGGTTTGTGTAAATTCCACTTACTGAAGTCTGTACTTTGCAGGGTGGGTAATTGAATGCCCAATTAGAAATGCTTTGAGGGAACCGTGAACTTCAGGAAATTTAAAATCTACAACCTGTCATCCAGTCAATAATTACGTCAGTAGAGCTGAAGAGCTGAGGCATGGTTACAGGACATGCCTCTGGTTACCTTTATGTGCCTGGTATGCATGAACTGAAGAGCTTCACTGTGGCTTTTTCAAATTATTTTCTTTAGACTGAATTGTTGCACTTGGTCTCAGACCTGTCATTCTGTGTCTTAGGTAATACTGAACAACCAAATATCACTACAGTAAACAACTTGATGTACAGTTTAGTTTGTAGAGGAAATGTATTTTAACCACCAAGACAGATTTTTGTGTGATGTCTTCATTAGAAGGCTGTTTTCCAGGATGTTCCTTCCTTCAGACTGGGCTGTATTAGCACAGTGTAGCAAAGGAAAAGTCTACTTTGCAATCTCAGCTAGAAACATTTTAACCCAACTAGAGCTTATTTTTATCACACTTCAATTTCCATAGCTTTTTATTCAAGTCTTATCTTTTCTTTAAATAGAAGCTTTCATCTCAGAGGATCCCAACTACTCCTTGCAGGAGTATTTGGCAGCTTTTCCCTTTTGTTTCTTCACAGAAATTGAAGAAAAGCTTTGTTTACAGTGTACTGGGAAGCTATGGGGCAACCATTACAGCACCAGCTGTGCAGCCACCACTTGCAGCACTGCAGTTGCTTGAGTGGCTTTGAAAATCTCTTGAGTCTTCTTCTGTGTAAAAACCATGTTTTTAGACTTCCAAACAATGTCTCTGCATTTTGCATCTCCCTTTGGCCTCACTTTAAAAGCTCTGGTAGACAATGGTGGTTTCATGAGAGAGGTTTCTTGTGTAGGTGTGAACCTTACCTGAGGATTCCATACGTAAAAATGTTCTACTTTACTTGCAGCTCACAAGTATTGATGTTGGGTTAGGCTGTGCAAGAACTGCTGACTGAATGTTTCTCAACAGTCTAGGAAAGCCTGAGATGAGAAGAATCACATGAAGCAGGAGCTGAAATGGGGCAGAGCTGAGCTCTTTTAAATATTTCAAATATTCACTCACTCAAGCAGCAAGCCCTAGGTTTGGGATGGCCAGGATCAAGGAGGAGGCCTATCACATTTCACTGCTTTTTCAAAATTCTCTTTTATTTTGTAGTAGGAGAGGGGTAAGGAGCAACCCTGCGAGTTTAGACGTTCTCTCAGCCAACGTGGCAGATGTGACAATGTGCTCCAAAATTTCTCCCATGCCAGGGCTGGGTGCCTTACTCCAATTCTGCCTGCTGAAGGAAATTACTTCCAGCAGCCTTTCCCCAGTCACTCATTTGTCTGCTGTAGGGGGTGAGAAGGCAGCCTTGGAGAAGCAGCTAAAATTCTTAGATCTTCTTTCTCCCTCCCCTTTTCTTTCTGTCAGGGATCCCTGACATTTTGAAACCAGAGCTGATAAATAAGTGCGAGGTGTCTTGCAGGTTGGCTGTTTTTACAAAACCATCTATTTCTTGGTGTAGCTAGGTAGCTGGTTGTACAAGATGAAGTTATTTCAAGGCATTAGCTATAGAAATATCCCCCTCTCAATATTTTCCTTCCCAGAGAGCTCCATAGCTCCAGTAAGAAGGGAATAATTGAATATCAGGACTCAGTAGGGTAGAACAGAAGTAGTTTGCTTGTAGCTATGGGTCCAGAAGACCTCGGTCCATGGCATGCCAATCAATGCCATGCTTCATAGGATGAGGTAAGAGGCCACAAAAATCTTTCTTGTTTCCTTGCACCACGAGGCATGAAATCTGATTAGTCTTGTCCTCTTATAATTGTGATTTACGGTCCTAAAGATGGCAATGTGTTCCCAAAAGACCACCTGCACCCATGTGACACAGTGAGTGAGAGTGTGCTGGAAAGGGTTTTCCCAACCCTTCAGAAACATAAAGAAATTAAATCCAGTGTCCTTGGACACCAACTTTTGATGAAATTCTAGGTGCCCAACAAAACCATCCTCTTTGAGTGCATATGTGCCCCACAGAGGAAAATCAAGGTCCTGCCATTGACCATGGCAATAAGTACAAGCATTTCAGAAGAACAGCTTTTCTGAACACCTAAATTATAGATGCAAAGTGATTGAGTTAAATAGACCAAATCCTGTGACATAGGCTTAGCTCCCCTCCAGTGTGGCAGTCTGGTCATGAAGGAAAGGACTCCATAGTTCACATATAATAAAATATATAGGATCCCATATTCCACGCATAATAAAATATATATGCACACATAATAAATATACAGATGTTGTGTGTGAGTGTCCAGGTTTGGTAGCTGAAAAATAACCCTTGAGTCTGAATACATGTAGCAATGTCTGGAAAGATGGGTAAATTAACAAATGTTTAATTGGGGCACTTAATGGCAACCTCTTAAAGTCTGGATTTTCAAATAATTTAGAAATAACATTGTCTACTGAATTTTTGCCATGTTATTGAGGTAAATTGGAAATTTACTGTGCAAATGGCCACTGTCCATTGGTGGGAAATGGCCTGCTGAAAGGAGATAACAAGGGGACCTAACCTTGTAGCCTCTGGCTGGCAAACCCTAATTAAAATGCAGCCCCATCCTCTCTGTGGAATGCTGCTTCCAAATGCTTATATTCAAGCTGCATAACCTCATTCATCAGGCATTCCCCTTGCCCAAAGAACAAGTTTCTTTCAAATTGGTACAGAGATCTGCTACAAAGGTCTTTTTGCTCCATGACAAAGGCAACGAGACCCATGCAAATGGTTTTGGGCTGAGGAGTGAGGAGGAAGGCTTTGCAGTGGTGTTAGGCACTGAAAGTACCCAGCAGCTGAGCCCTGTGGTTAAAAAGAGAGAAAGTTTAAGGGAGGGAAGGGGGAGTCTGCTTTATCTTGAGAGGAATGCAGCCTTATTTCTGTGCTGATTCACATTTCTTTTGAGACCTGCGAATTGCAACATCTCTCAGTAAGTTACTTACAGCAGAACTGCTGGGGAGAAATTGTGATAAATGCATAAACTGTGTCTTATTGATTTTTGTTGACATTTTACGTGCTTCTCATGCATTTGAAACCTCCATTCAGTAATTGTCACTATAGTACACACTTCTGGATAGTGAGAGCCAAAGAAGTGAATGAAGCAGTTTCTTGACCGTTATCAACAATATTATTCAAGGCTCTGTATGGGGTTCCATGCCTGCCCTCCAGTATATCTTTATTTGTGCTCATCCCCCATTCAATTTGCAAGACAAGAAAAGAAAACCCACGTTGTTATTTCCTCTGTTAATGTTAATAACAGAAATGGTATTAAGAGAGATTACTTTGAGACTGATGGTAAATTTGTGCCTCTTTAGTGCACAGCAGCTATATGGAATCTAGCAGAAGTACTGTAGTTTATTTACCCTTCTACTGCACATTTTGTCTAGATTGCTGTACAGAAAGCTGGTTTGTTACATCATATTCTTTGACAGAAATCTGTTGCTGAACAAGACTAGTATAGCAACATGTAGTGTGGCTAAACAGTAGTGAGACATCATCAGCTGTTTTGTTACCTAAGAAATACAGAGGGTCACAACACTGCAGTGAAGTTTGGGTGAAAGAATTCTGATTTCTGATTTTAAGATGCTCATCTATCAGCCAGAGGTACATAATCCAGCTTAGGTTCTCTTGAATCAAGGGCCTTTACATTAAAGAGAAAAATACCGCATGATGCAAAAATGCATTGACTTTATTTTCTTGACTAGATGTAGTGCTTTTGGGTAATGATCAGGCATTGCTTTCTCTTACTGTTGTTTGATTAAAATGTGAATACAGTCTTGACTTGATAATCTTACCAGATACACACGGAGCTAAAAAGAAAAGGTATTCTATGCCTCAAATTGATTTGCATAAACCAAACAATCTGTTGCTTGCTGGATTGCAAAATAGTTTATTTTGCACATTGGCCACAGGGGCAACTATATTGTATTTTTGATGCCAGAATGTAGCTTTCATGCATTAGCTCTAAAATGACAATATGCTTTAGCCTCTCAGTGCTTAGATCTGCTTCATTTGGAAATCTTTTAAGTAGTAATAATAATAATGTTTTGAGGAAATTGAGTGGAACACTAAATTATTCTCTGAAACCTAAGTTCAAACTGTGCAAGGCTAAGGGAGCTGAAAATCAATGCACTTTTAAAGTCATTAGAGATCACAAGTGAAATAAGTCTGTGTTGCTTTAGCTAAGCTTTTAGTGTGCCATGGTATTATTACAAAATCAGCCTGAATCTGCATTAATTTCACAGTCTTTTTCTTTAAGATGCCCAAGGGTGCATGAAGAATAAAATGTAAATCTCAGGAGGCAATGCTTTTATTAGCCAAAAGGGCAGTGAGTCATGCACTAAAAACGTTGACCTGCACCATGCCCAGAGTAGGTATGTCTGACAATAGTAAAAGGGTGGAAAAATAGCCCAGGCATTAGCCTACTGGCTTTTCATTATGATTTTAAAAGCTGAAGAGGGGAAAAAAAGAGTGATTTTTCAGTTATTCATGCATAGCTTCAGAATTGTTCAAGCTGGTGGTAGCTTTCACAGATCAAAGAATTATACTTGTACATAGGACTTGGAGAAACAAAAACCATACAGATTTTTATTTTTAATATGTTATTTTCTTAAATGTTGAGATTTCACCTACATTACTCAATTTTGTCTGAGTCTTTTCACACACAGTCACAGGCTACACAGTGGAGTTTTTCTCATTCTTATTTGTACGATCATTCTTGGTGCATCACAGTAATTTGTGATGCTATGGACCCCTTTATTAAATTCTCGGTTCAGCTGTTGGTGATGCCAACATTTATTCACTATCCACAGTTTACCTACACAAAAGCCAGAGCAAGCAATTGTTAATGCATGGTCTGAATAGACTTAACTATGCAATCCAAAGGCTACATAAAAGCCTTATTTATTTCAAACCCTGTGGCTAAAGAACAAAAACAGTAACAAAACAAAACAAACAAAACAAGAAAAACAAAGCAAAACAAACAAAAAAAATTAAATAAAAAACCCTTCTTGTCACCCATCCCCACCTAATTTTTTTCTTTCATCTATGGTCAGATTAGCAAGTCAGCACTGTCAATAAATAAACTAGAGAAGTTGTTTATTTTTATGTACTACTGAGAACAGTGTCGTCTTGTGGCCGTTCTCGTAGACTGTGTTGGTTTAACAAGCGTCCAACCCTTTTGTCTTGTTGTTTTTTGTCTTTCCTGCTCCCTGTCCCCTTGTTCCCACAGGCTGTGCGTTTGTCACATTTTCTACAAGGGCAATGGCACAGAATGCAATCAAAGCCATGCACCAGTCTCAGACCATGGAGGTACAGTACTGTATCATTTGCCCTTTCTTTGTTTTCTTTGTGCAAATGATTGCGAATGGTAAAGCCATGCTCTCCTGGATCAGATCAGACACATGACAATCACAGATTTAAATTTTTTACCAGTTCACTCTACCTGTCTTTGTGAAGCTTCATTTTTCTCAATCACCTGAAAGAGCACAGTAACGCTGCTGTGTGGTATCTGAACACGGCTCTCAATCCTGTTTTCAGTGGCATTCAGCAGAAAATAAAAATGCTGTGAATACCACTCCTCATTCGTACTCAGAGTATCTCTGATGAGTAAATTACCTCTATTTTTAACGCACGTTCCCGCCAAAGAAAAATCTTAGTTTCTTTTAAATAGATTTCTAAGTGTTGTGGTTTGCACTACTCTGAGAAAAAGCTCAAGAAGTTTAACATGGCCACGCTGAGTTACTAGTGCATGTGTTTTTCTGCAAATAGAATCTCTTTTTAAGTCCATACTATTTTGCCTTCTTCATGTAGCCAATAAAAATGCTAATGATGACAGAGCCTATCGGAGTGTGGCACTTCCTGTGGAGCACCATCATGGCTGGCCCGTCACAAGCAACACTCTTCATTCCCTTCCAAACTGCCTCTATGGCCTCATATTTTATCATGATGAGCAACTCAAAACTTTAAACTGGTTCACTTAATGTGACTTCAGCTGCTAGCTAATGATCTGGTCATTGGAGTGGTTAACAAATGCCACAGCTTGTCTGGCAATCTCAAAACTTTTTTCAGTCTGTGAT
Source organism: Eulacestoma nigropectus (assembly GCA_013397775.1). NCBI lineage: Eukaryota > Metazoa > Chordata > Aves > Passeriformes > Eulacestoma > Eulacestoma nigropectus. Next base: position 842,421 of record VZTE01005687.1, on the reverse strand, counting down.
TTTTGTCATGGTCTTTCAGAATTTTGCACAAAAAACCGCACAAGTATGAAATCTTTACTTACTCTGAATCTTCTAGCTTATCATTGGAGAGTGCATGTTATACTGTATTATGTATACTGTATCTTCGTGTAGTGATGATTTTTCTCAGAGGTGGCATTGATGTTATGTGCACTTGTTTCTTTTTTTTTTTTTTTTTTAATTTCTTTTTTCACCAGGACCTTTCAATTTTTTTTTTCTCTCAGTGATTTTCCTTTGCAATGCTCTAGTCTCCCAAAGCATGCTGGGTGCTAAACAATCATTATTGCGTCATGTCGTTGAGCTGCTTTGTGTAACGAGCCAAGGCGGGAGACCAGGGGTGGGAGGGTGGACAGAGGACAAGGAGGAGGAGAAGATAAAATTCAAGCCAGTGCATGAAAATGTCACTAACTGTTTCCTGTATAGTACGAGTAATGATATCAGCATTGCAAAGCTATTGTCTTTCCAAACATCACGTTTGAATTTGGTTGAGCTTCTTTTATAATCCATGTGTTTTCTTTTCAGTGCAATGCATTTTTAGACCCTGGGTATACAGTTTTAGTTGAGAATCTGCCAATGAGATGAAAATAAATGAAATTATCTTTACTAGAAAGCTGCTGTTATACAGTCTATGCAGTCTGACAGTTTATTGTGAAAAAACTGCCTCTTTGAGTCTCTGGAATAATACCTGTAGTAATTTGTCTGCCATGCACTGCTCCATTAATTCAGATTTATATGTTTTGCTGGGTTTGATTCCAAGTAAAAAGGAAATGTTTATTGGTAATACTGTGTTTTACCTATATTTTCCATGTGTTTTAATGTATTTTTCTGTCTAGCAAAATGAATTTTACACAGCTCTACTTCCGAAGACGGTAACATAAAGACATAGCACCTCCCAGACAAATTCTCCCACTCTTCTGTTGTTGTATGCAGCACTCCAAAAGGGGCTGCATTTTGGTGGGATACTCTTAATGAGATTAGTTCTGTAGAATAGTTACTCTTGGATCAAAATCCTTCTCAACAGCTTTAGAGACATCATCAATGAGATCCCCAAATTGGCAAGGCAATTCCAAACATTTTGCACTTTGAACATCTGGGTCTTTGCGTCAGTTGAGCTTAGGCTGAGTCCCTTCTTGGAAAGAAGCCGTGCACCCTCTTGCTCCGTGGAGGAGGGACTCAACCTGACAACACACAGAAAAATCTGAAGGCAGCACCAGCTGTTGGGAAGAAAATGGCACTGATTGGCATGTTAGTATGAAGCCATTGAATGAGGAAGGGAGATACACCTTGTGTGCATGCTGGAAGCTTCCCCTCAAGCTAGAAAATGGAAGTGCATAATACAGAAATCACCCTGTAGGCAAAAAAACCCATTTGCTCACGTTTGCCCATACTCTTCTAGTGAAAAGTTAAATTGGGTTGACTAGTGTTACATGTCAACCCTCAGCCTGAAACAGTCATCCTTGGACACTTTGGTTTCATGTTCTTTTGCAAACAAAAGTAGGCTTGGGGGAAGATACGTAGTACACAATTGCATTGCAACCCAATTACTACAGATTTTTTTCCTATTTTATTATTTTCAGTTCTTTAGCATGCATCATTGGCCAAGATGAATTTTCAAAGAGGGCTAAGAAAGAACAATGGGGATGTTAAATCCAGAGGAACACATCTCATAGAATAATGCATTCTCTTACTGCTCTTTCCACCTGACTTCCTGACCTGGTTAAATCAACTGATTTTTAAAATATAATTGCTGCTCTAAAGTGTTTGCTCTTCTGTTCCTTTTCTATGGAGTTTTTTGTTTGCTTGTTTAAGGCATTCATATGCAGCACTAGTAGAAGACACTAATTTGTTATCATGGAGTAAATTTGATACAACAATAACAACCCTTTTCTCATATAGAGCCACTTGCTAGATATAATCTCAGTCTTCAGAATGTTTGCTTTCTTGAAAATGATGAAGTGATGAAATATAGAGCAGACAGTGAAAAAATGAATTATAGATTCATAAATTGCAGAGATATTGTTTTTATACAATTTACTGACATTTAAGCATTCATAAATATGTCAGCTGTAGTGTTGAATGCTGAACTACCAAACTGAAAACTGAAATAACCATATATTTGTTATTTTGATACTCATTTCTGTTTCTTTGGAAATAGACTTGATTCTCCTGTACATCCAGGCAGAAGGCAGTAAGTTCCAGTTGTTCTTAGCCCAGTATTACCAAACCTTGTATTAGATAAAAACAGCTTGCTTTTTTTTTATTAGCAAAACCAGAAAAATCTCTCTCACATCCTCTACCCCCTGCCTCCTTTTTCTTTCTTCTTTTTTTCTAAATGATCTTATTTTTAATATTAGTATAAAAATCACTAGAGAGAGGTAATTGTGTAACAAGCCGACTCCTTCATAATCTTTATTTGATTGCTGGAGTGTTATGTATCTCCTTTCTTCCTCACTGAAACACTGAAAGACATTTTTACAATGAAACATACAGGAAAAGAATTGGAGGTAGAATAATAAACCACAAATGATGATTTTCTAAGATAATTCTAAAGGACCAATGTTGATGGGAGATCTTTATATGAGAGATATTATTATTATCATTGTTATTATTATTATTATTATTGCTGCAGTTTATTTCATCATTTCATCTGATGATTGTGACTATTTTTATCACTTGTCCTCGTGTGAGTTTCCTCAGAGAAAAAGTACATGGCTGCTTTTTGTAAATAATTAAGGACAGGAACTTTTCTGAAGATGTTCACAGTGATGTGAGAGCAGCCATGGGAAGAGTAGGTGAAGTATAACCCTGCTCTGCATCCCACGCTATACACTTTGGCTAAAGCACTGCTGTGTTTTTTGGACTTGAGTCACTTATCACTCCTGCCATTGTGTTCAGATTGAAGTTAGACAAGAAATTAGTATAACAAAGCATGGCAAGGGAAGTTATTCATTGGGTGCTGTGAAGTTGAAAAGCCGTATGAAGTGGATTGACAGTTCCGATGACTCATAAAATGCTTGAATTAATTTGAAGAACTGAATCATTGCAGTATATAGTTTGCTTTCTTGATCTGAAAAAAATGAAGACTTGAAAGGTTAAAATATGAAACATTTCTTAGCAGGGAAAAGAAACAGAGAGAAATCAACAGAGATATCTTTCATAATCACGTCTCATTCTCTCAGTGACTTTGCCCAGGAATGCCCAATTTGAAGTCCAAGGGAAATTCCAGTTTACCTCAAAAGTCCATTTGGTCTGTGACCTCCAGCTTCTTCCCAAGGGTTCCACAGCCATGAGTGAGGAGTAGGCTGCAGACCAGACCTCTAGCTCCTTCTTACAGCTTCCCTATTTCCTAAGGCATCTTAGAGCCTTGCCATGCCATATAACAAGAGGCTGATAGAAGCAATAGAAGAAATGGTGGCAATCAGGAATGGTCTGCTATCACCAGAACTAGTACCTTTTGGTCTGCATCCTGCCCTTTGTTCACATCTCAAGGGTGCTTGATACAAAGCGTGCCTGGGAGCGGACCGCAGGTGGGTGAATTGACCGGGGGTCCTTGGTGTGAACAGGGCCGGTGCCTCGCTGATGGTGGGCGCTGAGGTAAATCTGCTGCTCCCAGTCTATTTAGGGGGCACACGCCAGCTGCACCGAGCGTGATGGCACAGCCAGACCGCAGTGGCAGGGCGATGTTGGCTGTGTGGTCCCTGGCACCGTGGAGGTTGGACACCTCTCCTTTTGGCGATGCCTTGAAAACAGACTGCAGACAAATCATCACGTCCATCTCATCAGCTGTGAAGCTTAATTAAAGAGGACTGGTAGACTTTGCTGTCTCTGGCAGCAATTTTGATAGCTGGAAGGAAAAGAGAGCCTGAGGAAAGGTGCTTTATAAAAAGAGCTGGGGAATCAATAATTTCTCCATAGCCTCTTTTCCAAAGAACATGAAAATCTTAGTCCTTGCAGTCCTACACATGCCAGTCACAAAGAGAGGGTGAGCGATCTGATTGTGCCAGTGGCCCTACAGGACATGGCTGAGCTCACGAGTTGAGGGTGACTTGGTGTGATTTAACCCTTCTGTCTTTCCCCATCTGTCCAACCACAGGGCTGCTCTTCGCCAATCGTGGTGAAGTTTGCTGACACCCAAAAGGACAAGGAGCAGCGGCGTTTGCAGCAGCAGTTGGCTCAGCAGATGCAACAGCTCAATACTGCCACTTGGGGAAACCTCACAGGTCTTGGAGGACTCACACCACAATATCTAGCTGTAAGTTCACTTCAGAGGCAGTGGCTGTATTATACTGTATTTATTTTAGGACCATGGTAAATCAGTTCTAGTAAAATCCCTGCAATAAGTTGCTAAATTGTCCAGGATGTACAGTGTGTCTTCTTCTGGGTGTATTTATCACATGGCCTAAAAATAAATAACAAGGAATAGAATCTGAATAAGCTTTTGAAGATGTGTCAGTGCTGTCAAAGGCAAACATTTAAAGTATCCTCGTGCTGCAAAACAAATCACAGATACATAGAACGGCTTGGGTTGGAAGTGACCTTAAAGATCATCTAGTTCCAACAACTCCACCATAAATAAAATTTGATTCTAATGAGTTTTAAACTAATGAGTTTTTTTGGGGGTTTTGAATGTTAGAGTCTGTTTTTTAGAGCTGGAAAAAAATTTAAGTTCTTTCTTAGGGGAGGACAGATAGGCAGCTGAATGCTGTAGGGGCCATATTCATATGGTGCAACCTCTAAATTAGAATGTTGTGGTTCAATCATCAAATTTCCACATTTTCATTTGGAAATGGCTTTTGCTTTAATGCGTGGTCCTGTCAATGCTAAACATGCATGGTTCATATCCCCTCATACAGAAAGTGAAGGTGGCCAGGAAAAGCCATAAATTTAAAATGGTATTTTTCTTGTAAGATGAGAAACAGATGGTAGCTGCTGTCCCTGCTGGAAAATCTGAAATCCACAGCCACGTGTCTTAGGTCCTGGATAACCAAGAGAGGCTCCCCTTCATCACAGCTGAGAGGGAGCCTCTACCTTTTGTGACTCTGGGAGTTCAGAGGTCTGGTTGAGGAACTTTTGGATAACTTGGGCGTTCCTCATGGTTCCAAGTAAGACAAATAGAACCTCACAAAGTACAAGGCCAAGTGCAAGGTCCTGACCCTGGATCAGGGCAATCCCAAGCACAAGAGAATGAATCAAGAGCAGCCCTGAGGAGAACTTGGAAGTGTTGGTGGATGAGAAGCTTAACACGACCTTGTCAATGTGCACTTCCAGCCCAGAAAGCCAAACATGTCCTGGGCTGCATCCCCAGCACCATGGGCAGCAGGTCAAGGCAGGAGGTTCTGCCCCTCTGCTCTGCTCTTGTGACACCCTACCTGCAGTGCTGCATCCAGCTCTGGAGCCCCCAGTACAGGAAAGACATGGACCTGTTTGAGCAAATCCAGAGGAGGCCACAGAGGTGATCATAGGGTTGAAGCACCTCTGCTATGGAGAGAGAGCTGAAAGAGCTGGGGCTGTTCAACCTGGAGAAGAGAAGTCTCTGGGAACTTAGAGTTTTCCATACCTGAAGGGGGCCTCCAAGAAAGCTAGAGAGGGCCTTTTTACAGGGGCATTTCATGACAGGACAAGTGGTAATGATTTTTAACTGAAAGAGAGCAGATTTAGATGAGATGCTCACTAGAAATTGTTTCCTGTGAGGGTGGCAAGACAGTGGCACAGGTTATCCAGAGAAGCTGAGGCTGCCCCATCCCTGGAAGTGTTCAAGGCCAAGCTGGATGGGGCTTTGAGCAGCCTGGTCCAGTGGAAGGTGTCCCTGCCTGTGACCTGGGAGTTGGAAGTGGATGATCTTTAAGGTCTCTTCCAACCCAAACCGTTCTAGGATTCTGTGATTCTGTGAAATACATGTGCCCATATATATGTATTGTGTATGTATAAATAACATCATTTGTGTGCATACAATGCTTTGATATAGTGATATAAACAGCAATTTACCCGGCAATTAAAAATATATGTTAGTGCTAAGGTAGGCTAATTAATACTGAGATAGGCTGAATTGCTATATGTACAAATACCAGTCTAATGAATATCTGTGTGCTTGATTCATAAAGATAATAAAGAAAAAAACTGAATTCATGGGGTGGGGAAGAATGGACTATGATTGACAGATATGAGTTATGGTAACTACTAGACTACAGAGGGTTGTAATTAGTCACACTATGTTGGTTTAAATAGATTTAACACCTGGTTGTTAAAAAGAATAAATTGATTAATTGTTTTAAAGCAGCCATGTTATTGAGTTTCCCTTGTGTCTCTGTGTTTCTTAATAGAGATTAGACATTAATATGGATTTACAGCATTGACTCTAGGGATGTTCATTCCAGTAGCAGACAGAAGCAAGAGACTATATAAATGTAAAGGAAAGCAGAAATATTCCAAATGTGAAACGATAGCTCATTTTAGTTTTATCTTCATTTGTTACATTACTGTCAGACAGATTGCTATGTTGTGTTGTTCATTTGCAGCTTCTGCAGCAAGCAACTTCCTCCAGTAACTTGGGTGCCTTCAGCGGCATTCAGCAAATGGCCGGTGAGTTAAAAACCCTTTCATTTTGGTCCAGCTATGTCTTGTATTCTTAAGCTATTGAATTCTGTACCTCTAATAATCACATTGTCAGGGGGTGGGGGGCGTGTTGTGTACTACATGTGGCAGATGTATTGGCAGGGGACAGCTCACGGTTCAGCGTCAATAGAAACACTTTCACCCCTCTTTCAGAACTGAAATTAAACCCAGTGCTCCCAGGTTGTGCAAACAGTTTGTCTTGCATTAGTCACCTGCCATTTGGCCAAAGTAACCAATTGTAAATTGCAGGAGAGCTCTTAGTCCCTGCAGCCGTATCCTGCCCTATGAAAAGTGTCAGGAAAGCAACAGCAGGATTACATTCTAATTTCCAGTGAGATTTCTGTGTCCTGAAAAATCAAATTAATGGCAGCCCTCAAACATTTTAATAATATGTGGTGAAGAAAAATGTTCTGACCTTTTTAATGAAACCCAAGATTACAGGCCTACCTTCAGTATGAATTTTCAGGCTCCTTTTATAATCACAGAAAATTAACTGGGTCCCTTTTTGACTTTGGAACCCTAGTTGGCAAAATTACACAACTGAGATTTTATGTAAAAGTATAATCTTTAGTCTGGAGGAAAAAAAGAAAGAAAGAAAAGGGGAAAAAAAGAATCAAAGTGTGAGTGGATTTGAAAGCCAGCTAGTTGGAGGGTTTCTTAGTAATGAGCTGTGTGCCAGTAGTAACTGATGTGTAGTGATTAGCAAAAGGTCATTCCCACTGTGTGACCTACCATGCTGATATCCTAACTTAACATGATGCTAGAGAAGGCAGCATGTGCAGTAAATCAGAGCACAGATGCACATTATGCCTGCCGTGAGGAACTGTTAAAAAGCTTTTTTTTTTCTTGTTACAGGAAAAAAAAATAAAGAAAGAATCACAAAACCCCTAAATTGCTACATTAGTTTATTTTAATCATGAGCCCACTGAATCAATGAAATACAGCATTACACTTGCTTCATCATCACAAAACAAGGGCTAAAATATTCAGAAGTCTTTATGAGCACCATTTCTCATTCTTTTTTTAATCTTGGTCTTTTGCTGCTTCTGGTTCTGCTTTGAATGAAGCCTGAAATACTTTAACGAGTATATATATACCACGCTGTATAGCTATACCCCACAGGTATTCTTTGCTCAATCGTTATATTATGCCATTATTGCAGTGACATCAGAGAATAATGTGAACCTGCTGTCTGACAATATAAATTGGCCTACAGATGACAATATCTCTGAATTATTCTCTCTTCCTCAGACCTGCTGGCAGTGCTTGCTGGTTCTATTATGTTACACTTGCAATCTAGCATTTTTTTCATCAAAATAATGTATCTTAATGTGATAAACAGAACAGAGTGGTTCAGCAACAGTTTTATACTTGGCAGTTTTGGAAGTGGTTTTGAGCTCAAAGATTGTGTTTTAATGCTTTCATATTTAGTTAGGTCTGCAAAATGAAGGAATTGGGACACTGAGGAAAAATAATGTGATATTCATCGCATTATGTGCACCTTAGAAGTTTTTGTTGCCTATTTCTCACTGTTAGTGTAGATTCAGCTTTGTCTTCAAGAACTCTATTGAAACTAAGGATTTTAGTCAAGTATTTCCAGGATGGGCTTTCAATCCAGAATGTGATTTATTCTCTGAAAATCATATGGTCTTGAGACTAAGAGAAAGTCATCTTAAGAAATCATAGTGGCACATAGTTGTTATTTGAGGGATATACTTTTTCAACTGCAAATTAGATTGCTAATGCACTCATCTATGGGATAATTTGATGACTGACTGCCTCTCTTGGAAAAAAATGTATTTTATATCTTATATCCATGTTATCAAAACAGCTTGAAGTTTACTTCTTTCCCCAAAACATGTGACTCTTAAATCTTTATGTTCAAGGTAAAATTAATGATACTAAATTGTTCTCTAAGCTGCATCTCTACACGAAAGTGCCAAAGACTAAGCACTATTTTATTGTTAGAACTGAGTTCATGTCCTCGCCTTGGAAATCAAGCAGTACTATGCCATGCAGTACATCTGGTATTAACAATTTGTATATTATATTTTGTGAAAGGAATAGAAAGTATTCCTGTGTTTGCAGCAAGAGCTTGCATTACCAGCTGAAGCTATCTTTGAACATTTGTAAAGGCCTAGAGTTTTTTAACTTAAGCTGTATAGGTTCATTTCACAAAAAAGAATCTAATATGTAATTCTATATTGCATATAGTTTGCCTATTAATATAATATTTCAAAGTGAGGAATAAAATCCAGATACAATTGAGTGAGGTGCTAAAGAAGATCTGTCATTGCAGCTTTCAAGTTCTTTGAACTTTGTGTTTGAGGGGTGCAACTTTTACCCTTGAAGTCTATGGGTGTGCTTACCATGTAATTCAGACACTAAAAGTTTGATCAAAAGCCACATGAGCCATTGAAATTCCACCCTTACTTCCATGTCAGGGCTCTAGTATCTCTTTTGTGCTTAAATCTTGATGAAGTCACGGTTTGCTGCATTAGGATCTCTGATACAGCCACTCCCTTGTACAAAATTAGGGCCCTTTGGATCTGCAAGTGTTTATTTGTGCTGCTAAAGCTTGTGTTGTCTCTGTACAGAACAGAAGGGGCACAGCACACACCCCACTGCACATGTGAAGAGTTATTTGCTATGCTCAGTGATATTATTTCTTAAATCAAAGCAATTTTCTTTGCTAGCAGAGCAAAGACGCTGCTCTTCAGTGTGGAGTTTTAAATTCCCTTTCCCTAATACCATGCCTCAGTCTGGCTAAAGTAGTTCTTATGTTGCAAAAGCAGTGGTTCTTTGATTTTGGTGAAAGGAGTGGGATTTTTAGGCGTTTGTGATTGAAGAATGTTGGAGTTTCTTTGTTTGTGTGTTTGTTTGTTTGTTGTAAACTGGGAATACAGTCTGAAGAAAAATGGGAATTTTTCTCAAGAACTCTCGAACATACAGACATTAAACATACAACACCAGGTCTAAAAGTGAACACTGTTCTTGCTGTAGCAGCCCACTGGCCCTGCTATATATTCAGCATTGTGTGAAGTCCAAACAAATCATGAAACTGGTTTAATGAAAATTTGAGATCCTAAAATTTGAAAGACAAAAAGCTGTAGCTTGCCATTTAGCTTTCCAAGCTTTAAGGTTCCATGCTTAATTCCCCAGTTCAGTTTTACCTCATTTCTATTGAAAAATGAGATTTTCATGAAATCATTCTACTTCATGAGTCAAGCCAAAGAAAACAATGTAATATGTTGAGTAAGTAATAAAGTTGGGAGAGCTGGCAGTGGTGCCTTTGGTATTACAGTAATCCCCTGGTCTTCATTACAGGCACTGATTCTACCTTGCCAAAGTCTGCTTCATTGTCCTGTGTAAAACACACAAGAACGTGCCATCCTTATGTGTATATTTCATAGCGAGCACTTCCTCACTTTTCCTCCCCTCCTCTGATATCTGCTAATGCTAATTTAAAGGCAGTGTTTCCTCTCATGTGCCTCTCCAGCCTCTGTGTCTAGCCTGCACTTTGTCTTTGGGGAAGGCTAATAATGTAGATGAATTACATTATGTGATTTGATTGTCTTACTTTAAAAGACAATGCAAGCTACATTAAACACTATCAACCTTTCAAGCAAACAAAAATTCCTCCTTCAAATATATACAAATTGCTTGGGAAGCTTAGTTCAAAGGAGATTGATGTTGCTTGAATGTTTACATTGACTTTGGCTGGCACTGGAGCAGGTCCTAAAAGCTGCAGTTATTTGAGCCAACCTGCCTGTTTAAGAGCTCGAGAATTACTATACAGACCATGTAATCAGGAGATTTACTATTGATTGGATGATTGTAGAAAATATTTCGATGTTTTCAATATTTAAACAATATACAGTCAAGGAAGATTTTCTATTGTCCATTAATGTCAAATGTTTTGGCAGGAACAAATACTGGTTCATACAACAATATTTCTGTATGTGTGACCATTCAAGACAAAAAAAAATGTACAGAACTCATAAAAGACACAAAGGGCTTCTCTTAATTTCATTGAATAGACCATGTATTTTGCTTTCTGAAGTTAGGCAGGAGGAGAAACCATGGGTTTGGCTTTTCTTCTTTGTCTTTCAGATCCCTAAGCCCTCTGCAGCTGGGACTTTTCATATTTTTCCAATGTATATATTTTTTGCAGTCCTGTCCAAGTTCTCTCACAGTTTGGTTGCATTTTGGGTTGAACTTCTGGACCTTTCTGAGCCCTGTTCAATCCATTCCACCCTTCTTCCGCTACCCAAGCCAGATTTCCTCCTGTTGCAGAGTCTGTAGGAGCAGATGGGTGAGAGAAAGTCTGCGAGGTTCTGCTTTCTGAATATTTTCCTCTAATTGTTGGATTGGCTCAGTGGATCTGGAGGGACCAGTTGGAAGCCAGGACCATCTGCACAAAAGCTCTATACTTTTGCATTGGCCAAAGGATCCTTTATGTCCTCTGACTCTTGGATGGCTTCATTCCAGCAAAGCCATACAGAAGGAGGATTTCTTCTGCTATGACCTCTTTAGGGATATCATATTAAAAGTAAAGGTCACCGAAAAACTGTTTCCAGCTCAAGGGAGATAGCTGTTTCTTAAAGATAACTACCAGTTTTGAAAATGCTGACCTCAGGGACCAAAAACATTCAGTTTTTGTAACACTAATTCCATTGAAAGTCCTACTTATTTTAACACATAAAATTAGCTTTTTTTCTTTTTCTTTTAACTAATAAATTAAACAACTCTGTTTAGCATTTTTGGAGAGACAGAGTTTGCAGCAACTGAGCCTGTTCACAATCCACACGTTGCTCCTTCTCAGAGGAGAAGGAGAGGCACCTTGAGAGGAAAAAGCAGTGCTCAGCAGTTAGGAGATGTGCTTATTCAGGTGGTAAAAGTGCACGATGTGGAAGTTTGGCCAAGTCTGGGCACGAGATCTGTAGCTCTATGTGAGCTTTCCATAACCAGTAAATGGAGGGTGAGGGGGCTTTTTATTGCCTTGGCCCCTCTTTGGATGGAATTCATCCAACTGAACCTCAGCAGTTCGGAAAGTAGGCATCCCATCTCCCTGGAATGTCAGTGAAGAGGGAGTCACTCCCAGGCAGTGATTCATCCTACCAAGGCCGGGGTTAATCTATTTTATGGATATTAAGAAAGAAGAAATTCTTCCCTGTGAGGTTGGTGAGGCCCTGGCCCAGAGAGCTGTGAATGCCCCATCCCTGGAAGTGTTCAAGGCCAGGTCAGACAGGGCTTGGAGCGACCTGGTCTGGTGAAAGATGTCCCTTGAAAGGTGGGTTTTGGGCTTTGAGCTTTGAGCAACCTGGACTAATGGAAAGTGTCCCTGCCTATAGCAGGGGGGTTGGAACTAGATGGTCTTTATGGTCCTTTCCAACCCAAATGTTCTATGGTTCTGTTTTAGGATCAGATGATTTCATTACCCCCTCTCTCTTCTTTGACTATAGCAAGAGCCTGAGTGAGTAATTTCTTTTGGACTAAGTTTGATCAGATGAATCCTTCCCACTAGGACTGAAGAAGTTTCAATTGACAAAAGCACCCTTCTTTCCAGGATGTGTTTAGAGCATGTATAACCTGAAAATGGGCTGAAATCCTACTTAAGTCAACAAATGGCTCGAGGAGGGTTGCAATTAGGTGATCTTTAAGGTCCCTTCCAACTCAAACCATTCTGTGGTTCTGTGAACCTCCAGTCAGATTTAAACCCATACTCTTAAAAAGCAGAGCAGAATCAACTGTGGACTTAAAAGTTTTTTTAAGGGCCTTGCTCAATCAAACAGTAACTGGTCGGAGTACCTCAAGCACTGTTCAGATAAGCAGCTTTTCTAAAAGTAGCCACAGAATAAATATGGTTTGATGGAGGTAGCACTTAGATCTCCTGTCTATTTTAATTCTTAGGATATTGCTGGAATAGCCTCGCCCTCCACACCTTTCCACACATTTTACCGTCAGCATCCAAAATGGCTGATGTCAGTGTTAGCAAATAGTTGCTTTTTAGCCTGGAGATGATAAATTTTACCTTAATCCACATTTTTTAAGCTGCAGCCAGGATTTAATTCAGATGGAATAAATCCTAATAATTGAGAAGGATAAAATTTCCAAAGCAAAGGAAGTCAAGTCAGTGGGAACTGCTTATGAGCTATCAGATTTGGCTCTGATAATCACCACTGACTTTGAAACTCTCCATGCATACGGTGCCACTAAATGTAGCTGGTGCCTTCCTTTTTCAGGAATTTGTTCAGTAAGCAAACTTCAGCTGTTTCCTAATATGATTTTATTATGGTTTTAGAAACTCAAGAGCTGATGAGGCCTAAGAAGTCTTCAGGAACGGCTTGTGACTCCATTCCCTTCTCTACAAATACCCAATAATTCCAAATTTACAGTTATCACAGGAGAAAAGCTGCAGTGACTGAAATGAGGCAAATTACTTCATTGTATGAAACTTTGTGTCAGAGGCAGCACAAGAAGTTGTAAAATGTAAATCTCATGCTCTCAATTTTCCCCGTATTTTCACAGAACTGCATCTGTGACTGTGCAGCACTACAAAAATTTCCTGTGAATGTGCTAATAGGCCTTATGAGAATGTTCTATCACCATCCATCTGTCACTTTTTAACAGGCCTGATTGGCAAGCACTTGTAACAACTGACATCTGTTCTCGCTTATTGATATGTAGATTTATGGTAATTGCTGTGAACAATAAGACACAAAATTACCTAAGGTGAACATTAAATTAAATTTTCATGCCCTTATCCTTATAAATAATTTTTTTTTAAATCTTAAGTTTCAAGCAAGGCATACCGTGCATCTGTTTTGTACATAATTTAATTGTTTTTTTAATCTGCCAGATAACAAAATGAAAGTTGAATTTCCTTGCGATCTTGAGTATTTGCCAAGCTGATAGCACATTGGTAAATACATGTTATTAAAAATGGAATCAAACTGTATTGTGATTCTGGGGTTTTTAATCATTTCCCTTTAATTCCCAACATTGTCTCCATCATGAAGATCAAGAGTTATTCCTTACCCAGAAGGGGTTTTTTTTCCTCTACAGGAGGATTTTCATTTTTCATGTGCAGCTCTGTCTATGAGGCTGTTCCTCAGCATTAAGCAATTTGCATTTCTTCAGAGAGAGGTGCATTTGCTGAGTGAGCAGCACTTTCAAATAAAATACATCTACTCATTTGCCGTCCAGGTCTGTTGCGGGATTTGGGACTGTTTTGAAAAAACTGTAAGATGTGAAATGTGTGAAGAGAGTGTGTGAAAGAGGAGAGAATGAGAGAGAGATTCATCCCACAGAACTGCAGAACTGTACCTTAGCTGAGGTTCAATTGAACCAAAAATCCTCGTTTGAAAGCAAAGTACTTTTTGGGGTCTGGGATTTCAGAGCATTTGGTTTTCCTCCTCCAAGTTTGTCCAAGCAAGTGGGATGTTGACACTCCTGACAAGTTGATGGGAGAAACCAATAAAGAGGGAGCAGAAATGGTAAAATGCCTGGGGAATGTGACACAGTGATGACAGGACTTATTTTTCAGATATTTGAGCAGACAGAGGGTCCTAAAGAGGATGCATATTAAGTGATGAAACTGTTGACAAAATGGGCTCTAGAGCATGCTGGGTGACAGTGTGTGCCATGAGCTCTTGCTGACAGTCACATCTGGGTGCTCAACTCAGTGGGGGTCTTTGCTGTCCTGCTCTTACTGAAGTGTGACAACAGCCAGCAGTTTTTTGTCTTGCGGACACCGAAGCTGACACCCTGTAACATCTGCAGGCTGTTTTGTGGCCAGTCTCTTACGGTCACCTCTACAGTAAAACAAATTGGGTGGGGAGACAACTTTATCACCACCCAGCTCTTCTTCATTCATCTTCTTTAGGCATTGAAACTCATTTGCCAAATTGATGGGTTCCTCCTGTGCTTATACAGAAAATGTCCCATTATTAAAAAAAAAGTTTTTGTGGGATGAGGCAGTGATGGTATTTGTTTTACATTCACAAAGGGGCAAAGGTGATTCATGAGTGCAGAGAGAGCAGTTGTTTGCTTTGCTGCCTGTTGACCTTGTCTGGCCTAGGCTCTCCTCTAGAACCATTCTGTATTCATCACAATTGTTTAATCCTACCATGTATTCCATTTAAAAGTCCAAAGAAACCTCCACACAGAATAAATAGAAGCTGGTTATGACTGATCTTTTTGATTAATAACTAAACAGTGGGTGATAGAAAGCCATTCCTCTGGAGAAGAGCAACCCACTGCTTTCCCAAATCCTTGTTACGGAATGGCATGAAATACGGCCTCAGTGAAGACCAGCAATGTTTGCTGGATATTCTTTGCTGAATTACTTATGCTCCTTATGAAACAGGAAGGTAAATGATAATTGAGGACCAATATCAGTGCAGGATGAAAATTCATTCCATATCTCATTTTGAGAACTACTGACTACTTTGTTCACAAAGAACTGAGTCCCAGTTTAAGTCTTCTCCATCCCCAAAATCTTGTTTGAAATAGTCTGTGGATGCTAAAAGCTTGGTTGCATAGAGGTTTTCCAGCATCCTGCCAGCATCCGTGAGAAAGTGAGGACTTTCACACGGATGCTGGCTGAGAAAGAGTTGGAGAGTTTTTGTAAATAATCCCTTTATCATTGCACCTGCGAGATGTTTTGCAATATTGTTATGGTTAACTGAAGAATTGTTTTGGAATGGGTGTTGTTGAATCTAGCCAATCATCCTGAGAGGTGGATGGTCAAGGAACCAATGACCTTATGCCATTCAAGCGACCTAGAGGATATAAACCGGTCTGTAAATAAATAATTAATTCCGCTTTTCCTGAATTCTGCCTGTTTCATTTCTCTCCGTTCCCGGTACAGCAGCGAGAATAGTCTGCAGTCTTACTATCAGAGCATGATAATTCTTTGGTGGGAAAAAAATACTTATACCCAAGGCAAGCAATTAAGTCAGATGAGTAATTTAAAAAAATAAAACAATGTTGTTTCCATACCTGAATTTCTATCTGAACTGTCTTGCAAAATAGTTTGGATTGGTAGTGTTTGAGAAAAGCCTTTTAAGATGGTCTTTAGCCTCCAAAAGAAACCTTAAAGAGCTTTCTTGGTCATGTAATTTCTCCAAGTGTCATGTTCTGGTTCCAGGCTATGAATTGGTATATCTTGGATCAACTAAAATCTTAATTCCCACCACTGTAATTGCGTCACATTTTCAAAAACACCAACATCTGAACTGAATCTGGGCATTGACCAAGACACCGACATTAGAACCTCAGTCAAATAAGGTGCTCACCTGAGGCCTGACCTGCCTGTTGGAACATGCTGTGTTTAAATTTGAGGCTTTATTCACAAATAGATACTTATATCAAGGTTCATTTCACAGTGCCTAATGCTGTGACAGTAAGAATTCCTCTTTATGGAGGTTGTTGATTGTACTAACCTGAGTCTGCAATACATGTGTTTGAAAGTAATATCACTCTCCATTACTTGAAGGAGTTCTGAATTCTGAGAAAATACCTCTCCTTCATTGCTTTTCTTTCTTCTCAAACATACTTACCAAGTATCTTATTTAAACTCTCTTGTTTTCATTTTCTCTAAGTTGTTGTTAAGCTCCCATTTGAGATACAAAGTGTGCAGGGAGAAGTAAAATCTCTTGTTAGCAAACTAACATTCAGAAAAGATCAGACAAGTTTCTAGGCATTCGAGCTCTTCTTGTTTGGGTGTTCCCCAACACTCATGCAGTCTTCCCAGCTCTATCACTAGGTCTAGAAAAGGTATTGCTCTTCCTATCAAACCTTTTGTGAGTGTATTTGTATTATCAGGACTACAAGAACATAGTAACTCTTTTAGTCTTTTGCGTTTTTGCACTTTTTCAACTCTATTGAGGGCTCAAGCCCTCACAGAGCTCCTTCATATGTCCAAACCCAATGGATGATCTCTCACTGCCATCCAAACCATGTCTCTCACGTCCTTGTGTAAATGCCCAGTCTGAACGTTACTCCTGGGGATAGCTGGTCTTACTCAGGGGATCCTGAGAAGGATCCAGTCTGGTTAGTGCTAGCACCTATCTTATATCTGCACTGTAGCTGCTACTGAAGTATTTCACTTTAGAGTCAGTTCCCAAGTACTTCATCTAGTCCAAGGTAAAAGGAATGTTCTTTTGAATTCCTCTGGAGAGACCAACTCCTGTCCCTCCTATTTAAGCAAATGTATGTCCTTGGCTGTTCCTTAATCATCTTTTTTTTTCCATTTCACAAAAGTTCTCTTTATTGTTTGTCCTTTTTTCTTGCCATCTAAATTAAACTTTTGCTTTTAAATGCCTCCATTTCTTTATGGTTCTCACTAAAATGATGGTGTATCTCCGCCACATCTTCTAAAATAATGAAGCAACAGATGACTCGGTAGACTTGATATCATAATCCAGAGCTTACAGCCTGAAAACCCCTGTCTCAATGATGGCTCTGTGGTCAGACTGATACTAATTTGATATACTTAGTTCATATATGTTTTAGGAAATGAACGATCTAAAGGAAATTGAGCACAATTACTGGCTACTGCACAGTGTAACCTTAGTAGTTATATTGAGAGGAGACATGGGAAACAAATTTTATTCATCCCAATTATATGACCCTGTCCTGAATGTGTTTTAAATGCTAGCTATCTTCTTTACATCCCCCATTGTGTCAGGAAATAATATTGTGCCTGGGCTTCATGCAGAGTTTAAATGACTTTTAATTCTTCTCTTCCCTTAGAAGAGGCAGAAACCAGGTTTAGTTTTCCTGAAGTATAAGCTGGTGTCTTTGGTAAGTTCTCTCAACTCCAAGGTAGAGAGTGAGAGATACTCTTCAGCAACTGTAAGAGATGATTCCAGATTATAGATGTCTTGGGAGTGAAAAGAATTGAGTTTATTGGCAAGGTACACCCCAAGCTCCATGACCATTGAAAACAGCATTTTTTGACAGTTATGATTATGATGATGATTATTACCTGTTTTAATTAACCCTATTGCTTCTCCACATAGGCATGAACGCTTTACAATTACAGAATTTGGCAACTTTAGCAGCCGCAGCAGCCGCCGCCCAGACCTCAGCTACCACCACCAATGCAAACCCTCTCTCCACAACGACTGGTGCTCTGGGAGCCCTCACAAGTCCTGGTAAGAGCAGAGTGCCTGCTTCCAACACACAAACATGGGAGTTGAGGGGAAGATGGTCGTTAAAATGCTGATTCCATGTTGTGTCTTAAGTTCCGTGCTCGTGTAAATTGTGAAGAACCTTTAATAGCTGAATACATTTTTGTTGCTGTTATTTTGAAGCAAATAACTGCTTTTTCAAGTGGTCCAATGTGAACATGTCCACCTTTCCAGATTCATTTCAGGGGCCATTAAAGCCTAACAGACCCATCTTACAGAACTCTGCGTGAAAATTACAATTGCATGGGAAACTTAAGATAAAATTAACTTTTCACAAAGAGTTCAGAACATGACCAAATTCTTCCCATCCAAAGAAAAATCAGCTGAGATGGTTCTTTTTAATCCCCAAGATACTGATGTTTGATTCCCAGCACACGCACATATTGCCTTTACCCTTGATGAATTTTTGTGAAGTCCTTTTATTTTTTCCTTCTCTTGCTGGATCTCGATTGAGCTTTCTTCTGGTCCTGAGTACACAGTTACAGAAGTGATATCAGATGCACAAGGAATACACAGACAGATTCTGACTTCATTACACTAAGCAGAAGCCAGATTTATAGGGGGAAAAGGGACAGGATGAGAGGTGGAGGTACCTCCATGACCACCATGTGGACTTCCAGCCATGCATGTCTGATGTCTGCAAAACCCTAGAGAGAAACTGGGGCAAATTCAGATTTAGGTAACACTTCAGGATCACCAGAATCCACAGAGAGAGATGTTGATTCAGTGTAGTTATTCTCGGTTTACAGTGATGTAGCTGAGTAGAGAATCTGGCCACTTATTGTTACATAAAGGCTGCAGGGTGTAATTACTTGCATCATGAAGTATGTTTATTGCTGTTCTAAGAAACATTCGTATTATTTTAGACACCACTAAAGAACATTTGTGTTTAATCTTGTTTAAGTGTGTATTTATCCCCCATGAAAAAGTAATTCATGGCAGACTGTTTGAGCTCATCAGTAAGGAAAACAGTCTTCACTGCATAATAGAACTGGGACCGAATGTGGTGCTGGGTGTTAGTGCTGGCCAGGGCTCCCATTATATTATGGTTTTATTGTTTGTTTGGGACAGAGGTTAAATGGAAGGAAGCTTGGCTAATACTAAGTTTGTGCAGAATTTTCCTGTTTTGTGGCATGAGCTTCATCTCGACCTAAAAATAATATTCATTAGCAACATCTCTGAGAAGCAGGTTGGGTGAAAATAATTTTGACTTGCTGATGTATTTCTTTTGAACCTGAGCAGTCTCTTCCCTCTGTCCTGGAGCTGGGACTTAACACTTTGCAAAAGGCTATTCCCAGTGTCAGTGTTTCCATGTTGCACCTGTCTAAATGCCACCCATTAGTGGAAGCAGAAATGTTGCATTTCATGCATGCTCTGTGATATCTCTGCAGTTTAGCTGATAGATGTTTGAGCAGCCTTGTCCTCCCAAGACACACGCAACATATCTTGACCCATACTGGCAAGACTTCACAGGGCAACTCAATGCACTGCACTGTGGTGCAGAGGGGCTGGACATTAACTCCCTTTTTCTTTACTGCTCTGCAGCAAAGCAGCACCAGAATGTTCCTGTCGTGCACTTTGTTTTGCCATGTCCACACAGAACTTGGATTCAACCTTAAGGCCCACGTTTCTCTCTCTCCCTCTCCAACACAGTCTTCTTATCCAGCCTGTCTGACTTGCTATTCCCTTTTAATCTGATCTTGAGGCTCCTTGAGTACCTGAAAGGTTGTTTTATCTGATGTCGAGGTCTGCAGAGGCCTGTGGTAGACAAGTGCTTCCACTGGGCTGGGCAGATATGTCTTTGGGGTAACTAGAGCTTCCTATTGCTCAGGTGGTATGGTAGAGCAGATATCAAGGGTTTTTCCAAAGAGATTAATGGTTTTGGCTAGCACATTGAACTTGTGTTATTTTCAAAAAATTCTGGACATTTAGCCTTTCAAATAGTGTATTCAGAATGCCAGCTGCCTTTGAAAGTCTTACAGATGGTACCTGTACACAAGTGTTTCTAATATTAGATAGCTTGAAAAATCTCTAATAGGTCCACTGACCTATTTATGTTGCACAACCAGCCTAAAATCAAGCCTTGTTAAAATATTCTTCAGTTTAACCTTCCTTATCCGGTTCCACATTCTCCACCTTATTACATATTTTGTAAACCTGAATAATATCTTCAGTGATTTTTCTCTGCTCCATGGAAAATGAATTTAGTTTGATAAAGCTTTTCATAGTAGCTCAAAATGTTTCCACTAAAACTTGAAATATGTTGGCAGAAAACATTTAAATCTGCCTTTCGGTATATGGATCTTTGAAGGCCTTAAGGGTATTTTTTTTGGTCTAGTTTTCCTTTAATAGAACACTTCAGTTTGCTGTGTTTCGTAAGTGTAAATTTTTTTGTCTGATTTCAAAGCCTGCGCTAAGCCTAGGAAGAAATGTTTGTCTCTCCAGATAATACAGTAAATTAATATTTCTTAGTTGAGAAAACAGCCCAAATTTGGGGCAGTGCAAAGGTAGATGCTTAAATTTAATCCTTGTCTTGATGTTGTTAAAGGCAAAATACTGCACAGAATGGAGATGGGCATAAGTGTACTTCCAGCATGCCTTGAACCATGGCAGCCACATAAATCATATCCATGTTTCTACCCAGATATATCTCCCCAGAATCAATCTTTGACCAAGAGCTCTTGTTCTGTCCTTTGTAACCATGTGTCATAAGAGCCCCAAAAATGGTTGTTTCAGTTAAAATTCATTGTGAAGCTTTATTTTACATAGATAAGATTTAGCAACCATCCGTGCACCACACCAGTACAGAGGAGACAGTGCTCAGGCCAACTTCAGTGCATTGGCAACACAGAAAAACAGGCCAGGAAGTGAGGAGCCAGCAGGATATCTGATATTTGAGGATTTCCAAACAAATTGAACTCCAGTGATCTTTCTCTCATACATTCTGACTAAATAGCTTTGACCGCAAGAGAGTCTAAGGACACTCATTCTCCTCCATGTGCTAAATACTTTCTCTTAAGCTTGAAAGAGTATTCATTCAGAAAGAACAGAGACAATACAATCCCCTAAACTATTAATTTTTTTATAATTGTAAATTTATAATTTCAATTTTGCATACCCATGGAAGTGTCTCCCTACAGCATTGTTAGAAATGATTTTTTAAAAGCCTTTGCTTAAAAAAACATGAAAGATTAAGCTTTCATTTTAGTAAAAATCCCCTCAGGCAATAAATAGGTTCTTTTGTCTCTTGGCCCTGGAAAAAAAAATTAAAATGGTTTAAATTGCCTATGGTTAAAGTAACTGTTTCTTGCAATTATCAGATGGTAGTGAATAAAAATTAAAATGAAATCATGAAAGACTAAAAACCAGGTAAATGCATATTATGTCTTTCATGAGTTTCTCATGGGTCTTTTGAAGACTCATTTAATCATCTTTCTTGTCTTTTATTTTGATATGATAATTGTTTCCTTTATTTACTTTAATCACCTCTATTTAGTTAATTAATTCTTCACTTTATTTTCATTTCACTTGCTTAGGATACTTTTTCTGTTTTAAAGACAAGTACCAGTAATATTTCATCCTGTTTTAAAGGCAGGTACCTGTGGTATTTCATAACACAAGGATTTGGGCTGAGGTAGCTTTTACCTGACTCCAGTTTGTCTCATCCAGTTTGTCTCAGTTCCCTTTGGGTGGGGACCTGGAAGATTGCATTTCTTGTTAACTGGGAAGGGATTTTGGAGGGACTACCTCAGCTGCAGGTATCCACACTGTAAATATCCCAATTTGGGCAGGATGAATCCCAGCTGAGTGTCAGGATCCTTATTCTCTCCTCCAGAGACTGTCCTTGACACATCCTGTAAATGGATCATTGAGCAAAGAGCTCGCAGGGAGGTTGCTATTCCAGAGCCTGAAGAGATGTAGGGTTCATTCAGTGGGTGGTGGGAATGCCGGAGGTGGATGTAAAGGGGGAACATATAAGATCAGGATCAAAGTATCTGTCTCTAACGCTGTCTGACATTTAATTTCCCTCAGTTGACCCACTACTCTAATTTTCCCGAGGGTAATAACGTGTATTCTGACTGTCCTGGGTGGCACAAGGCCAATACAGTCCTGTAAAATGGGGACCACTCAGAGCAGGTTGGTGAAAGCCATGTCCAGTCAAGGTTTGAATATCTCCAAGGATGGAGTTTCCGCATACTCTGTGAGCTTATTTCAATTTTGTTTCTTCAAATTCACACATAAATGGTTTTTTTCAGTAACCACTAGGAAAGCCCTACTATGTGTAAATGAAGAGATGAAACATCTAATTATATATCCAAATTTATCTGCATGAGCATACACAATATAATTTCTGAGCTGTGGGGAGATAGAATTGCTAAACCAGAAGCTAATTCAGTTTCAGACTTAGGAGCCTTCATTTTCCCTGACATTTTTATGATTATTTGATTCTCTAAACTATTATTTATTCACACAGCTGAACTAGCTATTCATGCTTCAGTAAAAAACTCTTTAAGTTTATCTGTTGTGTAAACATAAGAGGAAATATTTCCGAAGAAAAAAAAATACTGATAGGGTAGAAAGTGAGAAAGTGAGACTTTTTTCCTTTAATGACCTCTTAAAATCCAGCACAGCTTTTGTCATATTATATCAGTATTCAGCCATTAACTCTTACACTGAAAAAAAAAAAGTTCTCCTAAGCACAAAGGTCTAAAAATACTCATTTTCAGACAGATGCTGACATTGAAGAATAACAGTCCCCAAAAAAGGAAGACCGTGAAGTATAGAATAAACTGGAAAAAAAAAAATTACACTGCCTTTCCTGTAAGAATTAATTCATTCTTTCCCTCTGCTCAAAGCAGAGAATTACAACTTATAGCTATCATCCGTGGCTCATTATTTTCTCTACCCCCTAATCTAGTATGAAGATTGTCTTTGTTAGTTGAAGGTGTTCATGTTGTGAGCACAGTTGTTGAAATGGTAGAGATTTTATAGAATATACAAGATGCTTCAGCTGAGAAGTAGTGAAGAATGTTCAAATAACCATTCTTAGAAGATTTGCTTTTTGTTCACTTCAGTACAATACATTTTTCTCCAATCAGTGGCGCAAGGCTGCCACCGTGACATTTTGTTAGAGGCCAGTACACCCACTGAGATAGTTGTGAATTGCTTCCAGGATGATCCAAAAATAATCCTAGCAGTAGGTGTGTAGAAAGGTCTGACAGTTTGCTAAAGACTGAATTTAAGTAGATGCTTCATGTTGGAAAAGATCAGTTTAAAATGCAGAATGGTACTCGTTGTGCTGTAGTACAAATTGATCATTTTTGTGCCATTGCACATGGAATTAGTGCATGTTCTGTTATTGTAAAATTTAAAATAAGTTTTATTAGTTTTGCAGAAGATAGAAAACTTCCCTAATATAATTTTCATAATTTTTAGGATAAAGATACAGTTGATAAATATAAGACATAGCTTAAATAAGTATTTTAAAATACAGTGTAAGTACAGTACACACACTTAACCCAAGTGTATGTTTTTAAATTTTGTATTTAAGTCTAGTTGTATAATTAGCATTGTTACCTTAGTGCTTGGAGGACAGAGAATTTCAATGCCTGATCTCAGCACCAATATTTTAAAAGAATATGTTTTCAAGGAAGCTATGGAAGAAGATCTTGCCTTAGCACATCCAGTTCCCAGTGCCTGTTATTGGACTGCATAATTCAAAGAGATTTGTGACAGGACAAGTATATTTCTGAACTGTTGTGTGTCAGCTGATCTTAGCACTTAACATGGTGCTAAGTTTCTGAGTCTGTGGTTAGTCTCCTAAATAAGTGAATTGATTTTGACTTCTCTTAGTGCCCAGAGATTATGCTGCTTCTTGGAGAGATATTGGTACTAAGCCTATCTGATAATTAGGTCACCCTTAAGCAGGCATGCAAGCACAAGTTGGAGCAAAAAGTAGGAAACTGGGCATGTATTTTTGACCTATATTTGTATTTTTAATAATGCTTCAATATGTCTTAAATAACTAAAGAAGAAAAGAGTGGGAATTGTGGCTAAGAATCTCCCAGAGTCCCAGTACAGTAAAAGGAGAGGAGATGGATTCATATGGAGCCCCCCCTCCAGAACAGCACTGTCTATCCCTGGTGTCCTCACTGGAAAAATGAGCTGGTGATAACCTGAAGGATGCTGATGGCAGCAGACAGGCCCAGTTTGCCGGGATGACCTGTTTGCATATTTGTCCCTTAAAATGTAACAGGTCTTTGTACATTCTCCTCTCAGCAGGGTTTCTGAGTAGGTGCAGCCTGAAGGATCTCAGGGAGGTTCGGGCGCTGAGTGGGCTCAGGGTGGGCAGAACTGCTTTGTGAAGCAGTGTGAGGCTGCCTGACAGCTGCAGGAGTCATTTTGGCAAAGCTCCTTATCTGTTTTAGAATCAACATTATCAATTTATGAATTTTTGGCACAGAAATCTCCAGCTGTTTCCTCAGAATTCCATAAATACCAAAGGACAGAAACATGTGCATATTTTCAGTCAAGCATTGTGCTACTTAATTTTTTTAGTTTTGTTTTTTTCTTTTAGGAAGCAGCATACAGTACTAAACCATGGATTAGTAGGATCTAATTCAACAGGAGACATGTTTGTTTTTTAAACATTATTACATTATCATCTTCCTAAAGTATTAAATCCATTGCCTTAGCACATTTCAGGATTTACTTTGCTTGCAGTATACAAATAACTCGTATAATACATTATATTTTGTAAGTGTCTCTCTACCCCACTCTTAATCTCTATTTCAAGCTACAAGAATCCCAGTTTGTAAAAAAAAAAAAAGCTGTTTTTCTTTCTGTTGGAAGCACTATTTGAAGTTCATTCGGGGTTGCTTTCTACTAAAGAAAGATGATAGTATCAGCTTGCCTACACAGGTAGATATGTGAGCTTATATGTAATATATCTTACAAGAAGCTACAAGCACAGAAAATGCTGCAGTTCATAATACCCAGGAAATAATGTAAATCTTAGAAAAACTCATGCAATTTGAAGGAGCTTTCAACTACTGCCAACACTGTTCCTTCAATCCTACTGGATTGTGCATGTGTCCATGGATACTCCTGGTCTGTTTCCCTAAGGCAGAATAATTAGAATTAATAGTAAAAAATAATAATTAAAAAATCTTATTTTTATTCTACTGTTTATTATTATTGATGTCTTAACCTAACTGTTTCAACAGTCTCTCAAAAGAACTATATGCTCGAATATGTGGCTCCTGAATTATTTTATGCAATGGCCAAACAAAAATATCTCCAACAACTGCATGTGTTTAAAACCAAGTAACGTAAACCCTTGACTGCCTTTGCTGTTTGCAGAACAAAAATGTGCAATATGGATGAAAAGAATCAGTGTCACAGTGAACTAAATATGACTTTACAAATGTTCTGCAAAGGACCTGGCTGAGGCAAGATAATCCTCCAGTTCTGCAGCTCCCAGGGGTGAACAACTGCATTTTGTGGATGTGCTATTGCAATAAGGTTGTGCTTGCACACCTCACTTAGAAACCCATCTGCCATGGAAATAATTGCATGCACCTTCAGGATTCATAACTTCTTTAACTACAAACTCAAATTTTCAATATATAGTTGTAATGGGTTAGCTCATCTCTGTTCTAAAATACCATGGATAGAACTCCTAACTGTCTGAAGGAAACAAGTCTTTTAGAAACATCCTGTTGCAATGGAAAGACAAACACCTCCCAAGGACTGTTTACCTGATCTTAAGACAGATATCTGAGAGAAGTGAAAAAGAAGATGCATCAGACCATCCTCTCCTGTGTACTAGAATTTGAATTGGCATATAAGGATGTGGTAAGCGCTTGTAGAACAAAAACACTGCTTACTTTGAATGATAGCCTTGGACTCCTCTGACACTTTTTTCCTTTTTTTTTTAATGGAGAGATGCTACTGCATGTTGTTTGTCAATGCTTGGTGCTGAAAGTGTGTCAAAGATGTTGCAGGCACACCGGGGGCAGTGTGAAGGAACCTGTACTCCAGGCGGGAGTCCTTGGCCTCAAGTAGAGCCTTCTTGATTTTAGATCAGAAATTCTTTGGAAAGTGATTTATAAGTGGCTGTATTCTGAAGTGGCTCCACATGGAGGTCATTTCAGCATCGGGGCATGCGTCTCGGAACAATAGCCTGCTCCAAATTGTGTGAGATAGCTGTAATAAACATGAGAGCACAGCTGGAAGTTCCCTGTAGAAATGGCTTTGATGTGAACTCAGTGGTGCTTCAACGAGCACAGCCACAGCCCTTGGCCCCACCGAGTAAAACAGAGTCATAAGTGCTCAGTAATTCTTCTTTGTTTTCTTCATGTTGTGGTGATTCAATTTGGTTTGATTTCAGTTAGAGTTAGAGTTGGAAATATCTGATGGTCAGCTATGAAGTTTAACTCAAGCCAGTCCACTGTGCATTATTATTCTATTCCCAAGCCTCTCTAAAGTGCTTCCCACCCAAAACCAAAGGCGATTTATCATTGTGGTGTGCTGGGGAGAATGCACAAGATGTTGCAGGCACAGTATTGAGGTACAACTTGTAGTTTACTCTAGAGGTGGATGGTCTTCACTGAGCAATGCATTTCAACAAAACAGAAGCATCAGTGTGGAATTGGCCCAGAATATTAACTTTCTTTTTATTCTCTCTCTCCATCTTCAAAACCTCATAGGAAAATTTGCTCTTAAACACCAAGATTCACAAAATCAGCCTAGATTCACAAAGACATGCCCAATCAATAAACCCTTGTTTGTTAAAATCCCTTCTGCTAGATAAATAGGTTTGGAGGAAAGTTATGGAACAGAGGACTAGAAAACTACAAAAATAACCAGCTAATAAGTTTGTCTGCCATACCTGTTGTACCTTTGCATGCTCTGTTTTCTCCTCCTTCTTTGCACTGCTGTGGAAGGTCTGTGGTGTGGACACTGTAATTTCATGACAATCATAAATGTCAAGTTAGGTGTTAACATAAGTAAGTGATTAAAGTGAATGTCCCTAATTTTCACTTCTCCCAAGCTTTCTTAGCTCTCAAAAACCCATGCAGTGCTGAATAGTATCGATTTATGAGCCTGAAGTTATTCTCCCATTGTTGAAGACCTTGGCTTCTGAATTTGCAAAGAATTTGAATGAATTGGTTCACCTCTTCATGTTTTGTTTTTTTTATTCTTGTATAAGTCAATGTTCACAAAGAACTTAGTAAAATATAAAGCTGTTTTCAGCAAGCCAGAGCCAAAAAGATCACCGTGGGGAAAGACTCCTTCCTCTCCTCTCCCTCTCCTTCTCTGTCATGCTTGCTCTCATTTGCATGTGCATGCACACAGATACAAAAAAAAGACGAGATGTTGAGTGCATGGCACTCTCCCTTCCTCCTTTGCACACTGCTGCTTCTCTTTCCCTGTTCCTTGAGAAGATACGGACAATCCTTCATGGGCACAGTTCACCTGTGAGTAATGAAGAAGCAGAGGGACACTGACTTATTAGAAAAAGGCTGTGATATTGGTATATGTCTTTCTATATTGTCATTCTTGTTTCCCCTGACTCTTTCTTGCTCTCTTGCTTTTCTGGTGCTCTTTCCCTGGAGTGCATCTGTCACTTTTATTTTATCCTATCCAAGCACAAGCAAAGCACTTAAAGTTACTAGAATCTTCCTTTTTGACATGTCAGACAGCACTTCTGAGATACCAGAAAACGTGGAAGTTTTTACTTCTTTCTCCATACCAATGGCAATGTGTTTGTCAGAGGACCTTATGGAAAATACACCTCTCCGGACCAGGAAAATCTACCTCACCTTTGCCAAAATTTGCCCTGAGAAATAGAACCAGTGCCTGCTGGTACAGTTAGCAACAGGGAGACCACCAGTTTGTGCAAGGGTGAATACTTGGATTGGCTGGAGATCACTGTAAAGGGCAGACAATTTAATGCCAATCACACATGCTAGTTAGATTAGAATACTTATGAGGAGCCCTAGTGAAAGGCCAACTGCATCTTCTTCTAGCAAAAATATTAAAATGCCCCCGCTTTTTCCCTCTCCCCCTCCAGATTCTCCACAAGAATAAATTAAAATTTGGAGGTGCGGCTATTATCACAGAATAATTAGACCCCATGGGATTAGAGACACTCAACATTTGCTAGTGCCTCTGGGTTGTGATTATCTAATAATGATGATGCCTCTGTCATTGCTTAATTATTCTTCCCCTTTAAAATGTTCCTTCTGCAGTCAGAGCCCGTAGAATGTGCTCATTTCAGCCAGAAACACCACTGCAAATTCCTGAGAGCAATGTCACATGGGCACCATGATTGACTTGCCCACTTCTCCCCCACATGATGTTTATAATCCTCATTTCATAAGCTCCAGCATTACTATATTTGAATCATTCCACTTTTCTATAAGACGTTTCATTTGTGTGTTTAGGAGAAAACTCTGGGGCCTCCATCTCTTCAAAACAACCAGTTGGTGTTAGTGCTACATAAAGAGAACACACCTTAATCGACTGACCTTAAATGTATAAGATCAGTTCTGTCCAGAATCCCTCCTAATTCCAGGTCGGTGGTCCAGACTCCCAGCTACATAAGAGCCTCCTACAGCGGGGTGCCATTCATCTCTGTTTAAGAGAGTACCACCACCAAACTAAAATATTATAAACCAAATTCAGAAGCTTTGCACAGACTTTGTCCAACACAACTAAACTTTGCCCGATATCTTTAGTCTTTCAGTCAGGCCAGCAGGTGTTCCTCATGTTTAGATACAGTTTTCAAGACACAGTTCCAAACATGATTGGTTTTTGCAACTAAAGATTAGAAAGGAAACAGGGAACGCAGCCTTAATCTGATTATCCTTAAATCCAGTGTTGTCTCTTAGCTTTATTATCCCCCTTGGACTAAGCAAGGGACAAAGGCATATTTTGTTTACCCAAGAGATTTTGTGTACTAAACAAAGATTTTAAATTTAGCTGGCTAAAATTGGAGATTTCTACTTTGGGTTTAATATTTCTTTTTTCTTTTGTCCTTATAATTCTCTTCCAAACTCTTACAATTTTTTTCTGTCACTGTCTGCGGAGCTGTTAGAAATACTATTTTTTATTTACCTTTTTTTTACTGCCTTTACTCTCTTTGTATAATTTGTTTATATCCTTTCTTTACATTCTTCTACTGTGATTTTATTTTCTGTTGCACATTGCTGAATCTAAGAGTAATCTAAAACCTCAAGGAAAAACCCAAGGTCAGAACTTCCTTTTGTTAGATGTAGATTGGGCCCTGGAAACCTCGTCCACACAGTGTAGTTGTGGCAGCCTAGAATCAAAACCACAGATGAGAGTTAAGTGGAATATTCAATGTCAACCTCTGTTTCTGTAAACAGACCCAAGAACAGAAACCAGTTCTGCTGTTCAGTTTTCAACACATCTTCGTTCTTCAGCCTTCTTTTATTCTGCCTTAGTGTGAGCTGATTTTCTCTACTTTTCTCCTACATTGCTCTAATTCCTATAGAATAATTGAGGTTGGAAGGTCAGTCGGGACATCTGTAGCCCAGCTCCCTGCTCACGTGAGATCAGGTTGCTTAGGGCTTGATCCAAACAAGTCTTAAAAGCCTCCAAGGGCACGGATGGAGCAATCTGGGTAATCTGTTCCAGTACTTGACAATCGTCACAGTACAAATGTTTTTAATTATATCTGAACTGAACCTCCCTTGTTTCAATGTACTTCTCATCTTCCCACCATGTACTATTGCTTTATCTAGTGGATGACCTCCTTTTAAGCACTGGGAGGCTGCTTTAGGTCCACCTGAAGCCATGTCTTCTCCAGCCTGAACAAGCGCAGGTCATTACAGGATGAGTGCTGGAGCCCCTGACCAACTTGCTGGCCTTCCACTGAACTTCCTCCACCTGATCAATGTTCTCCTCGCAATGAGGAACCTAAATCTGCGTGTAGTATTTTGATGTGATCTAACAAGCACTGAGTAAAGAGGAAACTTGGATCTTCTGGCTCATCTCATGTTCCACAGTCCAGGATGCTGTTTGCTTTCTTCGCTGCCAGTGCATGCTGCTGGCTCATGCCACCTCCCACCAAGACCCCCACAGGTCCTTTTCAGCAAAGCTTCTCCCCAGCCCATCCATTCCCTGCTGTGTTATCGAAAGGGATTATTCCTCCCCAGGTGCAGGACTTCGCATCTATCCTATTTAATAAGGTTCATGTTGGCCAGTTCTGCCCATCTGAATCCCTCTGAATGGCAGCCATTTAATCAGCACCACTGTAAGTCAGATCCGTTTTATCTGGCCCTTGGAGTCAGTGGGCTTAGGAAGGCAGCAGAAAACCAAAAATACACCCAAATTCAGTACAAGAAAGAGGATTCTGGACTTAGACAGTAGCCAATGCAGATCTGACATGAGTGTCTCCCAAAAGAGAACATGTTTTCTCTGCAATTTCTCTTGCTTAAAGCCACAGAGATGCTGAACCTAAAATTTGTGAGCAATATTGATCCCTTGTGCACTACTACTTCGTCTTAACTGGAGCAAAAGAAGTACTTGGAACACCAAGTTATTTAAACTCTCCATTAAGTAAAACAACAAGAACAAAGTTGTGGTTCACAGGTGAGTGGTGATAAGAAAGTGGTTGATATCAGAGTAAACACTGAGCTTCCTGTTGTGCTATGCATTTTTAGTGACAGGTAATTGTAATGTGTAACCAAGGGCTGCCTACAGGAAAGCTGTCAGCAGGGCTGACACAGTTACCATTGTGGATCTCTGTGTGCAAAGTCCCAGCATAGTTAAGCCAGTCTTGGAGCTGCCCTGAAGCCCTGCAGCACCAGAAATCTGGTTCTGCTCCAGAAACATTATAGCTGCTCTTCACGTGGATGAGGTTGGCAAGGTGTACAGCAACTCTCCGTGCCTGCAAAGAGCTGAAGTTGCCCTTGCTTTTCTTTGCCCATTCTCTCCATTAGTCCTGCCCTGAAACCAAAATAATGTTTCCAATAAGAAACTTCACTTAAAATGTTTGTAATGCCTCATGTGCTTAATATCTTACTCCATGACTTGCAGTTTGTGTATCATTTCCAGACAGTATGCCCATGTTGGAAGAGGAGGAAGGGAGCAGGCCAAGGTGGAGAGGAATGGAGAAGGGCACAGTTTACACTGCCCATAAATAGTGCCAAATTAGTACATATAGCAGGGAGTTTCCTTCCGAGAGATTTGGTGGTTTTTGTGGTATAGGACTTTGCTGAGAAGTCATTGGAATTCTTTTTTTACTTAGACATTTACCAAAGAAAAAAAAAGGAAAGAATGAGGTTGACTACACACTGCAAACCATTTCTCTGCTAAATCATAGTGGCACATGTGTGATTGGAATAGGTCCTTTCCTTCAGTGCAACAGTGAGAGGGTGGCTTATCTAGTACTTTGTCCTCAGGCAGCCCTCCCAGACCCTAACCTCCACTGTGGGAAGAGGATTCCTGAAGATGATCAGAGGGCTGCAGCACCTCTCCAATGAGGAAAGGCTGAGGGAGTTAGGGTTGTTCAGCCTAGAGAAGGGAAGGCTCCAGGGAGACTTTACTGCAGCCTTTCAGTACTTAAAGTGGGCCTGCAAGAAAGATCACGACAAACCTTTTAGCAGGGTCTGTAGAAATAGGACAAGGGGCCATGCTTTTAATCTAAAAGAGGGTAGATTTAGACTATATACAAGGAAGAAGTTTTTTGTTTTGAGAGTGGTGAGACACTGGTACAGGTTGCCCAGAGAGGTGGTGGATGCTGCATCCCTGTAAACAGTCATGGTCAAGTTGGACAGGGCTTTGAGCAATCTGATCTAGTTGAAGATCGCTCACTGCTCATCTTTATAGATGCCTTCCAACTTAAACCATTCTCTGATTCTATGATTCATTTTATAAATTGACCCTGAGACATAAGAGAGGTGGGATTTGCCCAAGGCTGTACTACAGACAAACATAGGTCTGTGGTTTCAGTATACCAAGAAGCTCTGCCAAGGGCACTCCTTGGTCTGAGGTGTAGGAAATTAATAGGCCTGACAAAAATGTGCCTGTGCCTCCAAGATACGCCTTTCTAAGAGACAATGCAGCAACTGTGAAGAAGCAGAAAGTCTTGCAACAAAAATCATAGCAATTGCTTTATCTAGGGCAGCACAAGAAGTTTGAGGGAAAACTGGGAAAGTAGCATCTGGTAGTTGAGCTCATCTGCGTGCTCTTAAGGGCAACTCAGCCCAACATGAAATAGAAATCTAAAGGTAGGGTGTCTGAATTGGAGGTCTTTAAATCTCAGAGACAGTCTAGTTTTTACTAGACTAGCTTAAACTAACAACGAGGCTGCCAAAGGTGGGGAAATTAATTCCATCCACAGTGTGTGTGGCAAAGCCAAAGAAATATTTACACATCATTGCCTTTCCTAGATGCTGTTATCCTGAATCTAGTTTTCCAGCTGAGGCAAATCTAGATGATGTAAATCATTATGACTTTATTGACGTAAGCTAGCCAAAAGAATGGCCAAAAGTTTCTATGCTAATTCCTGTTGTTTTTCTAGGTTGGCATAATTTTTAGGAACTGTGTTGAAGTGTTATTTAAATTAAAATTTAAAAGAAAAATGGCTCATTGCTAGTTCATATTTCAGTTTGAAAAAAAAAAATTCACTGACCTAAAAGGTGTTATAACCATTTATAAGAAGTAAATCTTTTAAGAACATTTGAAAACGCGAGCTCCTTCTAGCCTTAAAAATCTCCGTGAGTGCAACATTACTAGTTAAACACAAATATCTGTATTGTGTAGAGCAACCACTCCAAATAAATATGTGTTCTCTGTATCAAAGAGAGCTCTGTCAAAGAATATATTAACTAAAGGCCAAGTTTCTTGGCTTGAAGCTTGAAGCTGATAACGAAAATTTCATCAGTTAAACGTAAGAAGCACAGTAAGAGGAGTGGCAGGCACTGATCTTTTCTCTGTGGTGACTGGTGACAGGACTCGAAGGAATGGCCTGAAGTTGTGCCAGGGGGCGCTTAGGTTGGACATTAGAGAAAGGTTCTTCACCCAGAGGGTGGTTGGGCACTGGAACAGGCTCCCCAGGGAAGTGGTCACAGCACCGAGCCTGACAGAGTTCAAGAAGCATTTGAACAATGGTCTCAGGCACATGGTGGGATTCTTGGGGATGGTCCTGTGCAGGGCCAGGAGTTTGACTCAATGATCATTGTGGATCCCTTCCAACTCAGCATATTCTGTGATTCTGTGAATGTTCTGGTGTGGAGGCTGGAGGGAGTTGTGATTTTTTCTTTTGATTTTTTTTTTTTTTTCATTTATTTGGTGTCAGAGGAACCTGTAAAACCCAATTTATAAATTATGTAGGTAGCCAATCTATTTTTGTCTTCTGGACAACTAAAAGACATAAATATAGAAAGTATTCCGACAGTGAATTATTCTTCCTTTGCCATTACTCTGAGCATTTGTGGAGCCCGAGAGTTTTGGTGACACAAGAGAGTTATACAGGTTCCCCCAAAGTAGTGCAGTCATTTGCTGTTACCGCAAGGCATGTGATTTTTCTTTTTTCCCTTCAGTTTAATATATGTTACAATTTTTTAGTTGAAAGGAACTAGAAAATGGCAAAGGACAGGAGAAGCATAGTCTTGTTTCTAGATGGATTTCAGTGTATTCTGGAAGGACATGAAGTAAAACTTTCAGCTGGTCTAAGCCTTCACACTTGTCTTGAAGGACCTTTTATCTTCTGTTTCATCTTCCTTTAGTTTTGGGGACAAGGAATACCATTGTTTCATCTGTTGGTTTTATATAGCATTTTGTTAGAAAATTTCACCTATCTTAGTATCTTGGACCTTTTATAGCCCTTTTATGGTAGTATTTTAGCTCATCACTGTCTTCATTTCAGAGATGCAGGTCTCAGTTAGTGTAGAGTGTCTCAGGAAACTTCATGCAGAAGATGCTTGATCTCTCCAAGCAACCTAAAAAAGGAGGTCCCTTCATTTCTATTCAACCCCTGTTCAATGAGACAGTGGAAACCACACAATGTGTTCAGTCTCTTTCTCCTCAAAGAAGTGTTAAGCCAAAGAGGAAAGAGCATTGTCCCACTGCATCTGTGAGGCAGATCACTGCTATGCAGAAGAAATACCACAACAACATAATACTGGTTCCTTAGGTGCTTTAGGGCTGCAATTAGTACTGTACAGTGAGTACGTGCCAAGTCTTTATTCAGGCAAACTAGAAAATCTGCATTGCAGCTTCAAATGGGAGAAGCACTGAGGCACCTGCTCTTTATTTGTCTGAGGGAATAGAAAAACTTCATATCAAAAAAAGAAGAAAAGAGATGTTGGCCCCAGATACTGACCATCCCTGGAGCATGTGTTTGAGCAGCCAGTGATAAGAGCCCCCACAATTCACTGTGAGCTGCACAAGAGGGAAGGTTTTAAGCAGATTTTTTTTGCCTTCTCCAACAGATGTGTTGACAATCCATGAGCATATGGCTCTTGTTCATAGGAGTTATTTGCCCCCAGCTTTAATGTAATTTACAGGCAGTTTCCTAGTCCCCATTTCTCTCATTTCTTAAATACATGTGTTTCCTCAAGAGGAAATGGTAATGATCCTCTGAAACAGAAAATGGATGGAATTTAGTCCAGTCAAAACCAATCAGATCCTTCAGATCTGAGTTTTATATACTTCATTTAAATCATTTGCTAATGAACATTGACAGAAACACAGACCAGTGTTGGTCAAAGGGAATTCACTTTATTTTTTTCCTGTCTTTCTGTTGGTGCCCACATTATCTGACAAAAGTGGGGGTTTTTACTTGTTTATTATTACTTTTTTAAATCAAAGACATTATTGGATTCTTATTGCTTTGTGGGGACAGATTGAATAATCAAAGCTGCTTCTATTTGGAACATATAAAATTATTCAAGTGAACATCACAGCTGCTAAGACACAAGGAATGCATAACAGAGTCTGGAAATCTCTCTTGCCCCACAGCATGAATGTTCTTTGTACTTTGAGGCCCCAAGAGTCTGAAAACTTGTCTTTAGTGGGTCTTAATGTTGCAGAGGCAGGTTATTTGTAGGTTAGAGCTTCAAGGTTTACCCACAGAGTGAAAAAGTTAACTCCTACTTTCCATACTGGATCCTGTCAGCTCTAGAGACTTCACTTTCTTGAGGGTTCACTGAGTAATCTGATGTGTTTGACAGTCCAAAAAAACATCAAGATAAAAGTAGTCTTAACCATTTCATAGCTAGGTAATGAATAGGAGCAAAAAAAAGCATGGTGTAGACGTGATGTTCCTCCAGTACATCATCAACAAAACTCTGATTTTTAAATGTTCACTTTTTGTAAGACAATGCAACTTTTTAACAAAAAAGAAAAGGAAGTCTTTATGAGTGATACACGAAAGTAGGGCTCAGGAGACAAGCTAAAAAGTTAATTGCTTCTGCAGCTTTTATAAGTGTGATTCATCTGGTATAACTTTACCTACCTGTGCGTTAAGTGTTTAATCTACACTGGTTATTCAAGGCCCTTCTGTGAGACAGACAGGTATTTCTAGTTGGCCCAACCTATCCCAAATGATGACTCTTTATTACTTTCTTATGACAAGAGAGTGAGTCTCTTTCTCTCCCTAAACACATAATTTAGATGGATTCATCTCACCTACTTTCATCATTCCCTTGACATTGAAGCATCAAGGACATTTTCTCCACCTTTTCCCCTCTGGCAGAGCTTCTGGGGATATGTATAGTATCACAGGGATGCATATACATGACTAGCTATGTGCAAAGGCCAGGATAAAAGCCTGCAATAAAATGGATGGTAGTTACATTTTGTATTTGCCTGGTCATTCTAATCTTCAGGTCTTTAAATGAAGTTCATACAATGTCCTAGAGCATAGTGTCTTCACTTAGAATAATTAAACTTACTCTTAGAACATTTGGGGCCCAGAACAGTAAGCTGTTGTATGACAAAATTACTGAGTAATTCTTGTTTCTTCAGTGATGGACTTTGAGGTGTGTGGCAAAATCCCAAAAGCCTGGTTAGCTGATCGGCCTGGGTTGCTAGGTTGATTGACAAACTTTTGAGAAAGTGTCTGATCCCACACATACTGGTTTGGTATTGTATTTGCAAATAATAGCACAATACTGAATTTTGTGATCTAGTATTTGCAGTTCTAGACTCAGCAACACTTTCCATGAACAATCACACTATTAATGTCTTGAACAAGGTTGGTCTTGTTGGTCTCATTTTCTTTTTTCCTTCTCCTTGCAAGTAGCCCTGTTGTTGTGCTTTGCATTATTATAAGCTGTTCTGTGGTTAAATAAAATAAAGAAACTATGGCCTTAATTTTGCTTTGTTTTTTTTTCCTTTCAGTGGCTGCATCAACTGCTAATTCCACAGCTGGTGCAGCCATGAATTCTTTGACTTCTCTGGGTACTCTCCAAGGACTGGCTGGAGCCACTGTTGGACTGAATAATATTAATGCACTAGCAGGTACCGTAAACAGTGAGTATTTATTGCTGTGGTGGACAGCCTTCCCCAATAATCATGCCACAAAAACGATCAATTGTAAAGTGATAATATGATTTTTAATCTCTACACCAAATATGGGGCTCACGTTGATCCAGTTCCATTCATGGTACATACGTAGTTCTGGAGCCTTTTAGTTTCACACAGTTTGCTCTGCAAAGTGAATTTCCTTGGGTCCCTGCATAAAGACTCCCCTTCTTGCAGTACATATGGAAGGTAAAAGAATCGTCACCAGGTATTTGGTTTGTCTAGGTTATAGGAGAGGCTCCATTTTCATTGAGAGAGTCTGACAACAGGTGTATCACCCTAATGTACAAAACCTCACTCAGAAAAGTAGTGCTAAGAAAGATGTTTGCCATAGAGGCAGTCCTTTAAAATGTCTGTAAGAATTATCTAATTTACTTGAGGGCAACATGCTTTAAAAATGAAGGCAAGTCTTTGGCTTTTAATTGGCAAGTATAGGAGAACATGCAGTCAGTCACCTGTAATGCCAGAGCACGCACACCTATCCTGTGACATCTTAACAAACCCTGGCATCTCCAGCTAAGTAGATGCCAGTAGTTGTTAGAATACCTTGTTCTTAGCCTTGGTCAAGATTTTCTTGAAGAAGAAGGATTTTTTTTTTTATTGTTTCTGCTATGATGACTTCACCTTTGCCTGTAATGGAAGAGATTTGCCCAGCTGCATTCTCCCCCCTCCTTTTTTTTCTTTAGCTGCTGTTGCTCCTTGCATTTCCTTTTGCGATGCAAGGAATCTATTTGGTCATTGCCAGTCCATGACCCATCATAATGTACCCTCAGGAATGGATGTCCTCCTCAGTATCTCTTGCTCACTCTGATGCTCTGCATGATGTCCTTTCTGTCACTGTTACTTGGCTGCTCACCCAATCTTTTTGTTCTGTGATCTCTGGTTGGCATTGTTGGGAGCTGGGAAGGAAGGGGGCTTATGGATGTCCATGTAGCAATGTTGAATGGTTGCATGGGGTCTCGTGTAAAATAGGACTTGCTTCTGGCAAGGATATGTGCGTTTCACACAAAACAACCTCTTTGTAAATACAACTCAAGGATAGCTGAGGAAAAGTGAGTATTAGGTCCCAAAATGGCAGATGTTAGTTTCCTTTCTTATTGTTCCATTAGTGTCAAAGCCAGCCACTGGAAATGGCATGCATGGAAAGCTAACTTACCTCCTCTTCTCTCATGAGCTTTTGTAGTAAGAGATCTACTCTGTCATGAGTAAGAAATCATTAAATGTCCTTTCTGATTAAGAGTCATTGTGCTTCACTTGGTTTATAATAGGTCATAATATCAAGAGCAAAATATGGCATCCCACTCCTCCCCTCCCACAAGTACTAAGAACCCAGACACACTGGAGCACTCCAATATAATGTACCCCTTCATCAAGACCAAGCAAGAGTGAATCCTGTGAGCTCTTTGTGTGGGAACCCTTCTGTTGCACTCCCTTTAGCACTCCTTGCTAGGCTGCAAGCAAAGAGTTTACATTTTCTCAGCAAGTATTTTGAGGTGATGTGTGTGCAAACTTATCTGCATGTGTCATTTGACGTATTAATGATGTATTCACAATCTGGTACCAAATTTCAGTTTGTTTTAAGTCACCATTGCTTCCATGGACTTGTACTGACAGTGACTGCAGTCCCAAATCTTCTTCATGGATGTTTTTATGGATATGTGTACAGTGCTTACAAAATGTGTGTGGGTATATCTGTCTATGTATATATATACATGAGAGAGAGCTAAAGAGGGGAAACTGCTTCCCCATGACACAGCTCAGCACCCTGTTCTCTCAAAAGGGTGACACTGATTATCACTTTCTGGTACTCATGATGCTGATGATAGTGAAGCATTGCTCAAATTACAATAACCTCCCCTGTCTATTTTAATGACAATCTGGGTCTTTTCCTGATGACCATGTCTGATTCAGTCATTCACACTCAAACCCACTGGGGAGGTTACCTTTGGGAAACCTCACGTTTAGTAAGTCTGATGTTTCACACTGACATGGCTTATGCTATGGTCATAAGCAGGCTAGTAAAAAATATTCACTGGCCATGGACATTCCTGAAGTAACTGCAGCAAATAGGGAATTGAGTGACATTGCTTCTAATTGGGGAATTAGAAAATCCAAAGCACAAGTTAAGCAGAGCTTAACCCAGAATTAATCAGAACGTGGCACTGGGCTTAGGCATTGATTTATATACAGATTCGAAGAGATGCTCTTCTGCCTAAGCCATGTCCTGCTCTGCATGTGAGAATCACATGGAGAATGTCTTCCATGTTGAGCTCAGTAGAAGACTTTTATCTGTTTTCTCGATCTTGTCTGGGTCTGTGAAAAGAAAGCGGACTATGGAGGCTGATAGTGCTGGCATTGTAGAGAGAAGCATTTTAAAAAGATGTCTGGAGGCC
Source organism: Eulacestoma nigropectus (assembly GCA_013397775.1). NCBI lineage: Eukaryota > Metazoa > Chordata > Aves > Passeriformes > Eulacestoma > Eulacestoma nigropectus. The sequence continues at coordinate 803,633 of VZTE01005687.1, read as the reverse complement.
TTAAATAAAGTGGAGTATGGTAAGTTTAACTGTCTCCAAGGTTTTCGCAGCAGTTGTACCTAAGTGTGGGGATTCAGTCTTCCCTTGGTTGTTCTTGAAGCACCTAAAACTTTAAATGGGAAAACATTAGACTGTCTGCTTTGAGCATGTAAATTTAAGAATTCTAAGTAACAAAAAGAATTATGAATTATGAGGAAAAATTACTGAAGAGGGAGGAAGTGATTCTTTGCAGTTAAGAAGGAAGACCATACTTTCAGGATACTGGACAGCCACAGCGCAGTATTTCTGTGTGACCCCAGGGCAGTCACTTAGCCTTTCTGCCCCCTTATTTACATCTGTAAAACAGAGATAAAACTATTCATGACAGATTTGAAGGTGCTTGAAAAGCACTTTGAAAGACCTTTAGACTTGGCAAGCTTTTGTTACTTCTGTATTATGTAGAGACACTTAGAAAAGTAGGCGGCCATAGATGAGAGGCTCCAAAAGGTTATTTCACAGAAGGGAGGAAGGGACCAGAGTTCAGTGTGAGACTGAGGTGCATTGGTAGAGATAATAAAGAGATGGCAAAGATGCGTAACAGCAGCTGGGCCTTGCAGATTTCATAAAAATGTAAGAACAGAGAAAGTGTCGGGCGCTTTCTGCAGCTCTGTTTTGCTCAGGAGGGAGGTGTATGCCACACGTGGGTTGTGGCAGCAGTAGCTGTGCCCTTCCCAGGAACAGTGCTGTGGGCCGGCTTGTCTGGCTGATGGCTGATCTGGAATTGCCTGGTGGGAAGGTGCTATTGATTCCAGGGGAAAGGAGGGGGAGGATGCTGCCCACTGCAACTCAAAGCATGTTTATCTAATAGGCCAATGACTCGCGAAAGATAACATGGTATCCTAATGCTACGTCTGTTATCAAGTTATTTCAACACTATAATAAAAAGAGAGATACAAGCTGCTTTATCAGGAGCCTTTACTTTAACCAGTCCTGTGTGTACACCCATGCAAGCAGTGACACAAACCTAAGTTCAAAAACATCAGAACAGCCTAAGGTCAGTCTCAGGATCAAATTATTAGTAGTAGTAATATCTAATATCTAATATATTATACATCCTTTATTATAAAAATTATTATTGATATTGTTGTTGTTGTTATTATTATTCGTGTTGTTATAATATTTTGAGTGCCACTCTATCACTCACCCTCCTGAACTGGGCAGGGGAGAGAAAATATAACAAAAGATTTGTGAGTTGAGATAAGGGCAAGGAGAGATCACTTACCAACCACCATCACAGGCAGAACACTCCTGACTTGGGGAAATTTGTTTAATTTATTACCAATCAAATCAGAGTAGAATAATGAGAAATGAAACCAAATCTTAAAAACGCCTTCTTCCCACTCCTACCTTCCTCCCAGGCTTAACTTTGTTCCTGAATTCTCCACCTACTGTCTCCCACTGGTGCAGGAGGATGGGAAATAGGGGTTTCAGTCAGTTCATCACACATTGTTCCTGCAGCTCCTTCCTCCTCAGGGTTGGACTCCTCACACTGTTCCTCTGCTCCAGCATGGGGTCCCTCCCACAGGAGAGAGTTTTTCACCAGCTCCTTCAATGTGGGTCCCTTTCCACAGGCTGCAGCGCTCCACAAATTGCTCCAGCATGGGTCTGTTCCATGGTGTTTCCTTCAGGAATAGGCTGCTTCAGATTGGGTTCTCCGAAGGGTAACAAGTATTGACAGCAAACCCACTCCAGTGCAATCTTCTCTCCACAGGTCCTGCCAGGAGCACTACCTTCCCATGGGGTCACATCCTTCTTTGAGCATCCACCTGCTCTGGTGTGGGCTCCTCCAGGGGCTGCAGGTGGATCTCTGCTCCCCATGGACCCCCATGTGCTGCAGGGCACAGCTGCCTCACCGTGGGCTGCACCAGGGGCTGCAGGGGAATCTCATCTCCAGTGCCTGGAGCAGCTCCTGCCCCTTCTTCTCCACTGACCTTGTTGTCTGCAGAGCTGTTTCTCTCACACATTCTCACTCCTCTCTTCTCCAGCTACAGTTGCCATTGCACAGGGGTTTTTCTCCTTCTTAACCATGTTACCCCAGAAGTGCTACCACTGTCACTGATGGGCTCAGCCTTGGGCAGTGGCGGGTCCATCTCGGAGCCATCTGACGTTGGCTCTGTAGGACACAGGGGAGGCTTTCAGCAGCTTCTCACAGAAACCATCCCTGTATCCCCTCCACTACCACACAAACCCAATACAGTTTTATAACTGGAACCATTATACAAGAAATACCTGGGTCTGTTGAGCTCTGACAGAGATTTTTGTTCAAAGCAGTGGCAGCCGGTACCTCCCATCAGGGTACAGCAATGCTCTGAAGTGGGGTGGAGGAGAAAGAGAAGTCTTCAAAGTGAGACATTTTATTAAGGAAAGGCTAAGAATATCACATCTCTGTCAAGTGTTTAGTCACACAAATTATAGTAAGATCAAAAGGTATAATTTATGCAGTACAATTCTCTTAATTGGCACAGACTCTGGTGGAGCCAAAAAGGTGCCACTTGAGCAATTGTCCTGATTATTGGAGACTCATAGGAATATGCTTTTCAAATCTACATAAGAGGTGGAAGGATACCAGGGTCAGCATCTTTATCCTCCTCTGTCAATGCTAGATAATTCCCTGCAGTACTCTTCCTATTTCTAAATTACTCGTGTGGTAAGGTTTCTGCCATCTTCCTTGAAGATTGTTTCCCAGTCTAATAGATTTAATTATTAATTTACTATAAAGTGTCCTCTGCTTAATTTCCCCGCTTTTCCCCCATTTACATACCGACCCATATTATTGCTCTGAAATTAAGCCCTTTCCTTCTCTTTACTGTTCCTTGCTTCGGGGTCTTATTATGACACCACCAGTCACATCTTCATCCACCGTTTTACTAATCAAAACATTACACAATGGCTAAGAAATGATTGCTGGTGATTCCGGGTGCCCCCCCCCATTTTTCTAATGACTGATCTTCTGTACCTCGAGCGGCCTGATTAAGCCCTTTAAGTTGTTTGTGAGCTGTTCACCTGGAAACTGGGGAGCTGGGATAGCTAATTGTGCAGAAGACATGGCCTGACTCTCAGACCTGATGGGCTGTCACTGCTCCGGTTGACACAAGTTGGGCATGTGGAAGATGAACAGGGCTCTGAACCCTGCCATGCTTTCAACTTCCAACAGAAAATTCACTTTTTTGGTATGTCTGAAAGACATGCTAGCAGTGTTAACTTCAATATAACTCATTTAGGAGCCATGCTGAAAAATAGAAGCAATGGAGGGAAGCTGTAACTCAGGAGTTTGTCCACCGTCGAATTAGAGTAGTACAACTCCTTATGCAGCCAACATTCTTTGCACGGATGAGGGATGCCATTTTCTGCACAGCTAGCAATCCCATCTGAAATTTCCTCTTTAACAGCCATCCCAGTTAAATTACTCTGTTACTTACCAGGATGTAGAATCGCTGTAAGTTAAAAAAAAAAGTGACTCTGTGTCCCATGTGAAGAAAAATATTGCTAGGAACAAATGCTTTTGTTTCTTCATGAAAGATACCTAGTCTGGATGAAGTATTTTTAGTCACTCTGGATGTCCTGCTCTTCATCTCTTGTGGAGTGACTGGAGTGAGTAGAGGAGGAGGGTGGAAGCAAGGAGCATTGCAGTCCACCTTTCTACCACAAGCCTAAGGGACAAAGCCTGTAATACTACAGAGGGTTATCATAGAATCATTTAGGTTGAAAAAGATGTTTTAATGTTTAAAAATGCAGTTAATCAGTGTTCTCTGCTCACTCTGTATAAACAAAACACTTCTGATATGGTGTGGTCATGGCCTGTTGCTGAAGACCCTGGTCAGAGAGAGCGAGTTTCCTCGCAGACTGCTTTTCCCAGTGGCCAGCTCGCAAGGATACAGGTGAAATAGGTCCCACACTGCCAGCCTCAGACACCCACAGCAGAAGCATAGGTGTCAAGGAGGACGAGCAGAGAGGCTCTCAGGAGCGCGGAGCTGTAGTACTTGCCAGTAGCAGGCTGCATGCGAGTCCATTTGACTGTGCAACCCTTGTGCTGAAGTGATCCTGATGCCAAAGTCGTGTTTCTTCGTCCTCAGTCCCATTTGGTGAAGTGCCAAGCTGCATGCACTGCTGTCGTTGTCAGTGTCGTATAATACCAACAACTTTCGGAAAGCACTAATGAACAAGTGCAATTTCTTTTCTCTATTGTTGGGTTTTTTGTAAAGTTGCTCAAATGCTCTCAGGTATGGCGGCCCTGAACGGAGGACTCGGCGCAACAGGCCTGACGAACGGCACGGCCGGCACGATGGACGCGCTCACCCAGGCCTACTCAGGAATCCAGCAGTACGCGGCCGCCGCGCTGCCCACCCTCTACAGCCAGAGCTTGCTGCAGCAGCAGAGTGCCGCGGGCAGCCAGAAGGAAGGTAAGTGCCCTCGCCGGCAAGCCCAGCCCAAGTGGTGCCATGCATCCATTTCCTCGTGGAGGCTTCGCGGAAGGCCTCGAGCGGTCTAATCTGTGATTTCTTTGTCCTCCAGTTTTCTCCTGCTTAGCACTGTCACCTTCTTTAACCTCTAATGTGTTTCGCTTTTCAACTGTCTGTCCTTCAAGTTATACTTTGCAACCCATCCTTCCTTATACAAAAGCATTTACCAACTACCGTACAAAAAGGCGCCACTAACAAAAATCATCCTTCTGTGGATGGAATTTTGTCCTCTGGTTTCCTTTTTCTGTCATAGTGGAGTTAATCTGATTAAATTTAAGGTTTTGAGCTAATGACAAGATCCATTTTCACTTTGAGTGGTTCTTTGCTTAATTGTGGGTCTTGTGGGGAAGCAGCTAAGTGAATGATTGCCTCCCTCTCCCCACACCAACAGCAAATAAACCTCAGGAAGTTATTGCTAAGAATAAATGAATACTAATTTCAAGGTGTTTAGGAAAATGAGGTTACCCTTTTCCCCTCTTCCGTTCCCCTTCATACTTCCCAGGCATTTTGGGGGTTTGTTTCTGTTTTCATTGCTTTCTCTCATCCTAAATTCCAGCTAGTTCTACAAAGACAGGAGAATACTGCATGCTTTCTAAGACTGTATCTATGTTGTCACTACTGTTCCTGCCAAGGATCAGCTTTGGAAATAAACCTAGTATAATATCCTCAAGAGAAATCTTTTTTATCCTCTTTTGAAATGGTATCTTGTGTTATGGGATGTGTTTCCTAGGAAGACAAATTTGGCATTCCTCCAGCTGGTTATTGTATAGGGACATTGGAGTTAAAATGTATATTTTCTCTGAAGTCTTTTCTTCATTTGCTGCTAACAGCTTGGATTATTTAAAATGAAAGGGGATTTTTTAAGTCTTTTTTCCATATTTTTTTGTTTTCTGCATTTATCTTTCACCTCAGGCCCTTTGCTCAGTGACAATAGACTATTTGACACCAGAAAAAAATTGTTGTTTTGGTATCATTGCAAGATACATAGTGAAGGACAGTTTGATTTTTTTCTAACTATTTTAATTTTTTTCTGTTCAGAAACATTCAAATCAAGTTTAGGCTTATTTTTTATTTTTATGAATTGCCAGCATCCTTTTTAAAATGCAGTATTTTTGTTTTACATCTTGTGTCTGTTAGTAAGTGGTTGAGTGAATTCTGCTACTGAATACTGATGACAATGTTTTGTCTCACCATGATTTCTGATGGAATGGTGAAGAGTCTGGAGTGGTTGAGGATAAACAAGTACCAGAGAAAAGTGCTATATAAATATTAAATGCTGAAGCACAATTAACTGCCTCGTGCATGTGCTCTTAAGTATTATTTAGTAATTTTTTCCCTACTATTTTAAGGAATATTATTTGCTGAAAGTGATAGTTTACTTCTGACAAGAAGAAAAAAGTTCCAGATGACAAGTTTTTCATCTTTTTTTTTTCTCACCTCCCCAGATTTTTTTTTTTTTTTTTACCTAATTCATTTATCCTCTCCTTTTGGGCAAACTTTGCTACCTTTTCCTTCAAGCTGAGGGAGAGCAGCCAGCCTGATTCTGTGTGGGAGAGGTGAGGCTTTGTGGCTCCGTTACAGAAGGAACTCTGTGAATCTGATGAGCGCTTTCCTCTTCCTCTCCAGAAAACCAAGGACATCACATCTGAGGCACACTTAGGTTCCATTAAGCAAGGGAATACTTAATCAGGCAATTCTAGGTGTTTTTTTTAGCAGAAATGCTTGTTCCATTTGTGTACCACTTATGCTGCTGGAGCCTGCACAGGGAGGCCACATCATATGTCACACTCTTCCTGGCATCCATTGCTTGTTTCCAGTGTGTTGCTGTAAAGGAGGAATTGAGCTAGGGTAAAAAGTAACCTATTAGTGCTAGGAGGAATATTTTAACATACAACTTTAATAATACGTATCTCAAGTTTTGTTTGTAAGAAAAATATTCAAAGCACCTTTGAGTTTACACCTTTCTTTGCAAACTGAACTTAGTCTAAAGCTATTTTAATTTCAACCCAACTATTTAATTTTGAACTATTTTAAAAGACTTGCTTTACAAAGCTTTAAAAAGAGCTTTCTATGGGAAATTCATATTAAAAAAAAAAGAAAAAAGCAAGCTCATTTTGAAATGAGTCAGTACAAATTTAATTCTGAATGTCTTTTTCTCGCTGACTTCACTGACTTCCAAGTCACAAGGTGTGCTTTGTCATATTCTTTTTATTCCTATCTCCACCATTTTCCTGCCCTTTAAGTTTAAATCTATGGTACTCAAATCTGAGCTCACCTCATTCCATTTCCATAAGTTCCTGCAACTGGAATTAAACTGACAAACCCATGCAGGTGTTTGAAGTAGCAGAGGACTCCTTGTGCAGTTCTTGGGGTACTTTGAGAGCCAATACATTTTGTACCTGCTTTCCTAACCCTAATTATACTGAAAGACACTCATGTAAGTTGAAGAAAGAGGATGAATTTAACTACTTCTGTAGTAGAATTATGAAATAAACACTTCTCAAAGTAAATACTTTTCAAGATGGGATGCTCTAAAGAGCTGCATTTCAGCTGTGCTCCTTTGGTGATCCACTTGCTTTTGTTCCTTCGAAGTTGGAAAGTGAAATGCTTTCTGACCATCAGCTTCAGTAAGTATTATGGTAGAACAGATTAAATCTAGCACTTGTAATTGCTGTTTTCATACTTGGGGTTTTTTTTTATTTATTTATTTTATTTTCCTAAAGGTCCAGAAGGGGCAAACCTGTTTATTTACCACCTCCCCCAGGAGTTTGGAGACCAGGACATTCTGCAGATGTTCATGCCTTTTGGAAATGTTATCTCTGCTAAAGTCTTCATTGACAAACAGACCAATTTGAGCAAGTGCTTTGGTATGTCAAATTTAATAAATCAAATAGTAAAAACTGCATGCACGATACTGAAAAGAGGCCAGGAAAGAAAATTAACAGCAATGTGAGAAATGTCATACTGGAAACTCATTCCAAAAATAATGGACTGTTAATCCTCAAATGAGCAGGAAGATGCACAGACAAACTACTTCTAACTAAAAGTTGGATATTAAAAAAAAACAATAATAATCTTCCAGTCTGACATCTCTCATGAATGTGTCAAGTACATGAAACTAATTACACCCTATGTGGGGAAATGTCATTTAGTATACTATTAAATTGCCTTATTATGGATACTTAATTATTCTCTATTGTATAGCTGAGCCACTTAAAAAAGCTCTATGTTTAACCCATTACTTCTACATTACAGGAATTTCTTTCTTCTGAATTAAGTACAAGATTTTGCAATTAGTGGCTGAATGGTGTGTACATGTAGTTCAGAATATTTTGCAGACAGTTGATGTCTAGATATGCAGCTCCAGCTGTTGTGCATGGGTTCCAGTGTGTTATGGTAGGTGGCATCTCCCTTACCTTACGGCAGAGATGAAGGGAGCCTCACAAGATCAGTGTCAAGTTTCCCAGAGAATACTTTGAGCTGTCAGAAAATTAGATCACAGCAGAGGAGATGATATGTTGGTATAAAAATAGTTTTAGGGTTGATTAAGAAGGCTGATGTCTGTGGAATAGCAGAGATGCACCAGTTCAGTGCTTTGATGGAGTGGAGCAGAGAATGTAAGAGAGTTGCAAACTTTTAAAACACTGGTCTAATAATTATGGTCTTATACAAGACACAGGGAGGTTCTAGGAGGAGGAAAGAATCTCTTAAACATGAGTTTTATAAGGGTTGACATAAAATATTGGAGTTTCCTTAAAAGCAGCAGTTCTTTCCCAGAGTAAAGGAATGCAACTGTATATATGACAAAAGAGGATTGGATAGTACACTTAGAAAGTTGATTCAGTTCATAGAAAGAGTGTGACATTCTTTCTGCATTTTCCCACAGTCTTTCAGTTCATTTTTAAAGCATTCACCTCTTTGGGCTTTACAAAACATTATTCATATCTAGACCAGTATAGTCCAGCCTGTGTCTGCAATGGGTTAAAGCAGTCCCTGAGGCTCCTGCAAATTTGAAAAGTGGAATTGAAATGGACTCCCCATTGATCTGGAGCCAGTTCTGTTAGTGTGTTTGGGTTAAAAAATCATTGTTGAGGTCTTCAGGAATCTTGACGAAATGTCAAATCAAGCTATGTTAATCGAAATGCAGCAATTGTGGTGACTGCTGAAAGAATGTAAATTAGTTTGGGCAGGTGGCTCAATTCATCAACTCATTTCCCACACTTGCATTTTGTGCATTTTCTTTTACTCTTTGATTACCTTCTTACACATTTGCCAGGGTTTGTGGGACACAATCACCTAACTTAGAGTGATGCACCAAGGTTGTCTTCTTTAAGGGAAAATGGAGGTGTCAACACCCAATAGAAGGAGGAATCCTCTGTATTTTTGGTTTTAGGCAGCTATTTCCATTTCTCATTCTTCCTTCCCAGATACACTGCCACCAGGGAGGGAGATCTGCTTTAAAAACAAAAAGTAAAAGTGGCAGATGAAGCTGAGTTTTCTGATTCAGTGGATGACTACTTGGTGATGCTGCAAATCACAGGCAAAGCCAGAATTAGTCCTGCTAGCTTAATGTACTGGCATAGTCTCTATGTACCTCCTCAGCTTTGTTAGCAAGAATCATCCGTTTGTTGTTTCAGTCCCCTCTCTGTGTTTCAAAAAGCTTTATTTTTTTCTCTGTCCTCCCACCCAAAAACTAGGGCAATAATGCTGCTGAAGAACCCATTTCTCTGCTGAAAAGAACGCATTTCTCTGTACCCATTGCTCTTGGTACAGTTTGGGTTTGGGTTTTTTAGTTGTTGGTTTGGTTTGGTCTGGTCTTTTTGCCAATAGTAATAGTAATAGTAATAGTAATAGTAATAGTAATAGTTTGCACACGCTTAGGGCTTCCTACTCTGGAGTTTCCAATCTCCTGCCCAAAGGAGGAGGAAGTCAAATTACAGGTTGAGGAGAACTGGATGAACATCCAAAAAGTGTAAAAATTGTCCACGTCTGTCCACTGGTAGAAACAGGAAGGGAAGGTTCATTCTGAGTGAGTCACAAGGCAGTGAAATACAATGATTAATCTTTATGTAAAACTGCTTCTCAAAATGAAAAATTCCTTTTCTTTGCAGAAAAAGGACTTTATCATATTTTCTTTTCTTGTCCAGCCCAAAATGAATGCTTGAAGAATTAAATGGCAATGAGGATGACAGGACAGTCTGTTTACATCTGGAAGTGCTCTTCCATGAGTTCTCATGGGCTCTATGAGCTTTAGTTGATTCAGCAGACAAAGATTTCACTCTCAAAGCTTATCTCTTCCCTTTCATAAACCTTAGAATAAGAAAAAAGAGATACGTAAAAGTAAGGCAGAGGAGGGGGGACCCTGTTACATCAGTGCAGAAATGAAGTCGGCCTTATAGCAAAGTTGCTACTCAAATGATTAAAAATATTTATCCTGATTATAGAGATACCCAAAGATCTAAAACAAAAATTAGAATTGTCATGACAAGGTCTTCGAGAATTGATAAGAAACATCATCCCAACCTCATGTAACCTGTGGTTTAAAATTCAGACAAAAAATTATGAATGGGTGCAATCAGAAAAATACAAATAAAGGAAAGGAATGGCAGATTCCTCAGTAAGCTTTATAAATGAAGGTTCTCAATAACAAAGAAGATGAGAGGGTAACAAGCTAATGTTAGGTATTGGATTCTGTGTAGAGAGACAAATTGTGAATCAGAGTAACAATTGAATGATAGGGGCTGATGCCAGCAATGCAGCACAGAGGTTATATGTTTGAATTGCTGTCTGAGTCAAGGAAGCTGTTAAAGAGACACAGAATGAGGTTACTGGTCTCACCTCCCTGGAAGGTAAGGTAAGCATAGCCTGAGCTAACTGTTCTTCTACCATCATTGGAGGTGTCTAATTTGGTGACATGGATGATGGGTGGAAAAGCCACCTCTGGGTGTGCTTCCTTCTCATCATTATCCACAGATGCCATGTAAGTGACTAGCTTAGATCACTTGCTTAACTTCCTGGTGGGTAAAACAAGGTAAGAAGGAAAGGAACTACACTGATGAGCAGTTCATAGCAGTAGACTGTTCTGAATGCACTTAAGAGAATAAAGTGAAGCTCAGGGAAGCTGTAGAGGGAAATGCTGGATTGTCAAGGTAGGTAGGAATAACTACATCTCAGTTGTGGAGCATCTGCCTGGACAGTGCTACAGCTGCTTTCCAACTCGTGGTGGTTCCCTTTTCTATCCTTGAGGCAATCCTAGAGCTAATGGAAGGAGACACAGGACATAGACCTAAGATAATAATTGAAGTAATGTGAACAGACGGGATCTCCTAGAACAAAATAGGGGGGAGGGACGAAGGAAGGAAGGAAGGAAGGAACGAACGAACGAACGAACGAATGAACAAACGATTTGGCAATAACTCTAAGAAGGAATGATCATGGGGAGAAAGCGAGGAAGTGAAAAGAGTTACTAAAACCAAGGAAGCTATGGAGGAACATTTATTATCCCTTAAGGAGGTAGCAAATAATCAACCACAGAACAAAACAGATAGAGCACATTGGCTTTGGCCAAGAGGTCTGCAGAGATTTAAATGAGAGGTGGTTTTGAGTGGAAGGAACAGAAGTTAGCCTGAGTTGTCAGAGAAGAGTCTTAACTTAAATAGTTTGGTGAAGTTGATTTAAGGTGAAGCCACAGGGATGGTCTATGAAGGAAAGCAGCTGGACAAGGATACCTTGATAAGGGGGGAGGATTTTTTTCAATGGGGAAAGTGTAATAACACTCTGACTGCAATTGGAAGAGAGCAGCAGTGCAAGAGCCATAAAAGGACAGGATAAAGTAATGGTAAAAAGAGGTTATGAATCTAAAAAGTACACAGACACTAAGCACAAATGAATAAAGCTGGTCGGTGAAAGAGAGGCACTGAGAAACCTGTGTGTTAGGACTGAAGACAAAGTGTGTGGCATCCATGGTTTAGGAGAGTGAAGGGATACGTGTTAAGGCAAATTCAAGTGGAAAGAAGAGGGAGCATTTCAAAGCAGATGCATAACAGCAGGCTGAGTACAGTAATAATTAGCCCGAGCTGAGGCAGAGCAGCAGTTAGGCAAGCTTTGCAATTACAAGTGGGAGGCCCAGATATGAAAATGAACTTTGAGCTTCCAGAATCAGGGAGATTTGGGTATATTATTAACAGAACATTTTCAGTCTCCCAGGGAAAAGAAATCTGAGCCAGGCCAGCCATTCTGAATTACCCGAGCAAGCATTATCCTCCTAGTTAGTGCTCACAACTGAGGAGCAGAAGATCTGGAGTTCTCATCAAGCCCTGCCATTGTCTTTATGATGCTGCTTAATTTTGATGTTTGCATACCCCTTTGGGGACCAAGAGACTGAATTAACTAACATTAAGGTACCCTGAGATCTTGAACTGGAAGGAGCTGTAAAATTACAAAATATTAATATTGCAACTGTCCTAGGCCAAGCCCAAGGAGACGAGTGTCCCATAGCACACAAGAACTCACACCCAGGTCTGCCAGTGGGTTTAGGCAGTTTAGGGGTTGATTCTGTAACCAGGCTTGCTGTTTCAGCTTCTCTTCTGCAGACTAGCCTAAATAGCACTTCCTAATAGACTGAGAGGTATGTAGATACTACACTGAAAAGTGTCACAGAAATAAATATCTTCAGTCTCTAAGGTAGGTACATAAATAACAGAATGGAAACTGCATTGCACCAAAATTGGCCAACTGCATCCCAGCTAGTAAAGAAATATTATGAAGGTAAAGAGGAAGGCAAAAGGAAACGAGAGAGGAAATGGGATATGAAATGTGATCAGAGAACTAATTGAAAGCAAGGTAAATGTGTCAAATAAATAGCAATCATAAAATTCTAACAAAATGCCTTGTGACATTTGTTCTAACCTAGAGTTGACTTTCTCTCCCGCCTCTGTTCTGTGTCTCGCAGGTTTTGTTAGCTATGACAATCCAGTCTCTGCACAAGCTGCTATCCAGGCTATGAACGGCTTTCAGATTGGCATGAAACGCTTGAAGGTTCAGCTGAAACGCTCCAAAAATGACAGCAAACCTTACTGATCTTAACCCCAGATGCTTACTGCTCTTATTTTAGCTTTCTTAGGGTAAGTCCCATGAGCAAACCTGTCCTCTGCAGGGGGGTTAAGAAAGAACATAGAGCCAACCTTCACCAAGAGACAGTTATTTTTAGAGTTACCACTTCCATCTCCCCACTTGTCCTTATTACACTTGGCTCCCATTTCCTTGCCAAGTAATTACTGAGTTGTGTTACTGTATTTTGTTTTGCAGCATAATTTAACTCCTTTTTGAAACAAAAATAAACGTCTTGAAATTCCAAACAGCACACACATACACAGACACAAAAAAATGTGCAATTTAACTCTGTGAACCCTGGTGCCATTAGCACACAATAAAAGTTGTTTTCTATGGATGGATCGTATTTTACCAGGGTGGCACCAGCAGTTTATAGGTTAAACAAAATGGCCTCATGCCAGTTGAAGCACTTATTTTGCAACAAAAATTGAAACAAGTCTTTCCACTACATCAACTTGTTTTTTGAGGAGATCTGATTTTTTTTCGGTTCAAATCAACGTATTGTTATATATTAGTCTGATTTTACACTGGTCGTCTTTATATTTCATTTTTTTTAAGTTCTTGTTTTTTTGGAAAGGATTAATGTAAAAAAGATTTAGAGATCTGTTTCTAAAGCTACAGGGTTTAAAATAAAAAAAAATAAAATAAAATGAGTGACAATACTTGATGTTTCTTGAGAGATAAATTTAATAATAATAAAAAAAAAGAAAGCCACAGGCCTGTAAATTTTATTTGTAAAAAGCATTTCTATTTTTATACAAAATTTTTACTGCCTCAGAAATAATGGAATTTATTTATTGCCTATTGTTAACTTATTGGATACCTAAAGAGCAGCTCTCTATGCTAGCTAGATCCTTTGAAGTAGTCTCTAGAGTAATTGTGCCAAGAATGGGCGCTTTTTCACTGTTGAACCCTCCACCCTTTACAGTTCATGCTTTTATCCTCTTGTTTGTATTTGTCTGGTTATTTTGTTCGTAGTTTCCATTACCTAGTTTAAAGTTCAGTTGTCTGACCCTTTTTCCCCCCTCTCCCTGTACCTTTCTGTTACATTTGTAGAAACTGGTTCTTTCCTCTCTTTTCTCCCCAAAGAGGAATCCATTCTCTCTGACTCCTTTCAGATGGATTCTTTTGGGGTTCCATTGTGTTCTTGTTGACAAGTATTGTAAGTTAATGCAAATTATGTGAACGGCTCATAGGCTCTACTGATAAAAGATTTGCATTAGTTTTCTCCTGCACCCATAAAAGTGATTTTGTTTGTGCTGCATAGATTCTGTGTAACCTTTTTTCCTCTTCCTTGTTTTTTCCCTAGACATCTCCATGCCCGTTAGCCCATCGTTTGCCTAGCATGTCCCTGTGGCGTCTCAAAAAAAAAAAAGTTTCATCGTCCCGTCATTGTTTCTGATGTCTTTCTGACCTCACATCATATTTGGTTCTCCTACTGACCTAGTTTGACCTTTGAAATTTGCATGTGACCTCATCTAGCTATGAATTCTGGGAAGTCAATGTGAAAAAACATTGCTGCATTCATGCAAGACTGAAATTTATTATTAGATAAATTAATGATAGGATTTAAAAACAACCTGTGGCAAAATGTTTTTTCTTTCTTTCTTTTTTTTTTTTTTTGGTTTTGGCTTTGGTTTTCGGTTTTCTTCTTTCCTTAGAGTTTTTGTTTTGTTTGTTTGGGTTTTTTGTTGTTTTTTTTTTCTTGGTTGGTTTTTTGGTTTTGTTTTTTTTTCATTTCGTAAAAAAAAAAATAAAAAAAAAACAGACTTGAAAGTATTATACAGGGATTGGCATTCTGCCTGGTCACTGGTGACAATAGCAATATGTGTCCAGAGGCACAGAATGTTGGTTTCTAACAGACTACTTCCAAAACAGTTTGAGAAATAAAACTGTCTGATTTTAAGTCTCTAGAGGTCTGTAATAGTTTTTACATTTTTCAGGCAGTGTAAAGTTTTTTGATAAGGCCATTTTAGGTGGCTCACTTTCTCATTAAAGTATATATATAGAACCACTTTTTGTAGATTAGTATAAGAAAATATTTACCCTGTTTTAGGGCAAATGCTACCTACTTGTGTCACCTTTTGCTGAACTGACTCACAGTTAGACAATCCATGGTTTAATGCACATGAAATTACCTATATTTTATACTGTTTCAATGTACAGAAGAAAGGTTACTGTAAAATGTGTTACGTTGGTGCTTCTGTGAATTAAGTTGTGGTTTCATCATGAGTCTTATGGTCTTAAGTGTTCTATGTTTATAAAAAGACAAGTTTAAAATTGGTTTACTTGAACAACAAGAACAAAAAGAAGATTCAAAAAAAAACACAAAAAAAAAGTTGTTTGCTTAAAAAAAAAATAATTTCATGTGAAAATGAAAAAATATTCCAGAATAAGTTTGTGTTGGCTTGTGACGCATTGATGTCATTTTTTTATTGTGAACAATTTAGGTGTGTTTGTGTTCAGCAAAATGTGATCGGTTTTTCTTTTAAAGAAAAAAAAATCAGTGAAACTATAGTGCCAAATTCCAAAGGTACTTTCTTCCTAGAGCTTCAGTGTGTTTCTTGTGTGAAGTAATTTGATAACATGGGTATTTTATTATGTGTTTTGTATAAATCCCTAATATTTAAAGAAAAAAAGAGGTTAAAAAGTTTGTTAACTTGCTATCCTGTGGTCTTGTTGCCTGAAATTGTTATTGTTTGTTATTTCTCTTTGATGTTTTTTGTAAAACATTGTATAAGTGCCCATGTTTCACTTTTTTAACCACTCTGCACACATCAATGCTGTGAAAGCAAACCTCACTATGTATTTTCTTCATATTGTATGGAAACCTCTAAGGTGAGAAAGTTTTGAACTTTTAACCCTTTCCACCCAGAGCTGTCTTGAGTGTTAATACCTTTTATACATTCACCATTTTGCTGTTTATTTTTATATATATATCTATATCTATAAATATATATATACTTAGTTTTTTGTGGTTTATTTAATACATGGTTGAAATCAGAACAATGCACAGGGCAGATCTGAAGGACAAAAATATTTTACTGCTGTCTAAATTTCTTCTGTATCTATAACTAAAATTATTTAAAACCGTAATTAACTTGTGGTTTTCCTTTCTAGATTTTGGGGATTTTGTCTTTTCTTAAAGAGCTTTTAATATGCTGCTGGAATATGCTATTCAGTATTAATAAAATAAAAGAAAAAGAAAACAATTCTTTAATTATCTATTGTGTGAGCCACTCCCAGCCAGGAGCGGTCAATCCACCATTTGAAAACCTTGAGGAGAAAAAAATAAAAAAAGATTAATAATATTTTTGTAATTTAAATAAATGAACTTTTGCTTAAATCAGATGCACTAGATCTTCCTGGGTGAAAATTCAGTGTGCACTGCAGTTAAACTACTTTTTATGGATAAAGTTTACATACACTGTAATGTTTGGTGTTATTTGCCATTATTTGTCACGGCAATATATTGGCTTACTCCTGCAGACACTCGTACAGAGAGGAGTAACTTTACTCATACCAGTGGTCCATGGGAATATCTGTGTGACTGATGTGGGTGTTTGCTGGAGGAAGCTCTTTGTAAGGAACCAGAAAAGAGATGCTGGTAGCCCTTTTCACTGCCTTGTTAAGTCTGATTGGGTTGCGTTTCTACCACACAAACAGTGACCAACAACCAAATTCGGTTCTTTGCCACCGGTTTAGCGAATTCATTGCCAATCCAATATGTGTGAGCAGCAGTACCTGCTACAGGTCATAAAGTGCCATACCTTCTTCCACCTCCTAGTTCTATCTGGTTATATCTGAAGCCACCTAAAATTAAAAACGAAGCCCTATATAAGCAACATCAGCTGGTGCACTCTTGTCTCTCATCCCCAACTTAAATGCTTCTTTATGTAGAGCCCTGGGATGGAAAGGACTAGCCTCTAGTGATGCAAAAAAGTTTCCTTCTTATAGCACATGCACTTATAAATAAATGATCTATACTTTTCTCACGTTTTTACTACTGCTGGGGCCTTCCTACACCCTTTGAGGGCTATTTTGTACTACTTGCAGCAATTGTGCGTATTCAAAGTATCATCTCACGTACGTTATATTATATATATGTACATATATATATATATAATATGAGATCATCATTTGGATTGTTTAGAGACTGTTTCACTAATTTTTCTCATAGTACCCACCGTCTAAATTTCCAAAGCTTTTGTAGATGCCCTGGTGTGTCCTGTGGGTTTTCCAGTCCAGTTAGAGTGGTGATGCCTCTGGTCCTTGGGCAGTGTAACTCGGCACCAGGCTGCCCTGAATTACTCCACGGGACATTGGCTTAGCAGTGGGAGAGGAGCAATGTTTCTGTACTTCCAGTTAACTGAGATGAGTCATTGCTTAGAAAAACTGTCCATCTCTGGGAGAAAAAAAAAAATTTAAAATAAAATTCAAATACAAAACCAAAAACCCAAACATACGCCTCCTGGGAGGCAAATTATCCACCAGTTCTCTTTCAAAATAATGAAAGGAAAAAGCTGCAAGGGTGCAAGGGCCTAATAAGAGAGGAAGTAAAACAAGGGAAATTGCTTTACAAAATTCTAATCAAAAGACTAGACTAGTTGTTTTTTCAAACAAATTAGCTAATTGCAATGAAATGGCAGTCCTCAAAGGAGTAACAAGTTCATCTTTCTTTCACCATAGGGGTTACAGTTCCTTGGCTTGTGCTACTCTGGAATCATTTTACTGTTTCTGTTTTTATTATCTTAAGTGCTAATTAACAAAAGGAAAAAATATCCTGTAGTTTCATTACCTTTTTGGATAATGTCATACAAAAAGAAAAAAAAAAAAACAAACCTATGTATTTGTGTTCTTTTCGTGCTGTGGGAATTGTTGTTTGTAGATTAATAATACTATCATTTTGTTTAGAATTACAAACTAGTTTTTAAGTATTGTCTGAGAAAAGCCAAAGTTAATGCAATCTAGTGGAAACTGTAAGACCATTTGAGTATTGTTTCTGTTTTATTGATGCATTTGGATTTTGTTGTTTGATGGAATTTGAGCCAAAAAAAAAAAAAAGAACAAAAAAAAGGCAAAAAAAAAAGCAGGCTTTCCTATTTCTACAACTTGATTGTACTTACGCATTTTGTACCAGTGGAACTTTTTATACTGGAGATTAAAAAACAAATGGAAATTTTTGTGGCTTACTCTCGTGGGCCCCCTCGATCATGACTGATTTTCAAGTTTGATTTCTGGATGGTAGAAAGAGAGTTGGTTTTGTTTCGAGAATTCAAAACTTTGGCTTGATTTCTTTTTTTCCCTTTGCTTATATCTAGTGTTTAGAATTTTGTCTTAACAAAAGCGGTAAGTTTCACTTTTTATTCTGTATCGTGCAGTTACACAATAAGGTAATTAGAATTAGGAGTACTCGGTCACTTTGCGTGGATAAATGTATTAGTTAAAACGTTAGGGGTTTGCTTTTTTGCTGTTTAGATCAGAGTTTTTTCTGATTCTTCTGTCCTCATTGTGAACATAACCGTGTAGTTGAAACAGTCAGACTTATTTTTGTAACGTATGTTATTGTGTGATGCAGTTTTTTGCTTCTGTCTCCAATATTAAACCATTTTCCTAATACTTGTCTCTCTACTTTGTGTGTTGTATTGTTGGTGGTCATTCTGTGTTGGTAATACATCTGCACACCTCACTGTTTCACGTGCCTGTTTTTTTTTTTCTCTATTTGTTGGTTGTGTACAAAAGATACAGTCGATTCCACCTAAGTGAATAGCTGATTGGGGGGCAAAAGAGGATTTGTACATTTTAGACATGTTCTAGTTTCTTTGATTTTTTTTTTTTTTTTTTTTCCTCTCTTCCTCCCCCTAGTCATGCCTTATCACTTGGATAATCTCTTGGAGCAGGAAGCATTTTAAATGAGTTTCCTGCAAAGTCCTATTGAAGGTAGCTTTTGTTAGCCTTCGAACTGCAAAACCTTCTGCACACAAACACACAGAAGCCACCTGAAAAGATTTTTTTTGCTGTGACATTTCAGTCAGTCTGGAAAATGTGGATTATGGAGATCATTTCTTCCTAGTTGTTAAAAAAAAAATAATACTCTGCCACTACTTCACAGAAGCATATGAAACATTCAAGAAAAGGAGGATATAGCCTTGGGATTTCTTCCAAACTGCACAGTAATCTGATGGCATATGGCGTTAGTCAAACTCTCCCTAGAAACTAATCACATCTTAACTAGGGCTGGGAGAGCCTGCAAAATCCTACCAGGTGATCCAGCTTGTTATGTGCAGTTATACACATAATATTTTTAAAAATATAACAAAATCCAAGTGAGCACAGGAAAACTTTCTACTAAAGCCAGTGGAAGTAAAAAAAAAAA
>VZTE01005687.1:617191-784618 GCA_013397775.1 Eulacestoma nigropectus | reverse complement strand
AAAAAAAAAAAAAGAAGGAGAAATAAATGATGGAAAAAAGATCCCCCATTGTTCCAATGGGTGATATTTTTGCTGTGGGCTTACAAAGCAGATCATTCTCAGCATTGGCTGATAGTATTACACAAATCTCAAAAGGGACTAAAGAAATACCATAGCACTTTTTTTCTCATTATTTTTTACAGTTGGCTCTTAGCTTTTTATACTTTCATTTCCTATAATTTTTTCCTCCTCACAAGAATCTCTCTGCTCTCCCCCAACCGGTGTCTACCATGAAGAAATAAAAGCTGCAAAAGAAAAATCTATGTTGTTCTGGTTTACAGAAACTCTCTTCTCTCCTCTGATCACCGATACAAACCTTACAATTTGGAGAGGGGGGAAAAAAACAAAACAAAACAAAACCAACCAAACCAAACCTAAGGAGGAGAGAGAAGCACTGGTGAGTGCTCTCTGGAATTCAAGCCATACGCCCCCATCCCTTTCCTTTGTCCCACTTTCTGTGATGCTCAGGAATCGAAGACCACTTAAAAGTGCTCTTATGAGACCCAAATGACACTCCTCCCTCTTGTCTCCTCTCACCTGGTCTTTCTGGCGCTCTGGCTTTGGCTCACACACACACACTGCCCCATCAGTACCATCTGACAAGGTCCTGGCGCACTGGGTGTATCCGTGTGGTGTCAGCAGCAACGTTGGTTCCTGCATTTGGAAGACTTTTGAAATTTTCTGGTGGCTTGTGAGTTGGCCTGGTTGTTACTGCTCGATCTATTTTTCTACTTTTTTTTTTTTTTTTTTCACTTTCTGTTTCCACGAGAAGCAAACAAGTGATGAGTCTGGAGCCCCCAACAAGCTCCAGTGCTGTCCTGCAGGGTCTGTTGTCAGGGGTCCAAGCAGCTCTAGGTTTAATCTAAAACCACAGCAGCCTGTAGCAGACAGCCCAGGCAGGAAAGCAGAACCCAATGGTCAGACTATATCCTGGGTCTTTGACACTTCTAGAGTTTATGATGTCAATTTGGATAATTTTGACACTAGTGGATTCGATTAAGTAAGTCTTGACTTGCATGATGGATGAATCAGAATTGCTCTCTGGGTTTTTTTAGCTTGCTGTGGATGTCTTCTTTTTTTTCTTTTCTCTTTTTTTCCTCCAAACTTGGTCTTAGGAAAGAAACTAGAGCTTTGTGAAGGGTCTTTTCTTCCAAAAGTACAGCTGAAAAAAAAGACTTATACTGCAGTTAGGTTTCTTTTAAATACTCAGGGCTGAAAGATACAGGGTTTTCTTTCTTTTCTTTTTTTTTTTAATTTCAACAATGGGGGAAAAATTAGTTCCTTAAAGCAATGCAGCTGAACAGTTTGTCCTGCTTAAATGCATGCTTTTAATTTCAATTATGTAAGGCACCTTGCAGTGTTAGCAAAATGTCTCTTTGTTAGCTATATGTGTATCGCCATGGGAAATTACCAAACTGTCACAAGACTCGCTGATTAAAGAATAGCCTGCCAGAGTGTGTGTGCCTTTGCCCAGTGTGACTCTTAGGTATTAGGCTAAGGAAAACAGTTTAACAAAATGTAGTGTGAATCATTCCTGATAAGTGAATAAAGCATTGTGACCAAGCAATCAGATTATTCACTTATCAGGAATCGACTGTACTGATAGTTTGCCTGATCGTTTTTGTTCCTCATCTCTGTTGTAGTTTCACTACTTTGCTGTGTTCTGTTTTTTCTCTCATGCTCTTAGCAAAATCACTGGGAATATCCCTTCGTGTGATCATGAAACGTGCTACTGAGTAACAAATAAAAAAAAAATTAAATATAAAAATGATATCTTAACAAAATCTATGCACTTGCTATCAGGAACACAATACTGGATGTGTCTTATATATATTGAACTATAATAGTATTCGATTTCTTAAATAAAGCTTAAGAAAGGATTCTGTTGTCTGTAAAATTTTATGAGCATTAAATGGAAAAGAAAATGTTTCTAGGGTTGGGCGCTTTTTGTTATATGAAATCTTCCTGGGTATGTGGTCTTTAACCATGCCCAGGCAAATGTTAACTAATTCGCTTGATATTTCATTAGTAATGGAGACTTTGAAAATTAGGCTTACTGAAATCTGTGGGGAGAAAAAGTCTCGCCATTCAGTGTCTTGCAACAAAAGACTCTAAGATGCAGAAATTTTTCTCTCTTTCTGTATTTGCAGAAGCAAGTGGGCTTGGTTTTGCACTAAAATCAAAAAATTGCTAAAATACGTGAATCAGAAAATGCCATAAAAAATACAATACTGTACTTTTTGGTATATGACTTTTTTTCCTCCTGATTGTAGATAGATTTAGAGTTAAAAAATTAAAACCCATATGCTCAAAATTCCACAGATTCCACACCGGAGGTCAAAGCATCATTTTGGGGAAGATGTGTGGCTTACTGTACGTTTCCTGTATCTGAGCCTTTTCTTAAAAAAAAACATTTTCACATCAAAACCCATGAACTAAATGGGAATCGAATAGGTAAAACTGTTGAGTACACTGAAAAAAATTACTCCTTCAATGGCTGTACATTTGCCACAAAATTGTAGATTTTAAACAATCTGATTTTTATGGAAATGCCCATAATTCTTGTATTTATCAGACTTTCAATAATGTCAGCCTTTGGCAGAAAGATCCAGGAGAATGAGGGGAGGGGAGGGAGAGGGGTTGCTTTCTTTTTTTCTTTTGAACTGCATTACTGCCTCACTTTTCATATGCCATTATATTATCTGAAAAAAAAAATTAAATTGTGGAAATCTATCTGCTGCTTGTATCATTCTCTTCATGCATATTTAGTAAACGTTACTGAGCTCAACATCCAGTGGCCAGGTGCGTCAGCCTTGTAAGCTAAAAATACTGCTCCACCAGAGAGGTCACAGGGAAGATTGGCCTTGGTGGGCAGCAGGATGGTCTTGTCCATCCCACATCAGCACAGAGATCAGGTGAGAACCCTGCCCTGGTTTTCAAGGGCTGCTGATGTAACACAAATATTAAGTAACCGCAGTGATTAGCTCATATTTGTATTCCCTCTGATTTTCCTCATTAGCAGACTTACTTTTTTTTCCATTATAGGGAACTGGAAAGTTGCAGTCATTTTCTGAATCATTTGCCCCTGTTGATAACCTAATTGTTTTACATGAATGCTAATATTTCCCTCTCACACATTTATATCTATCAGCTAAATCAGCAGTAAAGTAAACTCTTCTGGGATACATTCCTATATCAATTAGCAAGGATTTATGCTCCAAAGCACCATTAGCATTAATGGGAGTGTGCTCTTTAGCATAAACAATTGGCAATAGGTCTGGTGGACTTTATTTCATAAACAAAGGAGCATTTGAATCTTAGAGACTTGTTTCCTCAAGACAGCACTTCAGGGAGTGATGTCCCAGCCTCCCCGGCTGCTCTGGGGACATCTCACTCACAGGACATGCATAAATTCCTGAGTTGCCAGCAAAAGGAGACAGTGTCAGTTTGGAAAGTGGGCTGACTTCTGGCACAAAGTTTTGCTGGTGTTCTCCCTTCTGAAAACCTGCCTGAGAACACACCGGGCAAAATTTTCAGCATTTTATCTCCTGTCCCTCCAACCAACGGCTTGAGTAATTTCACTCTTAGCATTGCGTAGTGCCTCAGGATGGAGACCACAGAAGGAAGGGAGGGAGGGAGGGAATTTGGAAAGAGGCAGGAGGAAGAGCAGAGATGAAGCCCTGTAGGAAAGAAACGGGTGGGTCTGTCAGCTCCTTCAACTGTCGGCCTCACAGCTCCATGGCTCTCAGTAGAGAGACAGAGGGGACCAGGAAATCACCAAGTCTCACCTTTCACGTGTAGGTCAACAGTTTCTCCCTCACCCCATGTTTGATCATAGTGTGATCATGGGGTCACAACCAAAATATTTCAAAAGTCCACCACTTCCCAGAGGTGCACGATGTGCTGAATCCCTGCCCGTGCTTCTGCAGATGTTTTCTCTGTAGGTTTTGGCTCTGCTCAGTTCTGCTACATTTAAGAGCCCTTCTGCATCTGCTGTTTCCCCCCAAAGGCACTCATAAGCAGGTCTCGAGTTGCTTTTCGTCCTTCGTTCATAAAACGAATATATCATGCTCTGGAAGCATCTACACACAATAGTGGTTTTTTAGTCCCTGAATAATTCGTGTGCTTTATTTCTGCAACTTTTTCTTTTTTCCCCAACATTCTTTCTAAATTTGGGTTACCAGGGCCAGATATGTTATTTCAACATCAAGTGGTGCAACATGCAGAAATTAAAAATTTCATCCCTACTCCAGTCCTCTGAATGACACAGTCAGGGATTGCATCAGTCTCTGCAAAAAACATGCAAAAGCCAAAAAACACCATATTGGCAGAATTACTTGGGGCTGCTCCTTTAGGATGCTGAAATCCCTCTGGAATGCATTGCACTCTGGGTTCTTGTGTGTGCGGTCTGCTTGCCTGTTCTTCCACTTGAAAGCTTCCTTACAATCACACTGAGAGCATTTCTGTATAACTCCTAGTACCCTCCAACATTTTGCAATGTTATCAGCAGCTTTGATATTTACTTCCAAGTCATTAGTGAAAATATTCAATAGCATTCAGACCCCCTCTAAAAAAAAACACTCTCCTACAGTGAGTCTCCTTTGACAGCTTTTTTTGTTGACATGTCAACCCATTCTTGATCCATTTTATGTGCCTTGTATTGATATGGTAGAATGCTAATTTTTAATCAGAATCTGTTGTGCTGTCAAACATACAAAAGTCAGAATATATTCCTTCTTTGCAATTATTTTTATCAGCCAAAACCTACAATCACATCAAAGAATGAAATACAGTTTGACAACCCTTCCTCCCTTAAAAAACATGTTGATTGGCATTAATTGTTTACCTCATTTTTAATGTCTTTATACCCATATCAAGATGTCCATTATTTTGCCAAAGTAATGTCATACCAGCCAACCACGGGCTGGGCCATCCTTCTTGTCTTTTATCAGTGCATGAGAATGTCACATTTCCCATCCCATCTGGGATTCTGCTGGTGTGTTTAAATATTCCTGAGGGTCCATGCCAATGGAGCAGAGCTCTCTGTCCTATTCTCAGCCCCAGCTACCTGGGGCTACCACATCTTTAATAAAATCGTAGCTAAGCAGACTGTTACAGAGTTGGACCAGAAACCCTTTTATCCTTCTCTTGGCATGTAGGTATGTGAAAAAGGAGAATTTTAGACATTACCTGTCTTTCTGCAGCATGACTAGAAGTTTTCCCATCTGTAAAAGCCTAAGCTCAGTGATAAAATAAACATACCTAAAGAAATTTTTGCAGTTGTCCTGCCCTTCTCACCCAGGTAAAGCTGCCTATTTAGTGTGGAACCACAAGGCAATGCATGTTTGTTTATATGTGATATATTATTTAAAGGTCAATTCAGGAAGCATATGTGAAGGTAAAATACCCTTTCATTCACTGTCCTCCTCTGAATAGATACAGCTGCTTTCATTGGTGCACGTGTGAGTTCAAGCCCTGTGGCTTTGAAGGAGGCAGCAGAGAAGAGTCAGTGCCACCTGAGGAGTGGGGGGTACCTGGAGCCTATTAGAGAAGAGAGGTCATTTGGAAATCAGAAGAAACCTTAATCAAACAGATCTGATGCTGCAGCAGCAATAACAGAGGGAGGTGCTGTGCTGATCTATGCCACAGCACAGGTGCTGTTTCAGCCCATGGTGATCCCATACAGGTGTCTTTGACACAGGCCACAGAGCTGTTGAGATACCAATGCATCTGCTCAGGAACCTCAACCCCAGCTCAGCAGACACGAGCTGCTGCTTTACCCTGTAGCCATCTCCACTAGTCAGGGTAACAAAATGCATCCTGCAGACAATTATTCCCACCTGAAGCAGTGAGGGAGCTGTCTGGAGGTGTTGCTGACTTTCCAGTGGCTATAAGAGAACAATAGGAGCAAAATGGAGTTTTCTCTGTAGAGATTTCAAGTATTGCCCCCAGTGCCCAAGCATACCCTGCTGACTGCTTAGCTGCAGCCACTGCAAAGAAGGGCAGTGGTGGATTGATGGCTGGACTCGATGATCTTAAAGGTCTTTTCCAACCCAAACAATTCTGGGATTCCATGGGCTTACAGACATGATGCAGGATGAATAGGGCATTTGTGACCTCCAGCTCTCCTAGGCCATTTCAAGGGATCTAAATAGTACAAGCATATGAGTCTGGTGCATCCAGATACTCAGCTTAGGATCCCTAAGCTTAGAGAGATGAGTCTGTGAGCTGAATCCCACTTTAAGGCCTATATTCACTTTCCTAAACTTGGGCCATGTTGGATACCCCAGGGCAACTCAAATGGCATTGATTCCTGCATTTATTAAAGAAAAATTGAGCTCTAGGGGTCTAATTTGTAGACAGCTGAAGGTGAAATTCAGTGAATCCTATTGTTAACAAATGAGCCCCAGGTGATGTCCCATAGGCCCTAAGTGGGAATTGTACCATACCAATAAAAATACCAGCTGCACTGGAACTGCTTTTTAGGGGATAGATGTATGCAGAATATCCCTCTGACAGGAAAGCCAGACCCCTGAGGACTTGTACTTACGTGATCTACAGAGCACCTCTGGCATTAGTTTCATCCTATCCAGATTTTGGCCTTGAGGATCCCTAGGAAATGTTGGCTTACATTTCTTGTGGATGTGGCAAAAGTATCACATAATTAGTGATACTTGGGTCTCTGATCCTGGTGTAATCGTGCCACACACTTTAGCATCCCATACCTCCAGACCATGGATCCTCCTGTTCAAAAGAATAACAAAATGAAAAGCAGGAAACTTCACAGACTCGTTGGGCAATTTGTTGCACTACTTGACTGTCCTCATGGTGAACATGTCTTTCCTGACATCCAGGAACCTGAACCTGAACCTCTCTTGTTGCGACTCATGCCCCTTGCCTCTTACACCTGCCAGATGCCACTGCAAAAAGCCCTGCTAAAACTTTTCGAGAAGTTACCCAAAGATACCAGAGCAGTGTGCTGCTCTTAGGTGCCCCCAGGCTGTCTCTGCTCCAGGCTGAACAAGCCCAGCTCCCTCAGCCTCTGCTGGCAGGTGTCAGCTTGAGCCTGCCCAGCCACGCTGGTGGCCCTCCCCTGAGCTCCCTCCAGTTTGTCCATTACCAGTATGTACTGGAGGCACCAGAAAGTAGATGCAGTATCTAGATGTGGTATAGCACATGACTTAGTAGCTAGGTTTTTTGTGGAGTGGGAGGGTGCTGATCACTTCCCTCACTGTCCTGGCTCTGCTGCTCTCCATGCAGCCCAGGATGTTGGCTTGGTTTGCTGCCAGGGCTCACTGCTGGCTTGTGGTGACCTCCCATCAGGACACACACCCACCCCTCATCCCTTCCAGCAGAGCTCCTCCCCAGCCTGCCCATTCACAGCCTTTACCACTGGAAGCCCCTCTTCCCTCCTGGGTGCAGGTCTCTGCGTTTGTCCTTCTTGAATTTCACACATTTCCTGCTTGGCCTCTCCTCCAGCCTGCTGAGCTTGCTCTGAATGACAGCCCCATCCTTGGTCATCTGTCATCAATTTTGTGTCATCTGCAAACTTCGCAGGATGGGACATGGAGTGGTGTGAAATATGAATGTTGCACTTGCCCTTGGTTGCACTTCTCATTCTACATGTGAGTGAATCTAAGGCCAGTCGAGGCTGAGGAGAGCACATTATGGTAGCTCACCGACTTCCCTCTCCCTTTACTTTAAAATGAAAATATAATAAAAAACAAACTCCAGAAGGTGCTAATAAAGGAAACTGGTTGTTCTCTAGCAGGCACATGTAGTCACAACTAGTCACACAGCCCATTCTGAGCACCCCCTGGGCATCAGAACTGGGATATCTGCTCACCACCCTGCTGCGAAACACTCTCGGGCAATGCTTCAGTGGTCCAAACACCTACCAGTGCTTGTATATGTCCACAATAGTGACAAAGCTGTGGCTGCAGCACTGCCAAGATGGCCAAGATCCTTGTGCTTGCAAGTGACAGGAATCCACTCACCCACCCACCCATTTCCTTGTCAGCCTGTGTCAGTCTGCTGCAGGCAGCTAAAAACATTCTTCCTTTCCATAGGCATAAGCACAACTTGTGGCACAAGATTCTGGGCCTCCTGCTCTCCTGTCCTGAACACAGCTTTTTTTGCAGTCCACCTTTCTCCCATACACCCTCAGTACGCCTCGGGTTTCCAGCAAACTTGTGGGTGGGGAAAGGGGAAATAACAGCACCACTCAGTCAGGCACTGAGATCCTGCTGGCTAGAAAGGTGCAAAGACCTTGACCAGTGTATGTGCAGGGAGACAGAGAGGTCATGGAGGACTCTTTCTCCTCCCCACATCCCAGGTTCCTGTCCCAAACAGTGGCCATACAAGCCTAGAAAATTAGGTGGCATGGGCAGATCTGCTGTCAGTTAAATTTTTTATTTTTTTTGCAAACACCATCTGCCAAGCCAGTGGATCCCATGCTCATCTTCATGGGCCTTACACAGTAAGTACTATCACAAATTCCCATGTGAGATGTCCCACTTCTCTATCCCGTTCCAAGCACCTTCTTCATGACTGGGAATGCTTGCTTACTAGACAGCTTTCCTTTATGCAAAAATATAATTTCCAATAAAAAGAAAACCCAAGCACAGTCCCATCCCAGCCCATGTACCTCCCTTTTATTGTTCCTGCTTCCTGTAAAAGAGTTACAGCTGCAGTCAGTTTCTGAACACCAGCAGTGGGGCTGGGGGGTGGGCTGGGCAGTGTAAGTGTTACCACGACTACTGAAATTGTATCTGTGATTGTGCCACAGCCTGACTGTTTATATCTTCAACATCTCAGCAAAATGGCTTGTCACTGGATCAGAATGTAATTTCTTTGCCATAAATCACCTCCTGCACCTCCTGCAGGAACAGATGCCAGCCATAAATTCACTCTTGGTGGAACAGAGCTCCTGGATGAGAGGTCATGTTCCAAGGTGTGAATAAATAAAAAGTTCACAACTCACAGAAACAACACCAGCTGGCTGGATTGTGGCTTTGCATGGAGGGCAAAGAGGATTAATGGGAGGGTTCAGAGTGCCCCCCTTCTCCTCCAGGCTCATTTTCTTCAGCTCCTTTAGCCTTAGTGTGTTCTGTTAACAGTTGGCCGCCTCCCTGTTTGCTGACTGTCCTTCACTTCCTTGTCAAAGTACAGGAATGTTCCCACCTATAGTACCAAGGCTGTGGAGTTCAGCCTGGGGGATTGGTGCCAAAATGCCTACTGCAACATAAGAGCTTTAGTGTGGCCAACCCTCCGGTTCAGTTAACTGAAGTTCTTGGTTGTTTGAGCAGCCCTGTACACTGGGAATTTTGGAGAGGTATCACCAGATGTAGGGCAGACCTCAGCCTTACCATCTATGCAGTGGAAGAAACTGCTCGTTCTCTGCTGAAGGAGGGTGAGGAAGGGATCCTAGTGCAGAGACCTGGCTTTAGCATCCTGACTGGGATGGACACAGTGCTCTGGGTCATGCCTTCTGCAGATAAGGAGCCCTTGTGCGCTAGGAATGCACTCCAGCGCTTGCCTAGAAATTTGTGATCTTCAGCTTTTAAGGTATAAGGAAATAAAAGAAAAAAACCACCAAAACACAACCCTTCAAACTGGATTTTGGGCAGCAAAATCCACTCGTGTCCTTGGGAAAGCAAGTTTGTGAGGAGCATTACCACCAGTGCTGGAAGTTCTCCTGAATTCTGCTTCTGCATAAATGCAGGACTGGGTTAACCTGGGCAGCTTTCACCTGCTGAAGGTTTTTTGGGCACCCAGACAGCTGCAGAGCTTGTGTTCATGGTGCACTCACCACCACTCTCATTTCACGTTCGGTTGCCCATCCATGCCTGGGGAACTGCCTGTGCACTGCTGCTGTTTCAGACTGACAGGCATCAAAGGGTACCTTCTTCTGAGCAGAGCACTTCAAGACCACAAGAGGAACAGTGTTATGCCTTCCCAAATTAATATGCAAAAGTAAGCAGCATGAATCAGCCACAGGGCATTGCAGCTCTCCTGTATCCCTTTTACCAGCAGCTTGGATTTTATGCTTGGAGCATTGTTCTTTCTCCATTCCTTGCTTCTCTACTGGTCCTCTCTCATCTAGTTTCCATTCCTTTTCTTCCTATGAGTAATTCTTGGTCTCTGCTCTGTATTCAACAAGTGTTTGAAATGAATGAAGGAGGTGATTAATTATTTAGGACTGTACAAGGGAATCTAACTTGGTGCAGTGGGAAGGAATTAAGCAAGTGAGACATAAAGGCTGAAGATCAGGAAAATATTTCCTTAAAGTGAAATGTAATAGAGGGCAAGCCTGCCTCTGAGGCAGCACGGGAATTTTCTCCTCCCATGGGATTTAAGATTGCAAAGAGCAGAAAATGGTCTTTAAGAGGAATCCTTCTGGGACAAGGTTAGCCAGCCCAAAAGACTGCATTTGTCTATCCCTTCTAGGCACAATGGTGGGACACAGTGTGTGAGAAAGCACTGAAACGAGAACACAAAGAGATTTATTCATGCTGCAAACTTAAAATGCAGTAGGCAACTTCCCTTCAGCGCAAACAACTCCTTTTATAACCTGTTTGAAGAGATTTTTTTATATCTCCTTATTACTCGAGTAATTAATTTTCAACAACAAATGTGAGAGGACACTGCATTAACACAGCAGGTAAATTTGGGACAGAAAAGAAAGAGCACTAGCCCTTAAAATGAGATTTATTTGTGAAGATTACATCTAAGTTTCTAATGGCACTCTGAGCAAAATCAAGGTTTTCTGCTTTCATTTGCTGGGCTGTCTCCTTTCATTACAGAGTGTCCTAGCACAAACTGATCTGCCACACTCCTGAATCTTTTTATCTCTCATTAACTCTCCTTTTTTTTTTTTCTCATTGATCACTTCCTTCTCATGCAAAGACTTTATATGTTTAACCTTCATAATCTTCCTACTTTTCAGCTGTGGGTCTGTAATTACAGGCTGTTAGAGGGTTCAGCCAGCAATAAATCAAGTTGTGCTAATTGAACAAAAACTTGTACAAAAACCTTCTCACTAAAGTGGTCATTTTGCCCTTTTTTTGGAAAATTTTACAGCTCAGGAATAGCACACAAACATTGTTTATGTGTGTCAGGATTATTTTCATAGAATCATAGAATCATTAAGGTGGGAAAATACCTCCAAGATCATTAAGTCCAACCTTCAACTGAATACCACCATGCCCACTAAAACATATTGTGAAGGGAAAGAACTACTCAGTTTTTTAACACTTCCAGGGATGGTGACTCCACCGCTTCCCTGGAAAACCTGTTCCAATATTGAGGTGAGGACTTCCTGCTATCCCCAGGAACAGATTGTGTCTTCAAAACTCCAGTGCTCCAAAGAGCTGACAGCAGCTTCAGATTCCCACAACCATAGGCCAAGGAAGCAAGGAAAACAATTTTGCATCAATTTTACAGTACAGAATCCTAATGCTTCAGAGCTGGAAAAGCCCCAGAGAGATCAGGGGGATGCAGAAGTGACACAGGGAGAAGGTTTCCACTTTTCCTTTGTCTCAAGAGGGTAATGGCTGCATATTGATGCCAAACAATATTGTGCATGTTCTTTAGTTTGGCACACTACCTCCTGCCTTGCCCTTTGTCTGATCTCCTGGATAAATCAGTTGACTCCTCTTCCAGATCCTCAGCTGGAATTTCTCAGTGTACCAGCAAGCCAAACAAAGCTTCTGAGCGTCCCAGTGGTTTCAGAATTCTTCCCTCATTTAATTTGTTCTTCTAGTAGTTAATGGCCACCAAGTCTGGTCTCTCTTTTTCCCTGTGGGTTATGAAAGTCTTATTTGGAAATGATTTCAGGAGGCATCCTGTAGAAGCAGAGGGCTTTGCCACACTGACCCTCAAAATTTTATTTATACTTCTGGTGATCCTTCACTTCCAGGCTAAATGTTGCAGTAAAGTGACAGGATCTAGTAGAGGATAACCAAGCCAAAGCTCTTCCTGCACACTGCCATTTTTAGAGAAGCAGTTTGAGACTGCCAGGACACATCACCCAGGTTAACTTCACAAGCTGCCATCACTAACAAGCTCCTCTTTGGCCATTGCACTGTGCAGCACAAGCTGTTCAATAACAGAGGGGCTTGTGGCCAACGTGGGCTACTCATATACCTCAGTGTCACACAGATGTCTGAATGCCATTTTCCTTCACAGAATATCAGGAAACAACAGTGGGAGAAATTCTGTATCCCTGAAAAAACTTCTTATTGGTAGCTAGTGTGTAGATTTCTGGAGAAATTTTCATGTGCCTAGAATTAAGGAGAAGCTTTGGCAGGATTTTGGAAAGCAGAGATTTTGTCCATGTAACATTTCAGTGAGCGAAGTTGTGCCACGGGAAAGAAAAGGGGAAGGTTAACAGTAAAAAGCAGCAGCTTTCAATGGAAAAAAAAATAGAAAAAGTAGATTCTGTGAAAATACTTAATGTCTTCTTACAGTGAAAAACCTGAACTGAGGTGGTTTTTTTTTGCCTTTCTCAATAAGAATATGATATTTTTTAAAATGTTTTTCTCCATAGGGTTAGTTTTATTAAGTGATGCTGGTTCCTGAGCCTCTATTTTCAAGACCTCACCATGAATGCTTTGCAGCAAAGATGTGCCAAGGCTTGCATTTGACTCTGTAGTGCTCAAAGACTTCAAGTTCTCATTATCACTATGGCAACTATCAATCATTCCTTTGTTGTAACACAATAAATACATGCCCTCAACTAGAAGGCATGTTACAAATCACTGGAGTACCCCCAGAGCTGCTCTGTGTAGCTCTAGGTCACCCAAAGGAAGGCACAAGTATAGCTCTGAGTATGTCAAAATGTTGCATCAAACTTTGTGGTTTGGGTCATCAGCAGAACAAGTAATCAAGTAGTCAGTGTGGGCTTTGTGTGATTTCTCAAAACAATAAATCCTCATGATGTGAGGCATTTGCTCTAAAATGTGGAAGCTCACAGGTTTGATAGTCACACACATCTCTGCCATGCCCCGGGATATGGCAAGGTGACCCAGCACACCACCTCTGAGGAGCTGGATCTGTCACACAAGAACAAAATTTGAGGTCTTGGAGACAATACAGGCACATCCGCCAGGATCTCCGTTCTCCAAAGCAAGGCCAATAAGATTTTTCTTGGGCACAGAGCAACACTGTCAGGGCAACACCATGTCACACTTGGAGGTACCGTGGAGGTACCTCTGCTGTGCAATCTCTGCTGTGCAACAGCATGAGCACATTCCCCGTGTGGTCACAAACCAAGAGCCAGCACAAGGCATCCTCTGCTCTCCTCTCTCCTTTCCTAGCCCCAGCTGGCTCTTCCTAGTCACTAGTACCAACACCAAGTAAAGCTTGAGGACAACATCTGTAAAGACATTTGAGCGGCCACATTAATGAAAATTAAAAGTAGCTCTCTTGGCCACACTACTACCCTGGTGCCCACAGCAAAGCCCACCCATTTCCCTTCCCCTTGCCAAGAGCAGCTGAGGCAGACTGCTCCATATCCCGACTGCCTGAGCACAGCAGCACTGGTCAGCAACTTGACTCAGGTTTCCTATGGGATGCCTCACGGCCCTCAAACATTAGTGGGGCAAGGGCCCCCTAGTCCTATTTCAGACTGTTCCTGTTGTCTCTTTACAATATGATGCTGAGGGTGAGGTCAGAGCCACAGACCAAGGGATGAGAAGATGCCTGAGGGTGCAAAGCCTGGCAGGAACATGTAGGAGAACTGGTCCAATACTATTTCCAGAACCTACAGTGAGTCACCATGGCAGCTATGCCCGAAAGCCAAGTGACTCTGCTGAGCTACCCTGGCAGCAGCCCCTGCAGCCAACGAGTATGGTCATAGTGACTGTCACCACAACAGACCAAGAAGTGTCTCTGGCAGCTGGAGACTCCCATCTGCCTGGAAAAACCTTAGCCCTCATCCTGACAGTCCACAGTGAAAGTCTCCACACAGCATCACTTAGTCTTTGGATTCTTTTGAAACAATTAATGATTTTTTTTCCTGGATCAGCACGAACTTTATACAGTGAGAACAGGCCTAAGGCCATCATTTTTACAGGTCACTGACACTGACAGCTGGCACCAGCTTCAAAGGGCTCTGCAGTATCAATAGCAACGGTATCCCAGAGTATCTCCTTTGCTCCATAAGTGAGTCAGGGCAATTGATTATCCACCTTTATTTGGTACTTGTGAGATCACGTCTGGAGCCCTGGGGATAGTTTTGGGCCACCAAGAGAGTGGTCAGCCGGTTGGAATGAGTCCAGTTTGGTTATCGTCCAAGATGCTGAGGGAGCCAGAGCACACGATGTGCGTGGTGATACTGGGACAGAGAGTTTGTTCATCCTGGAGGAGAGACAGCTTCAGGGGAAGCGAGGGAAGGTGGGATCTTACAGCTTTGCTCAACAACCTAAAGTAGATAGAGACAGAAGTTCCTCAGGAGCCTACAACGAAAGGACAAGAAGCTACGTGGACAGGACAGGCATAAGAACTTGCAGACAGGGCAGTTCCTATTAGATACAAGGAAGGAAAAGTTCACCATGAAAGGAGTTAAGCTCTGGAACAGGAGTCATGAGAGGAGGTGAGATCCCTGTCCTTGGAGACATTCAAAATTCAAGTAGGCATGGCCCTGAAGCAACCTGAGCTAACAGGGAAGTTGGCCCAGCCTTGAGCAGCAGGTTGAACTAGGACCTCACAAGGTCCTTTCCAGTCAGAGTTGCACCGTGGTGCTGTGATCTTTTATTTAGGTGATTCCTACCTTGCTAATCCCCAGCAGCACATCACTGCAAACAGCAGCACATCACTGCAGAATACATGCTACTTAATCCACCACTCTTTGATCTTTAGGACTGGAGTCAGTGAGGGGATCACTAGATGAATCCAGCTCTGGAGAGACCTTGTCTCCAGAGATTTATGACAGCTAACTACATTCTTCTGTCAGCCTATATTGCATTTTATTTTCTTTTATCCTGCCCCTCCCCCCCCCAAATCCCTGTGCCCAGTGTAGGAATTCTCCTCTGTGTTGTACAGAATCTGAAATAAAGAATTCAAAGGTGTGTTAGTGCCACCAGGAAAGGCTTTAGAATTAGCTGGTTGCTGTACAACTTATATTCAGATTAATCAGGGAAATAATCACATACAATGTTCATAAAAAGATGGATCCTGTGTTCCTAACAGAGGCTAAACTTGCAAAAAAAAAAAAAAAATCAAAGGGTGGTTTGCATCTGAGAACAGCAGGCTTAGCGGGTGGAGAAGGAAAATCTTCTCATGATATTTCTATTCAAGTCCAGCCTCAGCATAAGGTGATCACGTTATGTATTTAAAAATGAAAAACTTCCATTTTTCTGAAGGCAGCTTTATCACAAGGATTATCTACAAAGGCTACACAGAGAAATGTCGCAGCAAGGAATAATGTGCCAGACTGGGTAGGAGCAGCAGTGAAGGGGCTCCGTGATGCCCAGCACAGCCGAGATCCTGAGATAACAGCCTCTTTAATCCATAAATGTTTTTCCATAAGGCTCATAGCTGAACTACCAGATCACTTTCAAGTCATGCACCAGGCAATATGACTAACATCTGTCATGTTTCTCCTTTCATCCTGTCCCCAGGGGCAGAAGCTTGTTCAGTCATGGGGAGGGGAAGTTAATTCATACATACATTGGTACGCACACGTGACCCACGCACACGCACATGGTGGCAAAATCTTCTTCCTTTAATTTGCTTTTTGTCAGTAAGGCAAAGAGCTAGAAAACGTACTTTCCACTAGAAGATGTACTTTCCACAACCATCATGGTGGAGATTCGCCACACATTTAAAAGCAGAGATGCAATTCTTTGAAGTTCTGAAATCCCAAGGTAGCACACCCAAAATTGCATCCTACAAGTAAAAGACAAACATTATCTTAAAAAACATAATCATCCCTCCCCCAGAAGTTCCAGCCCAGAATAACCTTCTCTGTTCTCAAGACAAAAAATAAACAAGTTTTGGCTGCAAAAAGCAATGTGAGACGTGGCAAGGCAAGAGATGTAATGGTGTTCTATTCCAAAGCAAACACTCAATGCTTTTATTACGGTGAAAAACAATAATGGGATACAGAGTGTACATGATGTAAACACCTTTAATGCAATTCTAATTTTATTGTTGCTTCAAGATCACAGATTGTTATGGCAACTAAAGAGGGAAGGGGGGGAACCTGATCGCAGCATTAATTTGATATCAGATTCATTTGTTCCACATATGTGCTTCAGTGCATGCATAATAAACAATACTGGTTAAAGAAAAATAATATTGTAGCATAATAATGGAGTAATGTAGTATCCACTTAACCCCCAAGTCTGGTTAAAAAATAAAAAATAAAAAAATAATTTAAATCCATTATGAGTATATTACTGTTCCAGCTGCAATCCAACACATTGTAATCAATAACACTTGTAGATCAGGAAGGCAAATTTTCAGAAATACAGTCTATTAAAGCACTGAAAACTGCTAAACTGACAATTACAACAGTGTCCTGATGTCACAGCTGTAAACTCCAGGCAAGAGACTCAGCAGCAGCAGTAGATCCCACCCCACTCCCTCAAATGGGATGTGGGCACTGCAGCCCCAAACATTGGGATGGATTCTGCAATGCTGAGGTGCTTCCTCCCAAGGAAGGACTAGGCAGCTCCTGGGTGCAGCCCTGCCTGGATGGGGAGGGGCCATCCCACGTGCTTTGTGAACCTGAGCCATGGTGGTTGAGCTGGGATTTGGTTTCTAAGATCAAACTGAGTGTGAGAGAACTCACTGCAGATCAGCAGCTCCCCAGTGCTGTTGGAACACTTACCAGGGATGCCACAGACCAGCTCAAAACCCTACATTGGCCATTAAAGCCGGGAACCTGAGCACACAAAGTTCCATCAGGGCTTGTAGCAACCTGGTCTAGTGGCAGGTGTCCCTGCTCGTGGCAGGGGGGTTAGAACTCGATGATCTTTAAAGTCTCCTCCAACTCAAACTGTTCTGTGATTCTACGATCCTTCCTGAGAGTAAAAACTAACTGCAAAACCCTAAAATTTTCCACTAACCAGAGTGCCCATTCTGCCCAGAAGATCAATAAGTGTAAAGTGGAAAAAAGATTGAAGCTACTTAAATGAGGATTCTTAAGGGAACCATATCCATCTCTGATAAAGGGGAAAAAATGGGTTGCATCAGAGAAATGGAAGATACAAGCTATTGCCCTCCAAGGAATGTGATGTCTGCAGTTTACCCAAACATAATTCTGGAGGCTTTGGGGCATGAAGTGTGGCTTCACTTTGAAAAGGACCCATTATTAATAGTGTCATGGGTTTCTGGGATTACTGTGTCTCAGAGGTTTATTGTATGTTCATTTGCTCTGTTTACTAGCAAAATGTTTCTCCTCCAGATTCTCATCTTCCAGGGCTGTAAATGCAGCTTAGGATCTGAAAGTCAAGATGAGCTCTTCCAGGGTCATCCATCAAGAGTAATAAAGTGTCTCCTGGAGGTTACACATGGGTAAGCAAGTGCACAGCCTGACAGCGGTGGGATTACACCGTGTGTACTACAATTAGGAATTAATGATCACTCCTCTCAGATAATGCAGAAGAGAGAAAAGGCTCCAGCTCCTGAGTTCTGTTAGTGCACTGGGGCTGAGGGCAGGAAAAACAGCATGTGCTTCTCCAGACACACAAAGCATCCAGGCTCACCGAGCTGGGAACTTGCCTTTTCTGTGTCCCCCATTTTCAGAGAAGAGATAGATTTTACTCGTAACCGCTTTCTTTGAAGAGGTGAAAGGAGTAAGGCACAATGTGGCCTGAGGGTCAGAAAGATGAACACCCTGCTAATGCACAGTGAATTAAAACATGAAAAATGATTTCACACAATTGGCTAATAAATGGCAAAATGAGAAATTAGTTTGTTCTGTTCCCAGAATAGAGCCTCATTCAAATGTGAGCCTGCAGTGCAGCTTTTGGAAGCATTGTCCTGTGCCCAGAAGCC
Organism: Eulacestoma nigropectus; assembly: GCA_013397775.1. Classification (NCBI taxonomy): domain Eukaryota; kingdom Metazoa; phylum Chordata; class Aves; order Passeriformes; genus Eulacestoma; species Eulacestoma nigropectus. The sequence goes on along the minus strand of VZTE01005687.1, from coordinate 766,573 downwards.
AGGTAAAACTGTTTTAGTCCAGCTGTTCAAAATCTATCTGTATTAGTCTTTCAGTGACAAAAAAAGCAACAGGTCTCTTTACAAAAGACTCCCAGAGTCAGCAATATTTGCATTTACAAATCATAAATGATCCCAGTTCAACAGAAGCAGTGTCACATAGCTACCAGCCTCTAGTTCAGTGTGATTTAATTATTCCTAGCATCATTGCTTCATCTTTTGTTGAGCTATTTTCTGGGTATTCATATATGACAAAGAAAATCAATGTCATAAACTAACCACGTTGTGTTGGCCCTCATTGGCACTTAGTGTATATGACACAGCAGTAAATTCTCAATTAGCCAGAGCCCCAGACAGATCTTTTTATCTCTTCTACCGACCTGTCATCAGTTACTCCAAAGCAAGGAGACAAAGACTTTCAAAGTTTCTGGTGATCAGGGCTGACTGACCTGCAGCCTTTGAAAAGGCTTTAGTCTTTACAGGACAGGCCACCTCCACCAAGCTGATGGCACAAAACCTGTGCTCAGGCTTACACCCTGCCACACACATGATCTTCTAAGTTCTTCTGACCTGCCAGTGTAATCGTTAACAACTGACATGTCATGCAGAGTTGTAGGAATTCATTTGCATGGTTGGACCAGCCATGATGAGAAGTGGAAACCTGACAAAACTTCGAGCAGGAAATAGGGTGGAAACAATAGGCTTCCTACAGAGGAGACCAAATTAGATAAGACAATGATCCTTGTGAGTTGCCTTTATTTATGAAAAATAAAGGCAACTCCTTGCAGGCCAGGAGTTGCCTTTATTTTTCATAAATAAACATGAAATCGGTGTGCTTATCCAGGTACTTGGATAATGTGCTTTTCTTTTTTTTTTTTGCTTACAGACCATCATCCAGGGCTAGCAAGGACAGGTTGTTTGCGCAGGAATTGAAATATATGTCCTTCATAGTTCATTTCTCATTTGACATTCTTTATTCCTGATTGTTCTGCTTTAAAAGATAGAAGCATCCAGCCATGGAGAAGCAATAATCCCCAGCAACAGAGGAAGCTGATGACACAGCACAAATGGTGCACTTTGTGCTTGGTGCCTGGCACTCAGCAACACCACGGGAGCTGAATCCAAGGGGGGGTTTTGCACAAGCCCATTTAGCAGATTCTTCCAAATAACGAACATGTTTAAAAGAGGCTCAGCCCAGAAGCAAAGGGCAATAAATTAAAAAAAAAATAAAAGGCCACCAAGAAACCACAAACATTGCCCAACTTCTCCCATTGGGATTTTGGCCATGGGATCTTGAAAGTATAGCCTCTAGATATTATCCTCAGTTTTTCTCTGGAAAAAGACCCTTCAGATCAGGAGTTCCAGTGCTGCCCACAGACTTCTGATTTCTTAGGAACAATCTGAAAATGACTCCTGCAGTAAAAAAAGTCAATGTCCTGGTCAAGTAGATAAATAACAGGCATGACATGCCCCTCTCCCAGGGGCCTTGCAGCATAAAGGGTCTCTTTATAGATGTTATAGAGGGTGTGGTTTCTGTAGTGCTGTTTCCCATTTTCCTATGGCTGATCTGTTTTTCTTACCATCTGTTGCTGTTCTGGAACTAGAAACCACATCCTGAAGGAGACATAAGACCAAGAAACGGTTCTTAGGCAGTTTAAGCAAACTCCTATTTCCACCCTCATCTTGTCTTCAATATGGAAGTGAAGCTTCTAAAAGGTCTTTTCCAGACAAAGACTGAGCATCAGGAGGGATCTTCCAAGTCCCATCACCATGGTGTTTTACAGTATTGCTGCCCAGAGCTGAAATGTGACTTTAGATGTGATTTTTGAACTTGGATTTGGTCACTTTTGACTAGAATGCCACTTTTGATATCTTCTTGATAGTACATTTTAGATGACATTGGCTTGAGCTGAGAGAGCAATCAAGCAAATGCAGTGAGCCCTCAGACGCTGAATCTGCTCTTCTTTTCCATCCATAAGGTCTCAATTACAAGCAGTATAAAATAATTATAACTTTCGATTCTGAAATTGATTTTTACAGTGATTTTGAGTTTTTCTTGTTGAAGTTTGTAATGTTTAGCTCGTTTTGCTCTTTCAAGCGCTTTCCTGCTTATGATCTCTCAGCAGCTTACAGTGATTAATGGAAGCTCCAGCACACTCTCATATGACAGAGGATACACAGAATTACAGCAGTTTCTTCTTCAAGAAATTAAAATTGCACTCTCTAAGCCACTAGAATAAAGTAACTGGTGATGAACATTGACTTTAATGGCTACTGGAGATCTCTCACTCCCTTACTAAAATCCAGCCACTTGTCAGATGAGAACACATCTGCCACCCAGCCATCTGCAGCCACGGAGAAAAGCAGCTTGGAGATGGCTGTGTCAGGGTCACAGTGCAACAGAAATGGAAGTTGACATTCAACAGGAGCAGCTTCCCTAACCTGAAAATTATTTTACATTAAATTTTAAAATAAAATAGAAAATAGATGTTTTTAAAGGACTGACCTCTTCCAGTCAGGAACAGTTCAAAGCAAAATGTTTTCACCAAGTTCAGATTAAATACTGGGAAATGTAAATTGTTTTTAGATTCAATCCATTTCTGAAAATACTCTTGGACTTGCAGTATTTTCAGTGCAGTGGAAATGTTGCTTATAACACCAACATCCCAGAGATGAGCCCCAAGACACTCTGCAGATGGATGGGAAGATATATCTCATGTCCCAAAGAACCTGGAGCCCAAAGAGATAAGTCAGGCAAAGAGTGGAAACAGATGGCAAAGACCAACCAGCTAGTCCAGGTCTCACAAATCCCCCTCTGATGTGTCTCTTATGGAATCCCACCTTCTGATGTTTTTTCCCAGCTTTCAGTTGCAAAGGGCTCTCAGCTGGTACCTTGCATGGCCAGGCATGAAGGTAGGGCTTAAATTCCTGATGCTTCATTCTTTTATATGATTATAACTGGCTCAGGCTTAGAATGAATCACAGAATGGTTTGGCTTGGAAGGGACCTTAAGGATCATCCAGTTCCAACCCCCTGCCATGGGCAGAGACATCTTCCACTAGACCAGATTGCTCAAAGCTTCATCCAACCTGGCTTTGAACACTTCTAGGGATGAGCAAATTATTTTTATTTAATGTGTTTGGCATTCATTCCTTCACCTAAAAGGTAGCTCAGGTGAGTTTCCTGGCAAATACTGTTGCCTTTCCCTGGGCTTAGAATTAAAAGCCAAACACGGTTAGAGGGGAAAAAGGGTTTTACCTCGGTATGTATTTAAAGATCCTCTGGTGCACCACATCCAGGTAGAAAGCACCCCTGAATGCACATCGAAAATGCACACCAGGATGCCCTCCCCAATAATGCACACACACAATAATTCATGTATACAGTTATAGATTTTGCAAATTAGCATATCTATCAAAGATTTCCCAATGAGAGGCTCAAGAGAAGCCCCCATCTTGAGGAACCTTCCCCCTGGATGGGCCTAGCTTGGTTTACAGAATGTGTTCTGGAGAGGACCTTGGTATCTGGGGCTTTTTGACCCAACTTTGAGGATTCCAAGATGTTTAGTCTCTTGGCTTAATGGAACTTTGGGTCTAAGCTAGTTATCAGACTTAGGGAATTACAAGTATGTGGGCTAAAAGCACTAAGAATACATGCAAAGCTGTATAAAAGGGTATATGAAAGGGTATATGAGAGGGGTATATGAAAAAGCAAAAAATCATCATGGCATCAATACAGTCTATTTTCTTTAGAGAAGTAAAAGCCATTATGCAAATCTGGGAGCTGGAGGATTTGTTTCTCCCTCAGCTTTGCAGATAGAGCTGACTCCACTGAGTGCATGGCTCTGTGGGCTGCCCTGATATCATCCCATTCATGTCCTGACAAAACAAAGCCTCATGGCCATGGTTAATGTGGCACAGATTAAAGACATCCTTTGCTAGGCAGCTTTCAGCCAGCACAGCAGAGCTCCTGCTGCCTGAAAGCAGTTGGGCAAAAACACCTTTAGTGACCCAGGCAATACCCAACCACCCCATGCACTCATCGCCCAGGGAAGAGACCTCTTATCTGTGAGAAAGTGCATGGCAGGATCAGTTTAAATATGTTAAGTTCCCTCTCAATATAACCAAACATCACCGCTTGAGCCCTTCGGCCAGGATTTCCTGGGTCTTTGAACATCCTGCTCTGGGCTCACGAGGAGGTGAGCCAACCCTGAGCCTCTGTTTGTTGCACAAGGGAACCCTCTGGAGAAACAGCACATCAATCTTCAGCGATAAAAGCATCTCCTACCCTTCCTCTAGCTGTTAATAGACATGCAAAAATTACCTGCTCTGCATAACCAACAAGCAGTAGTTGTTTGGAGGACAGGTCCTCCTCTGGGAACACGAGACTCCAATATACTGATGGTGGCTGTGGGCTGCCCAGGGTGGCCTCCATCACTGGGAAGGGATGCTCTGCCCTGTTCAGGCTCTCTGCCACATCACCCAGTGAGGAAGCTCTCAGCTGTAGAGTACATGAGTGGGAGATGTGCTGGGAGGCATCGATTTTTATCCTCTGATGAAGCCTCATGTACAGAATCTCCTGCAAATGGGAACAAGTCAGAGGTGAAAGAGACTCCTCAACACAATGCAAAAATAGCATTCCCATCTCCCTCTCCAGCTGAGCCCAAGAAGATCTGCAGGCATACTGGGGCACCCAGCCTGGCACGGGAATCAGCCCCACAGTGGTGCAAGGGCCATGGTGAGTGAGACAGAAGGCACAGGGTGCTGGGTTCCCTGTGAGCCCAAGGCGGTGTGTTCATGCCTGGAAAAAACGCAAATGATTGTTAGAAGAGGTTTTTCATCATTTGCAGTAGACTTCCCCTCATTGTGACATTGCCTATTTCCTTTGTCCCAGAAGAGAGGTGGGCTCAGCCCCGGGTTCAGCAAGACTGGGATAGGAGGGAAGAGGGGAGCTTAGTTAAAGTCTAACTATGGATTTAGTTGTCTAAGGCTTTTATATCAAGTTGGCCTTGAGGTACAAAGACTGGCTCTTAAGAGGAGAGGCCATCCCGACTGATGGAGGCCAGGAGATGTTGGTTTGCTCTTGTAGCTGTATCAGAGTAAAAATGAAAGGCCAAGATGAACTGTGGGGATGGGTTTCAGCACAAACCAGCCTCCCATGCCTGTGGGGAACCAGGGTGGCCTTCAGTGCCTACCCACCCATCCTCAGCCATAATGGATGTAAGGATGGGACATGATTAGCCAGTAAAGACATAAAACATGGTTGTCTGGTGAAAGCTGAGTCGGGATTTGGCAATTCAGGGCTAACCAGGGCCAGTGAAACATCTCAGGAGAAAAGCAGCAGAGGCAGTGGGGGCTGAAAATAATGAATGTGATGACAAGCTGGAGGGTGGGAACTGACGGAGAACATGATCTGGAGAACAGACAACCAACCAGTCAATCTAAAGACAAGAATCCACTGGGTGAAATAAAGGCAGGAGCAGTGGAGGCAGCAGGGCAGCCACTGTGAGACAGTGGCTGACAGGTAGGGCAGGCGGTCAGAGTCCAACCGGTCAGAGGGAGGCAACTCCAGAGCACCAGTCTGTCATTCCCCTGGTATTTATTCCCCTCCACCTTCCCTTTGATTAAATAATTGCCTTTTCATCCAAAAACTCCTTTTGTCTCTGCTACTGGCAGCCTCACCGTTTATTATCTAACCCAGCCCTCTCTAAAGTCATCCTTCCCATCACTATCCACTCACAGCCTCTCCAGCTCACCCTGCATTCAAATGTTCATGTCCCATCTCATCCAAAGCCAGCCCAATGCTCCTGAAACTCAGCATGCTCTCATGTTTTCCACTGCTGTGCAACTGGGACACCACTCATCACACCACCAGCAAGCTGTGAAAATGTGCCCCTGAAGAAGGGACACATTCCTGCAGCTCCCATGTGTTCCGGGAGTCTCAGGCTTTGGGAAAAAGCAACATGCCCAACCCTCACAGCTCATCTTGGGTCCAGGGCAATGTGGGTACAGCACCAGCACTTTCTTATCCCTATCCCTATCCTTACAACAGAAAACTGCTGGCAAAATAACCCGAACAAAACCTAAGAGCAATTACCTGTGGTATTTGGGATAACGTACTCCCTGACAGGTGAAAAATGTCACAACCAACTCTCTGTACATCTGTGACAGAAGAGCTGGCAACTGCTCCAGGTCACAGCCAACCTTTGCTGAACTCACACTGGCCCCACAGAAATTAACCCCCTCTAGCCCCAGATTCCTGCCCACACATCCTCACACCTACCACAAGACCACGGGCTTGGAGAAGGGAACAGTTTGCACCCTGAAAAGGACAAACAAGAAAGCACAGTTTTGACTAGAATCCAGTAAAAAATTTGGAATCGGAAGAAGGAGGGGAAAAAAAAAAGAAGAAAAAGAGCGCCCCCAAAGCTCACAAGTGTTTAGTGTTTCCTTCTCTGAGATTTATTAATTTTCAGCTCTCATACAAAATTTGAAGACTCCAAATAGAAGCAATATCATCAGAATGGTAAGAAAGCTCCCATGTGATCCCAAACTACTTTTGAGCAGGGACTGAACTAATTAGGAAACTTTGTTTGTTCTTGGCCAGGACAGTCCTAGAAAGAACATCATTTAGGATTGTTGTTTGCTTTGGTCCCAGTCATGAAAACAGAATCGTTTTCAGTGTGATTCACAACCAGCTTGTAAGTTTCTTGGAAAACAAGAAGGAAAAGATATGCAAAACTTTTCCTTCTGCCACAGCTGGCTCTTCAGGAGAGTAACCAAGGCAAAGGCAGGACAGAGAAAGAAAACTTTAAACAAACTGAATTCTAAAAACATATTCAAAATCCCTGTTGGGGTTGTTCTTAATGAAAGACGTCACGGCTCCATTTCCAAAGTGTGTTCCTGAAAATGTTATAAACCCAGGTTTTCAATCACTGGAAATTACTTATTTTTCATGTACTATTTTCAAAATTCAAAAAGATGGATAAGAAAACGACCCAGTTCAGCCATTTCAAGAGGATTTTCTTTTTTTTTTTTTTTTGGCACAGAACTCCATGTTTGGGACATTTGCCACAAGACTCTGTGTTTGGAACATTTAGCTTGTAGCTCCTGGCAGCTCCGGGAGCCACGAGGTGCTGCTCAGAACAAGATATTCCCATTTCTCAGCTGTGTGAAGATGCAACACCATAAGCCTCTTCTGTTACTGTGCTCCAGCATCTGGAGAAGGAGAGAGAGAAAAAACTGATTTTGTGTAATGATGCACAGGCTCAGCACAAAGGAGGAGCCAGGACATACATCAGGACCAGGGAATAAATAATCTTTCAGCTGATGGTTTCATTGGATAAGGAATATTTTTAATTCTCAGCAACTGAAAAGTACAATTTTTTTAATCCAAAGGGGTAAAAAACTCAGCCTGTCTCCTTTTTCTCAGTGAAATTTTTCTGGAAAGGAATATAGAAATTCCAGTGAATGTGTTGAAAATGTTCTATGTGACTTTTTGGTTTTTTAATTGTGGGGGGAGGTGTTGAAATGGAAGTTTAAAAAAATAAACTTGCCACCTGTCTTTTCAGCTTGTGGGTGTCAAGCTTACAAAAAAATACTAGCAGCAATGTCAAAATCATAGCCAAATTTAGAGCAAACATCACTTTTCATACGAACCAACCACATTATTATGCAACTTTTAAAAATGACAGATGATAGTTATTGAAAGTAAATGATAATGAGTGTTCAGATGGAAGTGTTAGGAAATGCATAGGCAAGCATACAACTTAAGCTTGCAATCTGTATGTGTTGAATGGAGGCTGTAAACTATATATTTTAAGTGAAATGAGAGTGAAATGTTCCCTAGAAGAACTGAGCCCTACGAGTTAAATTAGCCTTTCACATGCTGAGTTCCTAAATAGATGTCAGATTTCATGTGTATGTACATATTATAGATAATTATTAAAAATTAATATTTAATTTCATCAAACATTTTATTTCATTAAATAATATGAAATAATATAAATATATCTCTGTGTGTACATAAATATCTGCATACACACATATCTGTGGATTTATTTTTTTAACACATTTAAGGGTGAACTTGCACACAAACATCTCTATGTGTGTTGGTGGTGGCCTGCATCTTGTGCATATGTGACTGAGCCTATTTTGACATAATGGATTTGCAAAACAGAGTGGCAAAGACCTATAAAAACGAACTCTGCTGCAAGGACAAATTAGCATGTTGTGAGAGCCCTGCAGAGGATATCAAGCATCCAGACATTTCAGCCTACAATGTCCTGCAACAAAGAGATCGCTCCAATTGCCTGCAGTCATATTTTTTAAAGATGAGAAACTAATTAGCAGCATTATCAGCATAACTTTATCAAAAATTCTGTATTTTTCCCAAGTTGGAGAATGAAGTGCACAGGGAAAACATTGACTTTAACAACATAATAAGAGGGCCTCAGTGGGTTCTCAGTATAATAATAATAATATCAATAACAAAAGCAACAATAATAGATAAGATAGGTTTTATCTTTTTCCATAGTGTCTGGTGGCACATCTCAGGTACCTGTATCAGTCTTTCTTCCTCCGGCCAGAAATAGAAAGAACTTAATTTAATCCCACCCCAATTTACTGAAAATATTCAAAATCTACCTCATGGTGCATTATAGAGGGATGCAAGGACAGAGAGGACCAGTCTTGGTGGAGTCAAGAGAAAAGCTGAGAAGAGGTTCCTGCAGCAAACTACCCTCAGAGCTGCATGTTGGGGGGAACAAGCTGGGGAATGAACCTACATAAATGAACCTGCACCCGTGAGCACAGCACAGATGGCCTGTGGCAACCTGAAAATCAAACCATTGATGTAGATGCACTTTCAAGCTGAAAAAAAAACCCAAAAACAAACCAACAAAAAAAAGGTGGCTTCTTCTGGTTTCAGCTGGGATAGAGTTAATTTTCTTCCTCATAGCTTGTACAGTGCTGTGTTTGGGATTTAGGATGAGAATAATGTTGGTAAGACACTGATGCTCCAGTTGTTGCTGAGTAGAGTTCACTCTAAGTCAAGGACTTTTCAGTTTCCCAGGCTCTGCCAGTGAGGACATGCACAGCCAGGACAGCTGGCCAGGCTGGACAAAGGGATATTCCATACCATAGGACACCATGCTCAGGATATAAACTGGGGGAGAGTTGGCCAGGGAGGTCCGACCGCTGTTTGGGGACAGGTTGGACATCAGCCAGCAAGTGGTGAGCAACTGTGTTTTGCATCACTTTTTTTATATTCTATTCCTCTCTCTCTCTCCTCTTCATTACTGCTATAATCATTGTCATTACAAATGTTGTTATTATTATGTTTTACTTTGTTTCAATTATTAAGCTCTTCTTATCACAATCCATGAGTTTTACTTTTTTTTCCCATTTTCCTCCCTGTTGGGGCAGGGGGGTGGAAGCAAATAAGGTACTTAGCTGGGATTAAACCCCAAGAAGCTGGGGATAAACCATGACATCCTCTCTTTTCACCATGATGAAGATGGAACAACTCCATGAACAATCCACCAACAACCCTCCACTCTAAACCAGGGTCATCACAGATGTCTAAAGTTGAAGCCAACCAGGAATTTCTAAACACATCAATATTCAGTCCAGAGAAGTGCAAGCAGCGATAACTTACTCAGAAGATCAGTTTGTTTTATGTAGCTTTTGTTTGCTGTTTGGTGTTGTCAACTGTCATGATTTTACCAAGAAACTCACACTAAGTGGTGCTTTTCCCGCTGGCCAGCATTCCTGGAATTGTATTTATACTTCATGTGTCATCAAAAGCTTGAAAATTCGAGACCTATATGTACCTCTATCTAAAAAGATGGCAAAAGAAGTTCTAGTTTTCTTTTTAATCCCCGTTTTCAAGCCATTCTTGGGATTCACAGGAGTGAAAAATTATGCTGGACCTGGTGTCACTGAGCACCCAGTAACACAGGTTTCCACTGTGGGTTTTAAGGTTTTACATGAGAAACTCACTCCCAAACTCTGCATACCATGAGCTGCAGAAGTCAACATAATCACTGCTGAAGGGCCGAATTATCCCTGCTGGCACTCTGTGCAGATGATCAAACCTGAGGCTCCAACAACTGGACTTGGGAAATGTCACAGAAACCTGAAGAATAATAAAAACATGGAAATATCTCCTGAGGGAATGCATGTCACTCAACACTCCTGTCAAGGAAATTGCAGAAAAATTTCAACTGACAAACACACACACCCCAGGAGCAGCACTACCCTGGGTGACAAACCCATCACACCAGGGAGCAGTGATTCCTGCACCCCTTCAAACTGTGGCCTCACTGCTTCAGGGCAGAGCATTCATAGGAGACAAACAACCGCCAGGCCATGCAAACTGCCACACTTCCTCCAAAAATACCCTTCTTCAAATCCCCAAATCAGAAATAGCCCTCACAGGAAAGGAACACTCTGCTCTTGCCCTTTGCCTCCCACCCAGTTGCCACCAGGAGAGAAGAACTGGAGAGAGGAACCAAAGCTTCAGAAGGAACTTTCCCATCCAGAGAGCAGAAGGCAGCAACATTTATTGGACAGTGCTCTGGACTTCTGGAAGTTGTGTCACCTCTGAACGGAGTGAAATCAGCCAGAGGGAGTGTGTGTTGCCAAAAGTAATCACTGAGGTGAGGTCACTGCTCACAAAGAAGCCCTTTCTCACTTTGGCATTGACCAGTTAAACTGAGCCCTCAGCCAGCACTGCCCACAAGTGTGGCCAGGGATGGTGCAAGGACTTCAGCAAAGCATATGGATTTCTTCAACAACTTCTATAGTTTTGACTTGTTCTTCTGTCCAAAAACTGAGTCTGGAAACACACCTGGTTGCACATCAAGGCAGAGGGAGAGCAGGGTTATAAAAATCACTGGAAATCTACGTAGCATCTATGTTGTAGCTAAAATTTTCAGTGCTGATTTAATCAAAGCATCCTTCAAGCCCGTCCATTTGGAGTGTTTTATTCGAAAAACAGATGATGTGGTGTATCAATGTCAGACCTCAGCTCTGAGGCACCAGATTTAAATAACACTGTGGGATTTTGGTGCCTGGGTTCCCAACAGAGCCCACAAAGCAAGTCAGCTCCACTGAAGGTTGAGCTTGGGGCTGGCAGGTATGACATGAGACCTAAGCAAGACCTCTTCTTTTCTGGACTGACACCTGCATTGGGTCAAACAAACAAAGCCCTGACTGTCTGGTCTGCCCTGACTGTGCTGCTCTCTAGATCAGCTTTATCTCCATGGAAAATAATGAGAACTAAAGACTTCAGCACATACAGAGAGACCTAATGTAGGTGTCACTTCAGGCTGAAACCCACCCTGAGTTCTAGAACTAAAAGAACAACCCATCCTTGTTACCAATCTGCTTTGTACGGAGGATTTTCATTCGGTCCATCCACAAAGATAGGAGAGCAGCCAGAGGATGAAGATGGACAGCAGCTGGGACGGCCACTGGCCAGCAAACTGACAGGCATCACAGACAGATGGAAGTAGTTCATGGTGATTACCAAACCAGCCCAGAGACTCCTGGGACTGCCCAGAGACTGTGGCCAAAGCTGGGACAAACCTGCAGACTTGCTGATCTAGAATATGACTTTCAGTAAGAGCAAAGAGTGTCTGTGCTGTGAAGAACGAGCTCTATCAACTGTGCAAGTGGTTCACATGGCCAGCAGGCTTTTTGCTAGAGCAGTGTAGAGCCTGAGGGCTTCACACTTCACTCTTATCCCTCTACTCACCACAGAGCTCTGGTCTTGTGAGCAACAAAGGACCCACCAGTCTCCAGCTCAAGGGTTCAAAAGCAGCCAGCTGCAGACACTTCTCACTGGGAGTTTGTATGAAGCACTTGTACAAAAGCAGAGATCCTGCCGTTCCTCCTGGTGAGTCCAGTAGCACACTCCATGTATCGTGGTCATCTGTGGATGATGCTTGAGAAAACATCTGTGAAAGAGCAGAGGGACTGAGACGTGCAGTGTTGCTGAGCTTGAAGGGACAGCAGCAAGGGCTCTGCTGAAACTTCACTCAAAATCCTCATCTCTCCCAGGAAGGCTGGAGCAGCTATAAAGAGGTGAGAGACAGTTTTTTTTAAAGATAGACAAATAGAGGCTGTGTTGGGAAAGCTGGAAAACCCAAAGAAGAAAGAACTACCAAGAAGCAGTGGCCTTCTGGCACATGAAAAGCACGCTGCAAAAAGGCAAGGGACAGTCTGTTTTCCAGGTCCAGGGCATATAGGACAATTAATAGGATTAAGTTAAGGAGAGGGAGATTCAGTTTAAATATGAGGAAAAAACTTTCCAGTGGCTGGGATAATAGAGAACTGGAACAAATTTTTCTGATGTTGAGAGGTTTATGGCCCTACAACTTTTGGGATTTAGAATAACATAGACTATTTACACTGCTTACAGTATCATTGTATTTACATGGGTTTATGTATTCTAATAGTGACCTACCAGCAAGCTGCCTGGTTCTTTTTGAAGCTGTGCAATACTAATACTTATTTATCAAAGTATAGTGCATAAAAATGATGCCTAAGTTTGGAAAAAAGTTTTTGCATGTCTCAAGTGGACAACATTCTGCAAAATTCAGCAAAAAATTTGCAACTGCTTCTGCATTCCCTGTTCCAGCCCATCATTGCTATGAGTTATGGTAGCTTTGGGAATGTGGGATCTTTCAGCAACCTGCTCACCCACTCTGATGTGGTTCTTCACCTTGATAAATCTCCTTTATCTTACACGTACATATAGGCACACACATATGCACAGATATCTTTAAAGGTCTTTAAAGTCAATCCCGGCAAGTGGAAATAAAGAATATTATTTGAGATGGGCCTAACTGATTGGATTAAAAAAAATAAATTAAACCAGCAACAAACAGCCCTTGAGTGCCCATGTGCCAACTTTAATCCCCTCGTTAATTAAAAACGGCCGAATTATAACCCCTTTCAAAAATTAGGTTTATAGCAGAAATGCCAGCTGAACAGACCCTTCAGTGTAGCAGCCCTGCTGCCGCCTCCAGAACACAATCGCGGAACGGCAAAACATATTGGCACCTCCTGGATCTGCAATTGGAATATTTGCTCGGTGCCGTCTCTTCCTGTTAATTGCTGTGTGGAAAGTGGTCCCGGCACAACCTTTTTATCTCCGAGCCTCAGAAGCGCTGCCGGCGGCCGCGCACTCCAGGGGCACAGCTTGGCCAAGGCTGCCAGGCTCCGCTGCCAACCCGGCCAAGTCACCCAGCCCCGCGTCCCCTCCCCGAAAGCGGCAGCTGGATCGCCACGCTTGGCTCCCGGGCTGGCGCTTGGCTCGCTCTGCTCTTGGCTGGCGAGGGGCTGTGCAACAGCTTGCGGCCTCGCTGGGCGGGATGGATGCTGGCTGCCCGGCTGGATCAGCAGCCTCTCCTCGCTCGTCAGGAGAGGAGCGCTCCCGAGCTCCTCACTTCGAGCGTTCTCCTTCGGATACCGGCAGCACAGCGCTGAAAACCTCACCTGCTTGGAAAACCAGACTGCTTTTCCCATTGCATCCTCTGATGTCCATTTGTTCTTTGCATAAATTAAGAGCTTTATGAAGCAAGGTTGCGCTTAATTATGAGTTTCTACAATACCTTCTATGGTGCAACAGCACCCTGATATCAGCTATTAAAACCTGTCAAGCTGAAGGGAAAATGCAGTTTGTAAAATGGCTTCTGCCTTTGCAGATGGATTCCCTGTACGAATCCAGGACCAGGGGCCAGATCTCCACTGGAGCCGTGCCAGTCCACACCAGCTGTCAGCACAGCCACAGAGGATCAAGCATTTCTGTGCCACCCCATCTCTTCATCAGAACTGTCAGCTCAGGCCCCACCACAGAATATTTATTAGTGGTGACAACAGCAAAGAATAGAACTATCAACTCTTAGGTTGACTTTTGCAAAGTCAGTAAGTAAAAAATATACAGTTTTGTCCTCATAAAGGGATTAAACTTGTTGGAAAAGATATAGGGGGAAAAACGAAATCCTTGGGGCTTAGGGGTAGGTTTGCTTTTTTGCTTAATGAAGGATTGGCAAAGGGCCTACACTGCGTGAAACCAGACATTGCTCTTGAATTCAGATGCCGAGAAAGGAAGCAATCAGTGAAAGCACCGAAGCACTGGTGTATCCATGGGTCTGACCATGCAAAAGTTATAAAAAACGAAGTGTTAAGGGTTGCTCTGTACTGAGAGACTGGCTGAAGTCTTTGCATTTACATACCAGCTGTCATCAAGGCTTAACAAAAGTGTTTCCAATTTCTTTTTATTGTATTTTGTGTTGCGTTTATGTGTTGGAAATCAAGGCACAGAGCCTGCAAGTCAGGGTGAAAAAAAGGACAAAGACAAATTAAGTAAGGTGCCAGTGGAATTCAGGTGCTTAAATGCACAGAAAGCAATATTTAAACTCTCTGCTCTGCTGCTGTCTAAACTTAGAGACATCTAAATGCCCACAGTACAATTCTTCACTAATCAAAAATTCCTTTATTTCTCTTCTCTAATTATTCTAAGTTAAATAATTTGCAGTCCACACTGATGGCCCTCAGTCCAAGCCCCTTCATCCCATAGCCAAGCCTTGCCATGCTCCAGCACCTCCCCTTCCCACCAAACTGGGGCCAGTCCCAGGGCAAAAGAGCAAAACTCCCTGTGTCCCTGGCTGTGGACAGTGTCTGGTTGGAGGAGCTTCCCAGAGGGTTTGGGACTAAACAGGAGTTAATCTGCACCGTTTGCTCTTGGTAGCAACTGATTTATGACATCACCCTGCTCCCACCTGGAGCGTGGTTGAGTCTGACTCCAACTCTCGTTCGGAGCCCCTAAACCCCAACCAGAAATGGAGGAGCAGAGATCTTTGGGTTTCCTGTTGGGGAGACACATTTGCAGGTGCCCCACAGGGACTCCAGCCCCGATCACTCTGCCTACAGCTGCAATAGCACTCGGTGTCGGGGGCTCCTGTCACTTGACTTCCCATCCGGGCTGCTAATAAGAATTCCCTTGACTAGGAAGACATCACTGCAGAGAACAAAACCATCTCCTGCTGAACTGATTATATTTACTGTAAAACACGGAAGCAAATGAAATCTCTGATTGAGAGAGAAGGAGAAATCTTTTAATCCCGCTCTGTGACGCTTGCCAGATTGACAAGTCTAGAAATACAAATAGAAGAGTAATTTACAAGGCTCACATTGCTGCTCAGATTTATTTTTTCCAAATGTAAGAAAGAGAAAGAGACAGAAAAGGCCTGGTTTGTTATACTGGTTTCCATAGCTGCTAGTGCAAATCGATTAGAAATCAAAGTTCAAGATGTTCCAAACTACTAAAAAAACTTCTCCTCTGAGCTGTGGCACAATCATAGCGTTATGGATGACACAAGACAAAGGAAAAAATAAAAGGAAGAAAATAGCAACCTGGGGCAAAGTCATGTTTTCATTGTAACAAGTCCTAGAGCTCTTCGTGGGAGAAGGGGAAAATATCTATGCTACATGATCCAAACAATTTTAAAGTTATGTGAGTAAACTCTAAAACTATCCATTAAATCTTTGGATTCAGTTGCTAAATTAAAGTTATAGAGAGGACTAAATAGTGAATTGTCTGTCAAGTCATAGTCACTAAATACTGAGAAAAGATGCATCAGGGCTTTGGGTCAGGGTTGAACTCAGAGCAAACGCATTTCTTTGAGGGCCCTTGAGGACACTGTACTTTTTAATTGAACTTGTACTTCCAATTTGAGACCTGAGCATCCATCACACAAGGCATTTTTTAAAAATACAACATAGACAGGATTCATCTTGCCTAATTCAAAACATTCACACTGGAGATATCTGTGCCTCACTGAGCCTCCCATCCTTTGTAGCCATGAAGGGAAACAGGCACTTTTACAGCATGCTCAGCTGACTTATTTTAGATATTAGCTTTAGGGCAAGATGAATCATGCCTTGAATGTGCCAATTTCCCCGTGGTGCCAAAGCAAGACTAGACAACCAGGTTTTTTGCTCTGATGAATCCCACGTGGCCAGGGCTGATAGATTTGTGCTATAATCTGGCTGAATGTGGGCTGTCTGTGGTTCCAAGTCTTACATCATCCTGTGGAGAGCCCTGTGTAGCTGTGCCTCAGTGGATCCTTAGAGGTGAGTTGGAAAACAGCAACTGCCTCCAGATACCATTGGTTCTGACAATTGCCATGGTCTGCTAATGAATCTGGATGGCTTCCCTGGAGAAACAAATCACCTTAAACATTTAAGTTGTCTCCAGAGATTTTACAAAGTTTGACTCAAACAGTGGTAGATTCAGACTAATTTCAGCAATGTTGGTATGGATCTGTAGTGGGAATAATTTGCATGCTCAGTTTTTGGTTTTCAGTGGATGTCTGTTAGCGCTATAGATAGCAATATCAGGACAACAATTTACATTCTAGTCTTTCCTCCTTTGGTGAGGAGCTTTATAGGTGAGGATTCACATTGTACACGGACACTGAATATTGAACAGGAGCTTTCCTTCCAAATTTTGTTTCCAGAAGGCCTTAAGAAAGATAACCAGAGTTTTATACAACTGATTAAAAAGCCAACACTCCAAACTCTGTGCATGTAGGGTTTTGGCATTATTTCTGTTATGGTCATAATCAGCTGCTTGCCCATTCCAGCTGCTAAAGCACACTAGACAAGACTTGAATTCCAAATATTATTCTCATCACCATGGTATCCTGTACACAGATCCCCAAAGGTAATTAAAGAAGTTTGAGGCTCTGACTCTAAAGGCCAGGTCCATAAATAATTTCAGCTCTTGCAATTAGGTGACATCGTGTTTTGTTTTGAGACTTTTGTACTGCAGGGAGTGACTCCAGAAGCTGTCTTGCCTCCAGCTGACAGGGAGAGATCAGGGCACCCCAGAAAAAACCACACAGACAGAGCAGAAAGTCAGGTCAGTGCAAGCTCACAGAGGATGCTGCACACAGGGACACATCTGCGAGCTCACCTCTCCTGGAGGCTCCTCACCCAGGCTTGCAGGGAAGCAGCTCCATCTCCTCAGATGGAAGAGAATGGACAGAATCTTCTTTTTCTCCTGGATATCAGTGTTAAAACCTATGCTAAACACAAACACAATTGGCACACAAACAACAGAGGACGACGTTTTGGTCCCTCCCCCGCTTCACCTGCCAAATTCACAGCAAGAGCTTTGACTGTGAGGTGACAAAGCAGAGACCCTTTGCTATGATGACTGTTTGGCCCAGTATTCCCATTAACATCCCAAATCCCCTGTTATTTTCTAGACAGCAGCACAAGCAAAACCAAGCTACTCTTCCAGGAGATGACAGTTCTGAACCTTTATCTTTAATCCGCCCTCCCATGATAAACAAAAAGAACCAGGATTCAGAGTGTGTCTTTTCCTGCTTTTACCGAACATAAAAAGCACATCTGCTGAAGCTGAGTAGCAGCAAATATGTAGATGTAGAGGACTCACAAAGTGCAAGGAGAGACATAATCAGAGCCAGACCCTCCAGAACTGGGTGGTATTACGTGTTGTTATATTATATTTTACTTGCATCAGTGAATATTTTGCTTTAACTGCCAGGCCCCTTCTGGACACCACCCTTTCTACCCCCCGCATGCAAACATTTTTTTTTCAGAGTAGGAAGAGGAGAGCAATTTGTAGAGCTATTAAAAGTGATTAAAAGAATAAATAGCAGAGGGTTGACTTAAGATAAGAACGGGAAGTCCTGGGAGGACTGGTCCCTTGGAAAGATCCCACCTTCTGTATAAGGGGTAAAGGACTGGCTTTGCCTGGGGAGAAGCAGTGTTTGTCCTGGATCTTCATCCTGCAAAATATAACAATTAATGGATTTTATGCACTCTCAAAGATGGTTCAGGAAGCACAGGATCAGTATTATTCAGTTGCATGTTTACTCCATTTTAGATTCTGCACCTCCAGGTTTTTCCTTTCTGTCCTTTTTGTCCTTCTGTTCTTTTCCTTCTGCTTCAAGGATGAATTGCTGGCAACCTATCTCAGGTGTGTTGTCAGTCCTAAACACTGTCAATTAAGTGCCTTCTGAGGAAGATTTGGTCAAGCTGCCTTCTCAGTAATGAACATCTTTCTTGAAATTACAACTCTAAATTATACTATTTGCCATAATGTAAAAGCTATGAAGGAAAAGAGAATAAAACCCTTGGGAAGAGACGTGTACTTTTCCCTCAAGTTCTGTTCCATCCTTGCCATCTTCCATCAGTCTGACAAAAAGCTGTTTGTAAGAGCCTCTTGAAATGAGGAATCTAATATTCAATCACAAAAAGATTAGCCTTTGACTGTACTTCACTCCATGCTACACTAATACAATCAGCACGGGAAATGTTATCCAGGAAGAGGTTAGGGGAGAGGATGGAAGACCAGGTGGTGCTGGAGACCTAAATTATAAAGGTTTATTTATCATGAAGCATGACTTTTATTTGCTTCTAACTTTAGGAAGTAGCAGTGCTGGAGATGAAACGCACAGCAGGGGATGCTCAGTCACGTGTGCAAGGGCAGGTGTGCTGCTGAGTCACTGCTGAGCCTGGGCCGACCTGTGGAAAGGAGACAGGAAAACTGGGATTACTCTGGAGAAGTTAATTCAGAACTGAAGCAGCCTGCACACACCATGCCCAAGGTGTCACTGATGGCACGAGGAACCACAGGATACCTGGACAGAGTGTGGGCACTCAAATGTGGGAGTGCAATCCACAGAACATTAATCACCTCAGGCTCCTAAAGGGCCACAAACACATAATTTTTGCCACTGTAATTACCCAGCTATCTAGAGTTTTGCTGCTGCACTCAGAAACGTTGTCATCTCAGCAGGACTGTGTGGGTTTGCATCTATGTCGTGTACGTGCCTGTTGGGATCTGCAAATTAGGTCTTCCTGTGCTTAAGTTCCCTGAGCAGTCTCAGCTTTTGCTCAGCTATGAAGCACAGGGGATGACAGATTTTCTGTCATGACCCAGGAGCTCAGACACCTCTTTCAGAGCAGGAGATGGGACGCATCAGCTCCCCTCCCAAAACTGCTGCAGCACAGGAGGAAATCTAAAGGTGGGGAGAGAGAGTGTGAGCACACAGTTGTGCAGCCCCGATAAAAGCTCTGACCCTGCACAAAGGCTTGGGATTTCCAGTCTCTGTACGGACACCATGTCTGCATTTTGCATTATTTTCAGGAAGTCATGTACCAATTCTGTACATTTGCTGCCTCAGCAGCAGAAGAGATGTCTGATCCCCCACAACATAAGCCACCCTCAGAGGATAAATACGTTATATTTTTGTGGCACACGCTGTCAGATGCTCTCTCAGTGCTAGGATAAACCAGAGTTCATGGAAAATAGAACTGATGACAAGTATCATTAAATCTCCAAGTAACTTTTTTTCCCCCTGAGATGTCCTTCCTGAAGCCACAGAGAAGGACATTCGATAAATACATGTGTCACCATTACTTACATCAGTAATCTAGCAGACAAGACTGTGGGATTGACATGATGGCCACAGGGGCTGAATTTAGGTCACCTACTAAATGAATTAAAAGCTTCTCCTTATCTCAGTGCCACGTCTCCTCCTCATTCACACCCTTGTCGGGCACAAAGATGATGAAAACTAACCCACTGATTGCCAAGTGACTTCTAAACACCACAGCTCCTAAATCAGGGTGCCAGAGCACATTAAACTGGTACAGCCACAACAGTGAAGCTCCGGATTGTGCTTGTCCCTGTGTAGTCACTGCTATAGATCTCAGTGACCAAGATCTGTTGGTAAGCTTATCTTAAAAAAAACAAACAAACAAACAAAACAAAACAAAACAAACAAAAAACCAACCACAAAAACCAAACAAAAACTCTAATAACCAAAAAAAAAATTACTCCACACATGCAAAATTTGGACATAAGCTTACATCAGATCAAATGCCTGGTGATACCTCTGCTCCTTATTTCACCTCCACTTCTACAGAGTGAGCTGTGCAGCAGAGATGGCTTTGGGCTCAACAGCAGACTGCAAGCACAGACTACCACCTAGAAGGGCCAGATGAGCCCTCTGCTAGGAAAACAGCTCCCTTGATCCCATTTTTAAGTGATTTATGGTTTTATAAAGTACATTAAATACCCTACACTGCCCAGATTTGCATGCACTCGTTACTGATGTCCAAACAAACCTGCAGCCAACACAAAGGCACATCCTCACCTGAAACCAAGGCATGTTTGAGTCTTCTCGAGGTTGAAGAACAGCAGATGAAGGTGTTTTCTGGGTGTCTAGGAAGTATTTTTGCAGGACAAGGTGGATAAAACCTGAGCCTAGAAGCTAAAGAAGCCCAAATCCTTCATCACTCAACTCTCGGGTGTGAAAAGGAACCTAATGTGATGGGGTTGGGTTTGCAGTGCTGACAAGAGAGGTCTGGAGTTTTAATCAGGAACATTTCTTGTGTTTGGTTCTGCTTGGGCACCTAGGAACTGACCTTGTACACTTAATATGTAAATACATACTGTGCCAGCAATCTCCTGGGCTTTCTCTCCTGAGTCAGCTTTGCAAAATTCCATAGTTTTGGCTAAGGATTCTGATGAAAACCAGGAGCAACACGCTTTGCTGCTGCTTCAGAAACAAAGTGTGATCCCTGTGTGAAACCTCCTGCTCTTCACAGTGCTGGTGGGGTCCCAGCAGCCCTGCTGTGGGGGCTGGCCAGCTCAAACCGATGAGGCACAGCAGAAATTAAACAGAGGTTAAAATTACTGTACAATGGTTTGTATTCACTCTGATGTATAGTGAGGATGAGATTAAATGAGAGGAAGGGGGACTTCCCTGTTTAGGATTCTCTCTTGTATTTTGGGGTTTTTGTCCTTGAAGAGCTTTTTGAAAGATTGCCAAAAGAGGCAGCAGTGTGTAGGTGTGTAGCCAGAGTATAAGGCAGCATCCCGTGGGGAGACAGGAGGGTGGGATGTCCTGCCCAAAGCCATCTGCCTGCAAAGGGAGAGGCTGCACAAGAGAAGCAAGTGGGCAGTGAAAAGTGTGTTTGTGTGTGTGTGTGCAGGCAGGAGCAGGTGCTGGACAGCCACAGATGCCAGGAAGGGCAGTGGGCCAAAGTCAAGCCAGAGGAAGAAGAGAATTCTGGGGATATAAGTCAGGTCAGGGTGCTCAGGACATGTGTGCAGATGACACTCAAATGGATGATTTCTCCTTTCCCCATTCAGGGACATATTTTAGAGTCTATTAGACGATGGATTAAGACAACCAATTTAGCCATGCCTTGCGTTGTACTTTAGCCTGTTCCATAATCACTGCAAGACAGAATTTGGCTTTAATCATTTCTCATCTCAGGGCCAAAGCCTGTTTTCACCCAGTGTGCCAAGACTTTCTATGAGATTAAAATTATGTCTCTTGCAAGATTGTCCAGATCCTGCCTTCAAGGGTCTCTTTCTAATTGTTTTCAGAGGCTGCCAGCCTTGCAGGGTGTAGCGCTAACTTCAGAAGATGTGGGGTGGAAAAGTCTTTTTAAAATGATTTTTTAAATCAGAGGAAGAGAGGAGGGTCTTTAATTCCATACAGAAAATCACTTCTTCCTGCCAAGCAGCAGTGGGAGCACAGGCCTTGGAGTTCACGGTTCAAGAGTGCAATCATTTGGCATGCAAGCACTGCCAGGAGGCAAAAGGAGGAGAGGCCAACCTAGGCTGAGACTCTGTGACTGACCTTCCAGGAGAAAATCCCAATTTGCAGAGCTATCCTTCAAGGACCTGGCTCCACAGACATTCATTGCATTCACCTGGGCAATCAGAAAATAACAACAAAGGTATCAAAGTCAAAATGTTTGGACTTAAGATTATAAGGCTGGGAAAGAAAAATGGGCTATAGCCACCCAACAATAACCCAAAAAGCCCTCATTGTGAATGGCACTTGGATTTTGGAAGAACGTTTAAAACTGATTTTTTTTCAGTCTCACTATTTAATTAGGACACTTAAAAATGCAGAGGATCAAAACAACAACAACAAGCCCAAACACACCCTGCCCTGGGATAAGTCTGTCGCCTGGCACTGAAAAAGCCACCAAATGACAGAATGCACTGTGGTAATTCATGTCTGTGACATTACAGTGATTGGCTTTAATGCACTCACCATAAATTACTGCAGGTCAAACAAAGCACTCTGAGGAGACAGACAGACAGAAAGGAACATTCAAGGTTCTTGATTATTTATCAGTTGGCTGAAACATTCAGAGACCAACAAGAGCATTACATATCCTACTCAATGAATCACCTCACGGCAAACGATTTTACATCCATATGAAAGTTTCCACTAAGGGCTGGAGGGAAAGGATGTGCAAACAGCTTGACTTTGCCAAGGTAGCATTAAGATGGCATAAAGAGGCCAAAAGCTGTTGAATCCAAGAATAAACTTCTGATTTCAGACAAGGTCTGGGTGACACAAAGAGGTTTCAGCAATGTGGACAGTGAACTTGGATCCCTGGAAACCATACCAAGGATGCTTCGTTAGAGGGAAGTTATCAGGCTAAATACATTTCCAATTTCACTGCTGCCATCTTTAATTAAAATTAAGGACATTTAAACCACATAATTCATTCTTCCCTCCTTGCCCTGTATTTTTTCAAGATACTTCATGCAGCCACCTAAGCAGCTTAAAGACTTTGCCTTCCATGAGTTCACATTTTGGCTCTCCCACGCCTTACAAAATGCTGCACCATGAAAATACCACACTGGAGAATAGCTGAACAGAACTTTGTCTCAGATGACATTTTAAACCATTCAGGAAACACTCATCACAAGCAGATTTTTTCCAGTAGTTTTTTATATAAATAACATTTAAGTTACTGCCACAAACCATTTGTGTTCCTCCATTAGTGGATAACAACTCCAAAGTGCAGCGATTAACTTGTGAGTGCAGTGTGATGGGAAGAACCAAGTTGGTAGCAAGAGAGAGCAATAGGAGACAAAGTACTCAACTAATGTTTCTAAGAAACCAACATGAAAGGCATGTAAACTGCTATCATACTTTTTTCTTCTCTATCATACTTAAATTTCCTTTGCATTACGAATTCATCACTGAAGAGCACTGTAGACTTGGCGCTGGCTTTTTACAAAGCCATTCTTAAAAACATTTCAATCAAGGTGGAAAAAAACTCCACAAAAATCCTAAGGCCCTGCACGTGATGGCACCCTTCTCACTGATGCAGCCTCTCAGACTGGATTTGGTCTGCTCTTGATGACAACATATGCAATAATTTCTGCATGAGCCATGGGAGATAAGGACCCCTGTGGTTCTGAATTGCCATCGTGCTGGACTGCACGTAAGTGATAACTTAGCATTTTGGGATAGAAAATACTTTGTATTTTACTCTCTTGTAACCTTCTCTTCATCTTAAACTGTCTTTCATATGATAATTTGAAAGATTTTCCCCAGACCTTCTATCTTTAATAGAAGTTAGACAAAGCCTGAATCATCCTGTGTTTGGCAAATGTTTTGCTATGGATGCATTTTTAAACAAACATCTGATTCAAAGACCTGGGCACACAATGTCAGAGTGGGATGTGCTGCTGTAATTCCTCTACCCAAATATCTCAGTGCATCTGTGATGCTGCTGCATCACCTAATGTTAACATGTGCAATTTATAGGGAAGAAATGAAGAGAGAAAATGTGCTGAAATAACTTGCCTATAGCAATATGCTGAGAGATCTGGTGCCAGGGCTGGGAATTAGAGCTCAATTGATTTCTGGTATCCAGCCCCCTGCATAATTCACTAGGTCAGAGTGACAAGATTTAAATATGGGACTAATTGAATGTTCATATAGGAATTGCTGCTCTTTTGGTCTGGCTTGATGCAAAGTTGGAGAGGGAGAAGGATACAGAGGAGAAACTGAAGTCTCTGGAGAAAAATCCAGGGAGGGGCAAATAGCTGGAAGAGAAAGCTGCTCTGTCCTCCTCCTGTTATCTCAGTGGCAGGTTAATTCTGGATGACAATTTAAATGTCAAACATAGTCAATCTGTTTCACCAGGGAAAAAAACCATCTCCTCAAATCCCTGCTGACAGAGCAGGTGCAGAAGGCACCTGGGCCCCCCGTGAGCTGCTCTAGAGGAGAGAGCTGAGCTCCCCAAGAACCATAAAACTGCCTCCAAGAGCAGGAACATCTCCTGAGGGAAGTGACCACGGACTCAGGGGTCTTGCTGGAGTCACCCTTGAGCTGCTGTGAATAATCATAAGCAGAAACATGAGGTGACAGCAAATACAAACATTAGGGTGAATGTCTTCAAAGGAAAATCCTCTCAAAGATCTGAAAAACAAACCCCAGATGGGTCAGGGGAATCACAGCTTCTTGCTTTCCTAGGCTGTCCATCACAGCCAGTGCCAGATTCCTCCTTCTATTTGTTGGGCAGGTGGTTTGAATGCTGCATGTCCTCCAGCTTTCCTCTAGCTCCTGATGGAGTGGTTGTGCTTGCTGGGAAGACGTTTTCCCAAAGCAGCCTGCCTTGGGAGCAGCTTGAGGCTCCCAACACAGCTCTACTGAGCCACTCCAGGTTTGCTGCGTGCCTAAGCACACACACTGCAAATACTCCTACTCCTCCTCCCCACTGGAAAGCCAGAACAGCCTTTTTCCTCCTCCTCCATCATTCTGCTGGCACAAGAGAGGACTCACATTGCAGCTCTGACTATATGGCTTGTCCCCAGGGATGGAGCCTGAAGAAACTGTCCTGGTGTCTTCCCTTACCTTGGCAGAATTAAAGCATATTCTTCCCAGGACTTTCTCCTGCAAGACAGCAAATGCCAGGAGCTTGGGGTAGGAGGAAGCTTTAAATTTTTTGTAACCTCCAAAGCAAACAATTCTTCCTCACCCACATGGTATTCTTCAGCCTCCCATTAATTTATCCAGGATGTCCCTGGGATACTGGAAGTACTCCAGGTATGTTTCCCACTGTAAGAACTGCAGCAACACCTGCTTTTCTTCTTATGCCACAAATGCCACAGATTCTCCATCTGTTCCAATCTTCAGGGCCTCTGGGAATGGGGCTGTCTGTCAGGTACTTCCAAAGGAGTGCAACAGTCAGCAGGTGATGCGTGTGCAGAGGTCAAGTCAGCCCAACATAGTCTGCTCTCCAGAGATGGGTGCTATCTGATCCTAAAGGTTTTGTATCCCAAGCTAAATCATCACCCAGTCTTCCCAAAAGAGCATCTAGACCATTTCTCTCCCCCCTCAAAAAGCCCTTTTTTTGGACTGCCCCAAGGAAATATTTACTTTTCAGAGTTCATTTAGGAGCAGGAGCAAACCAGAGCTGTTTCCATCAGCAAAGGTGAAGCCTGCTCAGCTGCAGGTCTACAAACCCTATTTCAATTCTGCAATCCCTATTGAAAAGGTTTTATTGAGCTTGGTAATATTTAAGGTTAGTGTTAAAAATTAAAATCCTCCAGTTGTGTGTCTGTGTCCATGTCCCCTGCCCCCTCCCTCACCCAAAAAAAGCAAATTCAAAGCCTTCAGTAACTCAGAGCAAAAAAAATTTAGAGGTTCATATAAAAAAAAAAAAAAAGGCATCTGGTTTGGTTTTTTCGGTAGTTTTTTGGGCTTTTGTTTTGATTTGAATTCCTCCAGTGAAATATATTCAATAATATTTCAGGAAAACTTCTGACCAAAAACCCACAACCTCTTTATAATGCATCACCCAATGCCAGCAGGAGAGAGAGATGTTCTGAAAGAAAGGGAATGCTCTGCGTCCTTTTTATATGTCACCACCCAGGGTGTCTTCCCAGCTCACAGACAGGCTGTACTGATTCCTGTGCTGGAAACTCTGGACACACTGATGGAACAGCCAGTTCTTCCAGATCCCTCAAGCTCAGACAGTTTCTGCAGGTGGGATCTGTTTATGGAAACGTAAATCCCTTGGCTGGGCTCTGAAATTACTGAGAGTAGCTAAGAAGCCGCTGACCAAAATCATTACAAATCTTGCTCATCTTCACAGGGTCATTTGGAGATGAGCAGATACAACTCACCTTTGGACTGTCACCAAAGCAATATTAATAATTATGAAAAATAACTTGGGCATTGCACAACATCGCAAATCTAGAGCGCCACGTCTGGAATTGGCCTTTCCTCGGTGACAAATTCTAAACAACAAACACTTATAACACAAGTCCATGAAGTATTGGCTGTAAAGGATAATAAATCCTTTGGCAATATGAGGAGGGTAAGAAAAGCTCCCTGGCATAAGTATTGTTAACACTGTCTGTGCACTCAAATGGCACGTGCGGGTGGATTCCCAGCTCCGGAGGAGGGCGTAAATAATTACTATGCAAATGTTATGCAAGATATTCCTTCCAGACAAATGCTAGCTGAGCCATACACCTGCCTATTGTCTTTAAAATATTTACACCCGTAATAGGTACAGAAATAGATAATTTTTTCACATATCTCATCTATAATGTCTCTATATATCTCTGCTAGCCAGAAAAGACACCTTCTACCCAGGTGCACAGGAAATGTATTTAATGGTCTTTCTCTCTCAAAATCATTATCAGGTTTTAATTCAGCTCCTCATGGGCAAGTGCCCACCCTATGGCTCAGTCCTCCAGGACATTCTGACTCAGACTCTGAGGTCTTTGAATACTCAGGGTTATAATCAGTAAAACACTGACATCTGAGCACACAACCAGATGTGATGAGACAACAGAGTGAATTATTCTACCAAAATCACTGTATAACGTAGAGAAAGGAGAGCTGATCTATCACGAACAAGCACTGTGGACACAGCCTGTGGGTACCTAGCAAAATATAGAGTTTCTGGGGAAAAAAATAAAGGTCTTTCACCTGACAGCAGAAAACCACCAAACCCAGCAGACATGTAAAAAGTTGTGATCTGCAAAAAATCCATGTAGTTAAAAGCACAAATACTTCCAAAAAAAAAAAAAAAAAGAAAATTAAAAGCAGAGCAGGAGTGGCAAAGAGTTTCAGTCGGGTTGAAAATATAGACAAGTAATAATGGAGAGTACAAAATTCAATGAAAACTTTTTAAACTCCAAGAATTCAGCATAATAAAGAAGGCAACTTGAAACAAAGAAATCCCAAGTGTCAGGTACAGCTTTATTGTTGGACATTAATGTTAAAATTGTAAACACTGATATCAAAGGGCGACTTCATGTAATCGCATTAGTGGGAGATAGGAATTGGTGGGGCTTTTCCCAGCAGATTTCCCCAGGGACTAACTCTTAGCTCAGTATTATTTAATATTTTATCAATGTTCTAGATGCTCATGTGAAAATTTCTGTAGATGACAAACAGATGGGATAGCAGTACATGATCAGAAATTAGTTTTACAAAAGAAGCTGGGTTTGGGGATGGGGTTTTTTTGTTGTTGCTTTGGCTTTTGGCTTTGGGGTTTTTTGAAGGATCACAATACAGGCAAACTGATTCAAACATAACTAAACACAAAGAAATCCTTCTGGGAACTAGGAAGACTTCAACAAAGAATCGGAAGCCAAAGCATTATGAATTCTTGTCTGTCATAGGGGCCTTGATTCAACTGATCTTTGCTGGGGATCAAAAGCTTAGCTTCATGGGTGCTTCATACTAACACCCTTATTGAGCCAAAGTATTTGAATATGGCATTAAAAAATAGTTTAAAAACCTGAAAAGACCTGTGATATGTAGCACAGTCACCAATCAAACAGTGTCAGTTAAATTTCCAATAGTTTGCAGAGACAAGACAGCAAATGCTCTTTGGAAGTCAGTGCCTTTGTAAATCCACTCTCTACACTGGAAATTTATTTTTCTAGACAATATTTAGGCTCTTCAGCTCTAAGTTTTAAGATGAGTCAGCTAGAAGCAGAGAACAGGAAGATGTCTAAGCTCCCTTGATTTGTTCCCATTTTTACAGTCAAATAATAGATGTATTCTTGAAAGTTTCTATTACTCATAAAACCCACATCAAATATTGCTAAAAACCCCCAAACTCACAGGCAAGGCAGGTCAATAATTTCTGTCTATATATAATGGGCACTCACAGCCTGATCCTGCCTGTCTAGGGAAAAGTGATGACCTGAGCCAGCAAACAAAGTCACAAACATAGATTCTACCTCATATGACAACTGTCCTTGACTATGTTTAATTACCTATTAAATAATCCTTTCAGTCTCACAGGACAGAGACTTGTTCAGCCTTTGTGTTCAGAGATGTTGCTGAGTGGCTTTTTATTATTATTATTATTGTTATTTCTCTGAAAGAATCTCAAGAGAAGTTGTCTCACTTTCATAGGAGGTCTGGGTCCTCCATCTTCCACAAGCTTTTGTTGGCATCTTTGTCCTTGATTTTAGTGCTCCTTTATATCTGACACCTCCGAACCAAAGCTGTGAAGAACTTTCAGAGATACAGTAAGTTTCTTGAAGTTTGTTAGAATTAATACAATACACTTCCCTCCTGCTACATCTTTGCATTGTGTTGCCACTTCAAACACAGAGCCCACTTAGCTTCTCCTGGAGGACTTCAGATGTGAAAGGCTATGAGGGTCCTCTTGGAGCAGTTATAATAAAAGTCTCATTTCAAATACATGCTTTTAAACAACATCTTTACAGAAAACACTCCCATAAAAATAATTTTTAAAAAAGTTTTTCATTGTGAATTAATAAATATATTGCAGAGTGACAGGTTCATCTATATTGAAGAGAAGAAAATATTTGGTATCCTACAAAGAAACTCAGAGAGAACCAACTTAGTTCAGTACTTCTGAGAAGACATAAAAGCATCATCCCACATCTGTGTATGCAACAAAGAAAACAAACCTCTGAGTGGAATTAAAGATTAAAGAAATGTAATTTAAAAGAAAAAATGGAAATCAGACACAGGAAGAGCTGTTTGTACGGTGCCAACCCAGCATGAAATGTATCAATAACAGTTATGAAGACCTGCCCAAAATTTTTAATCTCAGGCACCAAACATGCAAAGACTGATGGGTTTTTCACTTTGCTTATGGAAAATTCTCTCACATATAAACATCCCAGTTCTGCTGAGCTCAGTGGGCTCGTGCACTATATATTTACAGTCTTGGAGGGCCAATCTGCCGTGGAAGGATTTAATCTCCAGGACAGAAGGAACTTTCCAGCTGCAAGCAAGAAGCAGGGAAGGCTGGGCAGGTACCAGGCAAGACCCATCCAAATTTACCCCAGGCTTTGCTGTGGTTCTGTGCCAGGTGGTTTCTCAGTTCCCATGGTCAAGGAGAGAGCAACTGGGGTGGGCAGGGCTCAGTCAGCAAAGGGTGAAGGTTCCTGGGCTGGCTGTGCCAGAGCCTGCACAGGACAGAGCTCCACGAGCAGAGGATGGGCTGGCAGCAGAAGGGGCCAAGAGCAGAAACTTGGCAATGAAAGTCTTGTCAGAGATTAAAAACCTGCTGAGAAGGGCAGGGAGCGAACATCCCACGTGGACAACTCTCTGTGGATGAGAGGGGCAGCTCAGAGCTTCCAATAACCCCCAAAAACATGGCTGGATTGACTTAAGAATTGAAAGACAAGATCTGCACAGGAAGAGACTTAATGGACAAGGGCAGAGATCGCTTAAATATTTAAGAATGCTCTTCATCGCTTTGAATTCTAATTAAGATAATTAAGTATTCTAGCAGACATTCTAATAAAGCTTTTTGAATTCAAAGAGCCATTCTCATTTTCTTTTGTTAGCTCTCTGCAGTGAGAGGTTCAGGTGTACCTACCTCAAAGCACCACCAGCATCCTCCAGGTCTATTCAGCTCCTAGTTTGGAGAGAGAGGAAGCAGGCAGTGACTGAAAAACAATGCCTTGAGCCAAAAATAAGTCTGAAAGGTCAGACTACGCTTACCACTAAATGATTGGATAGAAAACATTTGAGAAATTCTGTTCAGTACAACAAAGTGGAGTTACAAAGACACTTCAGGAATTAAATGTTGCAGAGCAGGGGAGGCACTTTAAATCTTGTTAGGCTGACAAGCATTTATTATTTTTTTTCACAGCAAAGGAGAAAAAGCAAAGAGGGAATTTCTCCCTAAGCATCCCCATCATTAACACAGGAGTTAAAAGGGCTGCAGGCTTTTCGTATAAACAACACTATCAATGAAGCAACAGACAGAAGATGCAGGCTGGGGAGGTTTTATAAAGTAGCTCGGCTATGCTAATGGTCAAACTGAGCATCTCTTAGATGCCAAAGATATAAAGACAGTTCTTTGTCTTTCTAAGTGACACGGACATTGGCTCCTCAAATTCTGTGAAGAATAGTGGGTACTAAGTCACTTGAGAGGTTGGACACAACTCTTTGGCCTGCTTCAATAATTTAAAATAATTAAATGCAATTCCCTCACAGGAGCACCATCACCGAGAGTGCTCCTTCAGCACTGCATGAGCATTGTGTTCGTTTTTATGGCTGGAAACAATTCTAACCCCACAGCACTTGACTCCTACTCTATTGCTTAAAGAATTGCAAGACAGAAGTTCAGACAGCTCACCTTTCTTTTCTGAAGATAAACCCCTTAAAAATTACTGATAAACCCCCAATGACCTCCACAGGTCATGGGTTAGGCTCATAGATGGAAACACAGTCCTTGGTTTAGCTCCAGAGACACCTACTGAGGTGGTCAACTTGCCAGCTAAGATTGTGCTGAGCCCTTCCAGCAGACAGTGCACATGAGGGTGAATCCTTCTGCACACAGCACACAGTGGATGTACCCAAGGTATCTTTACAAAAAGGCAAATCCAGTTCAACTACCTTGTTAGCAGCTGACAAGTCTTTTCAAAGGTACAGCTAACTCTCCAACTTTGGATGGGTAGTTAAGTAATTTTCCTTTATTAATTCGATCTGAGGATAATTAGAAGTCATGGAAGTTTGGCTTCCCTCCTACAAGCCCCATTAGTCCAGCTGGAAAGGAAATTTGAGATCTCAGCTTAGGGTCATTTTAATATCAGAACATGATTCACTTCTAAAAGGGGAGGTAGACAAGGGAGTCTGGCCTTCCAGTTAATAATAAAGTAATTATCAGGGCTGCACAGAACGTTATTCTGGAACTCAAAGGCCTCTGTAAGAAACCACTTAAATGAACAGGGAAAAACATCACCTGACCAACCCTATTGAGTGTAACATGAAGGTTATAATAAATGTGATCTGCTTATGTGCCCAAAATCACACGTTCTGAAAGCATTTCAAAGCCTTTCAGACATAACATTTACAATGATAAATGTGTGCCCAGCTTGGCACCCCACCCAGTCACTGAAATCGTGGGGTTTTATAATGGCATTTAAAGAGCAAAACTATTTTGTTCCTTGCCTGAAGTTCGGCTACCAGAACTTTTCTCTGTGGGGGGCAGACAGAGCTGTGGCACTTCCAGCAGGTCAAGTCCACAGATGTTTAACTCCAGAATTCATGATTTTTCCCTCTCCTTTAGTATTTGGCATAATTTGGACAGAGCAGGAAGCACAAGAAGATGTGAAAACTGAATATATTCTTAAGCTTTTATCACAAAACAAATAAACGCCGCAACCATCACCCAGGAGGAGCCACGAATACTTCGAGCAGACAATGCGCTCATTTCTTCCCATCACACTTGGTGTGCCCAACAGAAATTGAGCCCACCAGGAAAGCAATGGGAGCAGGCAGAATGGATGCTGCCCACCTGGATGCACAACTGCATGGCAAAGAGCACAAGAGGGGTAAAAGCTGCAGTTTTACACATTACACAGCAAAATCACAAGGTACAGCATCAAAAAAGTCAAGGTATAGCTCTGTACATCTCCAGCACCCACAAATTACTTTCTATAGCTGTGAGCATACTCATTCTATGGCAAGGAGAGACTATCCCTTCTTTATTCACTATATGTGATGAAATACTTACAGAGTTCTGTGCTCAGCCATCCAATAAAGGCTGGCTTGGCTCCTTCGTGCTGACCAGCATCAGAAAGTCACACCATGGACACAACCTCCCAGACAAGCCAGGTATCACTGGGGGAAAGAGCTCAGCTAAGTCACTGGTCATCCCAGCCCCTCCCATTAACGGGGTAATAGATAAGTACCCCTATCACATATGATGATATAGGTGCTGCTCACAGCACAACCACCAGATAGGCCTTTCTAAAGTGCCTGTGATTGGCTTTTCCATTCATAATTTCTGTTTTATGATCTCCAAATCACGTACGTTGTCCTTTTTTCAGTGTTTTCTCCAAAGCAAAGTGACAGCGCTGCAGCTTGAAGACAGACTTTGAGATGGGTTGGAGAATGCAATGAATTGACACAGAGCACAAAGCTCATGACAGGCTGACATGAGAATTGAAAGAAAACTCATTCACTGGAGAAGCAAACAGGTGGACATCTCTACTGGAACTGAAAAAACTCTGACAGAAAAAATCTGACACAGTAAAGCCTGGGGAACAAAAAGGGACACCACTGTGAAGGGTTTCAGGAGTTCCAGACACGAAGTCTGAACAAATGAAGGATATTCAACATCTTGAACATTATTTGACATCAAAGAAAGATCTTCTAAAGCAGTCGCTTACTTTGGAAACTGAGAGGTTGATAGGGTGAGGTGGCTCTAAGGAACACTGAGGCCAAGAGGGTTGTTTTAAAACCACTTCAGTATCAACACAATACCCAGTTTGTTTTAGGTTACCTTTATGGGGCTTGTGTCCAGGAATTTGAAACTGCTGACTTCCAGAACAGACCCAACTCCTCCTTCTCTGAGAGCACGGGTTCTCCATTATGTGTTTCAGCCAGGATACTGCTGACCTTGACTACTGTGTGCAGATTTGGGCACCACAATGTAAGGGAGATATTAAACTATTAAAGAGAGCATCCAAAGGAGGGCAACGAAGATGGTGAAGGTTCTAGAGGCCATATGAAGAGGGGGTGAGGGCACCTGGTCTGTTCAGCCTGAAGGAGACTGAGGGGAGACCTCACTGCAGTTACAACTTCCTCATGAGGGGAAGAGGAGGGGCAGGCACTGATCTCTGCTCTGTGGTGACAGTGACAGGACCCGAGGGAATGGTCAGAAATTGTGTCAGGGGAGGTTTAGGTTGGGTATTAGAAAAAGGTTCTCCACCCAGAGGATGGTTGGACACTGGAACAGGCTCCCCAGGGAAGTGGTCACAGCACGGAGTCTGACAGAGTTCAAGAAGCGTTTGGACAATGCTCTCAGGCACAGGGTGTGACTCTTCGGGTGTCCTGTGCAGGGACAGGAGTTGGACTTGATGACTCTTGTGGGTCCCTTGCATGATTCTGTGAAATTTCAGAAGAAAACCCAGGTGCTACTAGAAACAGGCTTCGTATTGAACTCCACTCCCAAAGGTTAAGGCAGTTAAGGATCACCAGGTTTGAAAACCAGCCCTTCTGCTTCAAAGTTGTGTGATTTTTACTACAAAACACCCACTGTTGCAGGGCTCAAGGGGAGCCTTCCACCAGTAAAGCTTTTCCACTTACCTGTACTGCAAAAACCCAGTTTTCATAGCTGGGTGCTGACATGCCTAAAAACACCATCCAACCCACGCGATGGTAGCACTGGAGATCACTGACTACCTAAGGTGTCATTCCCAGATCTGAGTTTTCTTTGGGGAAATATGGGAATAGGGAAGCTTAAAATGAAGGCAAAGATCAGACAAAGTAATCTAACAGACCTTTTGTTATTGAAAAAACCCAAGTGAGATCTGTTTTTTCCTAAGAGACAACAGCACAAACTATTGTAAAAGATACTGTTGAACTTAAAAACACAAAGCTTGAAGTGGATGGTTTGAACCAAAAGCCAACTTACATTCTCCTAATTAAGGAGAGGAGCTCAGGCACCCCCGTTCCCAGCTCAGGCTTTGATTCTTTGCCTCATTTCCAGCAGAAGAATCTGACAAAAGCAATGTATTATCAGGAAACAAGGGGTTATTTACTTAACCAAATCAAACATATCGGAGCTACAGCTCACCTCCTGCCAGGCTAAGCTGGCATGTTTCTGTGGCAGGACACAGCATTTTGCAAAAAATGCTTCCTTGCCTGTGTATAATATGGCTCTTGGTGCTTGACCCCAAGCAGAAGCAACCTCAGACTTTGGATTGCAGCGACTTGTGCAAGAACCTCCACCCTACAGTGTCCTTCAGCAATTGCCAAATTAAATTGCTTTCTGTCAGGAATAAACCTTACTGGAGAATTTCTGACCAACTGCAATACTGAGAATATAATTTTTTTTTTTTCCTTAATTTGCACATAATCTCGAAAGGAAAAGCTGAAGAGGCAAACAATAACCTCTGATATAAACAGCAGAAACAGCAGCAAAAAGGCATCACAAAGCCTCTGAAAAACACATGTTGGCACATTATCAGAGAAAGACAGAAGAATCACATCATGCACAGCTCACCTTGACAAGGCTGACAATAAAATCAGCAAAACAAACAAAGGGAAGAAAGAAAAGTCAGAACAAGATCATCTTTGGTTTCTGATTATTCATTCTAAAGGTACCATCGATTTTCTACTAACATATTAACTCCATAAGCATGAAGAAAAGCATTTGGTGTGAGCAGGAAAGAATCAAATCACTCAGGAGAGGGACCTACGTGTTCCCTGCTGCAGTAAGAAGTTCTCTTGGCACAAAGAACCCAGAAAATGGTGTCTTTCCCCAGATCTGGCAACCACTTACAGGCTATTCTGAAATGACTGCAATTATATTTCCAATTTCAATTGTTGGCCTAGTCATCTCCTCATTGCAACTCTGCCACTAAAAGCATTTGGATTGTCTTAATATTGCCCAAAAGAAAAAAGAAACTGCAGCAAATTATGCAGTAGCTTCATGCCATCTAAAGAGGAGCCTGAACGATACTTGGTTAAGTAGCTGTTAAACTGTAACTATGCTACGTTTACAGAACTTTACAAAAATGCAGTATTTAAAGGACTACAAAAAAGATTGTATTTTCCTCTCACTGAAGTATTGAAAGTAGAATGTTCTCTGCTGGAAATGAAACGGTGGGCGTTTGATGGCATATTTTAAATAGTATTCTTCTTTGTGCATGCAGTGTAATGCCACCCAAGGGGGAGATTAAAAAAAAAGTCTGCAATTTGCAAGTCCATTTCAAAGTCATATCGAGGATGATGTGAAATTCAAGACAGGATTCTTGAGAGAAATCTCCCTGGAAAATGTGTATGTACCTCAGGGAAGCTTTGGATTTGCTTCCCCACACTGGAAGGCTGTTCTGTCTTTCGACATTTCAATGTTGTTTACTGTTTGCATCTAATTTTGGAATTATTCTGTGGTTTATTACAATGGTGTATCTTTGACTAGCAATAAGATACTTCTGCATCCTCCATGATTTCTAAAAATCTCTCACTATTTGTCTTGAAAATTTTACTGGCAGTGAGGATGGAGCAGTTACTTTTGCAACAAGGGATTCATCCTGCTGATAGGTATTATGGAGGTAACGGGTATTTACATATCTTGGCCCTGAGAAAAACAGGAATGTCTACACAAGTCTGATAATTTTGAAACAATTGCAAACACCAGCATGCTTTAAGGCTTCAGGTAGTCATCAGCAGGATTAGGAGGGAATACTCTCCTTAACAGACTTCTGGCCAAACAGGTTTTCTTTTTCCTCAGTGTTGCCTTCCCTAAAAGCATTACAGACTGGCCATAGATGGATGTGGGGTGAGGGAAAGATAATTTTCCTGAGGTCAGATTCTCTTCCTTAGCTGCCCGAGCAAGTGGATGTTTAGATTCCAATTCATCACCAAATCTGATGCCAGAATCTTCCCCTGGGTCAGGTGAAGAAGGAGAAGCAGAGATGGCTTCCATCTTCACTTGCAGTGCATAAGGATGTCTTGGTTATACAGGTAAGCAAAAGCAGCTGGATCATGCAATCACATCCCACTCACCAAAAAGGTTGAGTACCACGATCCTTCCTGTCTTTCTTCCATGGCCACAACAATTTGTACCGCACAAGACTGAAATGCTTCAGTCCAACACTGAAGTCATTAGATCTAATCTAGCACAGCATTCAGGTGAAAGGAAAAACAACCACAGAAGACCACAGCATATACTCAAGGTCCTTCCTTTTCCTCTTAAATCCTAATTAGCTTAATTTCACTATATTTTTGCCATACAGAAGTTAGACATGCCTCCTTACTTAGTCTTCTGTGTTCTTCTGTGTTAATTCTCCAAATCCCTATGGCTGAATTTGTCTCACCAACCACAAGAAAAGCCGTGACAACTAGCTTGGACAAGAAACCTACAGTTTATACAGCTCAAAGCAGAGACATTAAGGAATTATGAAACCATAGTAAGGAAAAAAAAGGTCTCAAGTATTTTATGTTGATACTTACCACTCCACTGTTTTCAGATCAAAGAAAACAGTGACAGCAAAGCTCTTATGAGGGTATCTAATCCATGACACCGAGATGATTCCCTCCACCAGCAAGGCACTGGCACAGCTGTGCCTCACTTCGCATCAAGTGGGTTTTATTACTGGTAT
Source organism: Eulacestoma nigropectus (assembly GCA_013397775.1). NCBI lineage: Eukaryota > Metazoa > Chordata > Aves > Passeriformes > Eulacestoma > Eulacestoma nigropectus. The sequence goes on along the minus strand of VZTE01005687.1, from coordinate 730,126 downwards.
GAATGACAGACTCAAGTCTGGCTGTGCCTTGAGTCTGGTTTGTCCAGTTAAATGGAAATAAAAATGTAGTTTTGCACTACAAACAGATGACACAAGGCTGAGTTGTTTTTTTTTAAAAAAAAAACTCAATAGCATCATCCAAACATGTGAGACACAGAAGCCACAGTCAGACTATTATTTTGCACTTTGATCAATGCAACTTTGCAAATTCCTCATGCCAACAATTCTCTTTCACACTGATACTGGGTGAGATTATTAGAACAAAACCAGTAAATTATGATCACAGTTTATGCTTCTAGCTTTTGCAAATGATAGGCTAAGGTTTAGCAGTGTAATAAACTATAATCAATGATCTTGCCGCTTCCGCAATAATGCAAAAGCACTATATAGATTGTATCCACATTGCTTAGTACAAAAATAAACATGTACAAATTAAATAGGCTACATCATATAGATACATGATTCATTTATGAAAAGCAATTATTTGTGCTGAGAATAGAAAAAGTCCAGTTTGGAGCTAATCAAATAATTAAGAATAAAGACAAAACAACATAAGCTTAATTATTATTATTTTAACATGTTAAAAATACAGTCACATCAAAATAAGGGACACAGTTATAAAACTGTTGCAGATGAAATAAGAAAATAGTGTGTATATATTTATATATAAAAATCTACAGTATTTACTAATGCTGATACATATTTTGGAGCCTCATGTTGTTTGCACAAATAAATTGTACAGCTTTGTTATGAATTACAGAACCATCATTAAACACAGATTATTACACTTAGCCACAGTATTATATACATACATTTCTAAGCTGCTGTAAGCAATCAGAACTAAAGTAAGCCCAAGTCATATTTATCTTCACAATTTTAGTTTAGGATTTCAGTGTAGTGCTTGGCTACAGTTACTTCACTGCCGTTTGCAATTTTTAAAATATAAAATTGCTCAGTTATTAAAAATTACATCAGACACGTTATATACACAAAAAAAATGTTTTGAAACATACTAAGTAAATGTTACTTCCATTTGTCAAAATTGTTTTACTTCTGTACCTTAAAACTTACAGAGCCAACCTGCAGCAATAATAGGCACTAAAGCTCATTCTTTAAAGGAAAAAAAAAATATCCATTTCTATGTTTTCAGTTAACAAACCTTACAAAACAAAAGGGAACAGGACAACCTTCCAAACCATACCAAACTGGTGTTGATACCAACGTTTAGTACTTCAGTATTAAAGAATTATCTCTGTGTTCAGCACTCCAAGGACCTCTTCTGGCGAGACCCTCCTCTGCCTCAGCTCCTGGCGAGAGGTCAGCACGTCCTGCAGCTCACAGGACTACATCCTACATGTGCCACTTCACCTGCTTTTAATTCCACCCCCAATTCACAGTCAAAAAAAGGAAAACACGAAGTAGAAAAGGCTGCGAACACTAATTAGAATTACTTACATTAGCAGGAGTTTAAGGTTCCTGTTAACAACAGTCAGGGTCATTTTAGTGTAAAACACCACGCAGTGCGAGCAGCCCAACAGCACAGCAGCACACGGCCCAGCACAGACACGAACCCGCCGGCAATTTGGGGGGAAAAAGGGCAAAACACAATGGAATTCACTCAACAAAGCTTAAGAGAAGGGACACTGCATACTCACACAGCTCGGGGAATATCAAGCCTGGAGCAAAGCTCAGACTCCTGTGTGCACTTCACAGAGGTGTCAAGGAGCTGTGCAGTTCTCTGATACCTGTGAGATTTGGCCCTGCAACCAGTTTTAGCCTGACAGCACAGCGCGGCAAGAAGTGAAGGACGCAGCACCATTTCTGTATCTGGCATTAGTCTCACTGTGCTCCAGTATTTTGCATATAGAACGACATTCTGAAGGTAGATTTAGATGAGAAGGTACAAATTCTCCACTTTCGATGCACCTAAAAAACCCCTAAACACTGCCCTGAATTTAAGCACCATTTCGTAGCCAGATTACAGAGACATTTTTGGCTTTCTGCTTTTGCCTGCCTGCTCCTTCCTGCTGAGGAAAATGACAAACAGTAGTCAAAGGAGAGGAAATTAACTCTCACATATGATTAAATTAATAATCCCAAAGCATCGCTCCTGCCCAGAACAGATACCGGGATGCTGAGGCAGCTGTATAAAAATGACAGAAATTCCCATTCAAAATGAATGGCTTCTCAAATAAATTACAAAGAAAAATTAATATGAAATAAAAGTACTTCATGAGCTTTGCCCAAAGTTAAATGCATTTACATTTAAACTCTTTAGCTCTTTCCATATGAGTTTGTGTACTGTAAGTGCACGCTAACACAGGCGCACAGACACACACACATCTGTACAGTGCATTAACAATGTCAGTCAAAATAAAACTTTTCAGTGTGTTACAGGTTTTAGGAAGAAGGATTGTAACACAAGTTATTTAAACGTAAGGAGCGATGACAGCATGAACCACATGATGTATATGAGCTTATTGCTATGTCTATGTGCATTAGATCACTTCCAGTAGCTTCCATGCAAGTCCAAGAACTCCACCAGCCTTCAACCAAAGTCTGAAACATCTCTGAAACAGTGTTGTTACTTTTGAATTCACATGAACCATCTACATTTCAGAGAACTGAGGTGGACTACTACTAACACAGGACTGTTCAACTGGTTTTGGTTCTTGCCATTTTACTAAGCACAGCCAGATTCTCAGAGAAGCACAGATTCGTGCACAGACAATCCATCAGTTCTGTTCCGATAGTGTTGGTCTTGAGCTGACGGGCTTGAATATTGGTACTGTGGGGAACCATTCTCTTCGAAGGCTGGGGAAGTCCTGTATCTTACTGGACTATCCACAGAAACAGCAGGAAGACTGTGGTCTTGTAAAGGTTTTGACTGAAAATGCTGGTATTTCTGGAAATTATCCAAGTGGCCTTTGTTAAGGTCTTGGCTCCAGGGCTGCCTGTAGAGTTCGTGCCTGTAGAGGAAGGCGGCATCCGGCCACTTTCTCTCCTCTGGTAAATAATCTGCTGGAGGGATTATGAACTTGAGACCTGGGGAGGACCTCGAGTTGCTGGTATAAGCATCGACAGGAGCGACTTCTGTCTGAGCAGGGGCTGGTGAAAGAGGATTTTGGCGACTGGCAGGATAGGAATTCATATGCAGTTTATTTGGGGAATAATCTACTGACATAAAAGGAGCGTATGGCCTTCCAGAGGGGCTGGGTCGATTCCCGTGGTAATGCAGAGGTGCAGAACTTGTATTGCCTATACTGGAAACATGCTTTGGAGAATTCCCATAGTAAGTAGGGGGATTACTATAACCTGGCACTGGCTGTTTTACATTCAGTCCATGAGGTGGGCCATCAGACTGAGAGGCATATTTTGGAGACCTGGGTTGTGAAGTGAAGGTGTAATTATTGGGTATTTTTAATGGAGCTGGTATTTTTTCCATTTGCTTTCTTGGACTGTTAGAAAATGCTACCTGCCTAGGACTCTGTGGATGAGCTCTCTCAAGCATCTCTTCAACAAGATTCTCGTTCTCAGTTTCATCATCTGAAACATTGTCATACTGAGATGCATTAGACCCTCGCTTACCTTCATCAGCATCCAAAACCCTCACCTTTTGCTTTACATTCAAAGGCTGCATTTCTCCAGGACTTGGTGGTAGGCCCAAAACCGAATGGTTTACTGGCCTCCCTTTCACCTCTGCAGTGAGTTGCATTGTCTTTTCCATTATTTTGATATCAGATGGTTTATTCCACTTAGGTACAAATTCCCTTCTTGTATTGGAAGTAGCATTAGAATTTTGATTAGCAGCTGCATTATTGTACAGACTTGAGTTGTCTTGCTCTGTTGGCTGAGGCTTTTTTCTGGTATCTACCTCGTTCTTAGGCAAACTGTTTTGTGTCTCTATTGGTTGAATCTTTTGCTGTTTTAAGGAAGGTTTCTTTTCCACAGAAATAATTCTTTTTCGGTCATTTGGTGAACTTTCTGGTTCTTCTTCTGTGGATGGTCTTCTCTCTGTCCTTCTTGCTGCTTGTGTACCAGTACTGTTCTGTCCATTAAGAATTGGAGTGGAGTTAAGCACAGAAGGCTGAGGTCCTGATGGAATCTGCCCCAACGGCTTCTTTGGAAATTCATCTTCTTTACCTAAAACAAGAACAGGAATAACATAAATTCACCTTTGTGCAGAAGCCTTCTTTGACCTTTTGGTCATGCAAGCAAAAATAGCTAAAAATTAATGGGGCCTCTCTCAGGGTCACCATTCTGCTGGACACCTCAAAGGTTCTTCTGTACACTGACATCAAACCGAGATTTTCTTTAGCCTCTCATCCCAACCAGTTATTCCTTCCTACAGCTCATGCAATCTTAACAAGCTTTTGCTCTGTCGTGACACGGCTGAAAAAAACCCCATTTTTCTAGATGACGTTGGTTACAGTACTTACTCTATATGGAAGCCTCCTAACATTGTCACATTAAGCAAACTACTTTGTCCTCTTTAAAAATCCTTCCCAATATCCGTCTCCCAACTGATTGTTCTCCATTCATTCATCTTTTAATGTTCACCTCTAGCAAGCCACACTATCAGCTCCTCCCTCACCCACAGAGAGTTTCCAGATAACATCTTTGAACTGTCTCTCACTTCAGTTTTTGGGTGGAGCTCCTCATTAACATCTGCACAATTAAGACCTTGTTCCTCCTAAAACCCTCCCTGCCCAAAAATTTCACCCTCAGTATTAAAACCTCTGGTAAAAGGCTCTATACACAGAAATTTTTTTTCAGTTCAGCTTTTTATCAATACAGAACAAATGAAGCAGCTGACACCAATACTGGCTACGTCATGGTTTCAACTGAGTGTTCCATGGTTGGGTTTTGCCAGACAAAAGGACATCATTTACAGAACAAGGACATGAATGGAAAGTTCTCCCAGACTGGAGCTCAACACATTGCAACAGCCAGTGGTAAACATCAACTGTGTGGGGACCCAGAGCAACCCACACCGACATACAGAAACAATAAAGAAGTGTTTATCGCATGGCTCGCTGCTGCTCACAGAACAATTCACATCAAATCTTCTACTGCAATCCTTCTCCTTAGCAGTCAACGCCCCTCATAATCACAGCCAAAGTCTTTTATCATATCTACTTGCATATAACTTATTTAATTGTGTAATCCATTACTTTCCCATTATAAGAAGAAAAGGTCATGCACTTCTCATTAAATGTATTAATCTACATTTAATTCATTTGATGTTCAGCATTTTAAAAAAACCTACAAAAGTTTTAAAGTCAGCATTACCAAACAAACCCTACTCACTGTGTACCTACTTATAAAGCAGAAGCTCTGCTGTAAGGAGGAAAAAGAAATGGCTACCCTTGATTAAATGCTATGCAAAATAAATTACATAAAATGGCTGTTGGTAAAATAATTTTGTTTGATCCCTGCTTCTTCCTAAGGTAAGGACTGTAGAACCTCTTCCCATCAGAGATCAGAGAGTTAGCACCTCACTTTCTAGCTATTTGTAATTTAAATTCTTTTTATTTGTCTATAAGGGTTCACAGGAGTGAATACACACAAATGTCTCTCCCTGACAAGTGCTGTGGTTACAAGTGAGCTATGTTCATTTATACAGGCATGAGCAGGAGCTCAATCTTTGATGAGTGGTTCATAATACAGATACACTGAGGAAAGCCAGCAGCCAAGGTCACTGTTATTTATTATAACAGCGTAACAAACTACCAGCACCGATCAGCTGCTATATAAACTAAACAAAAACTTGGGAGTTTGAGCCAGCAAGGCCACAGCAGGAGGACAGCAGAGAGGAACACAGTGGCGCTGTGGGACACGGCAAGGTAACTAAATAAAAGCACTTAATACAAACAGTCTGGCTTTGCCAAACAATTAAACTAGTGTTTTCTTCATTTTTCTGCCGAAGAGGCAAAGGTCATATGGAAACCTACCCTTTGCTTCAGAAATAACTCCAGAAACCTCACTTCACATATAGCACATGGTGGGGCCAGGCCTCAGCACTAGGCTCCAATGAGCAGCTCTTGAAATTACAAGTCTGATGTTCAGTCTCTTTCCATATGGGCCCTCACTATTCCCAAATCAGGCTAAAATCTGGAACAAGGCTCTCAGACCTGCACTCCCCAACAAGAGAGTGTTCCACCACTGGAAGAACAGATGAGGGGACAAAGGAAAGAGATGCATGGATGCTGTAAAAGAGGTGATTTAACAGCTCTGCAATACACTGACTGCTGCACCAGCCTCTCCAAAATTGTCCTTTAGTCTTTATGAATAGGAGTTCACATTCTGAACTTGCTTCAGTTTGGCAAGAGGCATTTGTATTACTTAATTCCATCTGCATCCTCAAATACAGGGTTAGGCAAAGCTGAAGATCTTGTCTCCTAAATAAAAGTGAACTTTGCACATAATAAATGTTCCTGATACTCAAACCATAGATTGCAGTGCTTTCAGTCTTACTAATCTTGAATGTGAAAATAGCATGAAGTCTGAATTATAAACAATACTTTGGTATGTACAAGATATATACCAAAAACCTGCCATCTAAATCATACAGAACTAATCTTTATAGGCCGCTAATCCCTTTATAGTCTCCAGGAGATCCAAAGTAGTTATGGAATAGCACAAGAAAATGGTTCTGCAACATCTCTAAATTATTTAATTTCTGTCCTTGTATGTAAGACATGTTTTAGAAAAAGTGCTTACTTTCTTCCACACTTAAAGTTAAAATATTCTAGTCATATATAAAAAACCTGAAGATCAGTTCCTCTGGCAGCTGCAATGCTTCCTTCATTTGCCCAGGGTCATCAAAAGCATGAACTGATTTCTTTTCTCCCAGCTTGTACTCTAAGAAATGCCTACAGAGCAATAGGAGATCCTTTAAATATACTTGGCTGCACAATAAAGGTGGAGTTTGTCTGAGTTTTTGGTTTTTAATTTCACACACTTAAGGTTTCCTAATTACCATTAAGCTCTAATAAACCCAAGTGAGAATACTGCAGACATTTTTGTTGAATTCTATCAAGGCTGCTTTGCGTCACCTTTCCTTCTCATTTCAGGAAAAAGGAACATCCTACAACCAGGCATATGTGGGCTGCATGGTCTAGATGATGTATCCTGTAACATGAATTACACCTGTAAAACGACTACCAGAGAAACCTGGCTGTGTCTGTAGTGAAACTGTTAGAATTCAACATTAATTCACATCCCGAGTAACAAGGGAAGTGTTGCAAGACAATAGTTCATTTAGAAGAAAACCTCCGCATTTTAACAGCATGATACCATGTTTATAGGCTGGTAACACCAGAGCTTAGTGCTTTCAGGGAAAACAAAATACAGAACAATGAGAACATGTGGAAGGAGGCTCAGTGGGGAAAATAAGAAATACAGGTTGAACCTTAGCCACAGGGCTTCCACGAAACTTGGTTTAACTTGACCTTGGACACAAACAAGTGGCACTGGTTGCTCAGTCACCCACATCTGCTTGTGGAACTAAGCAAGGCCACATTGCTGGAGGTACCAATTCAGGAATCAAGGCTATGGAGCACAGGCCTTGTTCTGGTTCAAAGGTGCTCCAGCACTGATCACCTCCTGCCATAAAAAGCACTGGGAGGAAAGGAGGTGTGTAAGGATCTATGATGCTACAACAAAAAGACATCCTGCAAACCAATTGCATTCTGAAGGAAATTTTTTTGAAACTGCGAAGTGGATACTTAATTCTAACTGAAGTGTACAGATCATACATAAATGTCCATACACACATACAGAGTTGCCACTTCCAGTGAAACAAGTACTTAAAAAAAGCCCAAATAAAAACTCCTGAAGTTCCAAAGAAGTTCACAAAACAAACAAGTAGAGGATAACCAAATTACCACCATGCACATGACTACAATGGGACACTCCTCAAATACACAAATAGCATGCCAGCTGTGTTGGGAATGCTTTAAGCAGTCCACTATCAGCAATAACAGCAAGAAACCCATGATGCTGCATGCTGGCAAGAAAGAAAGAAAGAAAGAAGGTAATAAAAGCAAAAAGCTGAAGAAAAGAAACCATAATGCAAAAGCAAACAAAAGAAACCAAGTCACAACAAACATCTCTACCTGAAGAGGTACACAAACAGCTCGCCAGACAAGCATGCAAAAGCACCAATTCCTTCAAGCCACATTTCTTTTATCCACCATTTTTCCACTCCAAATCTGCCTAAAGCCTCATACACAGCTCTCAACCATCTCCTTTACTACTTCGACTAAAGTCACTGTTCAAACTCCTCAGATCTGAGTACAAAGAAGTTTTATTTGAGTGTTTTCAAGGAAATTCAATTGAGTATCTGTTTGTGGTATTGATCCAAGATCTGTGTTAATTCACTGTCTGGATGTATCTGTCTGACAGAGAAACAGAGAAACTGCTGAATTCTACAAGAAGTACTTTTGGGACAAGTGCTTTTCTATACAATCTGTGATATTTACATACAAGAACTGAAAGCATTTTAAAACGAGAAGTTAAGACACCGCTGTCTAGTTCAGCTGTGACTGTTTTGACCTCTACAATCATCGAAATGTCCCTCTGTCCTCTGGAGCAATCTGGGGAACAAGATTTCTCCCAAGTTGCCAGTATTCCTGAGAGATATGGCTATCTCTACTCTCATACTTCTTCCTTCCTTCAACAGAGTAGATTTCTAGGCAGTTTAGTTACTGGCTTTTCCCAAAGACAAGCAATATAATATGCTTTCAATTTTTATACAATGCTTGTGTAAGAATTTAAAGAGCAGGAACTATAGCTTTTCTATTTTTCCTCTAAAAGAAAGGTAGTGACTTAGTTGGTTTCTATGCAGTATAGCATAAAATAAGCAAACAACAAAGGAAATAGGGTGAAAAATGGGTGAGGACAGAGAGCAATGGAAGCGGAGGGAAAAAATTTAAGCAAAACAAAAACAATCATGTGCTTGTTTGTTGTTGGCAAATATATTCCCTGACATGAAAAGGAGCAAAGCAAATATGAGCAGATCTGACTGCTCCCCAAAAGATAAGAAATATAAGTCATATTAAAGAAAGTTTGCCTCCTGAAGTCCTCCTACTCAAACAAGCCTTGGCCACCACCTAGTGGAAGTCGATCTCCACTACAAGACTATTACAGATAACTGCTTCAGGAGGCACTAACAGCCTCACGCATCGAGTAGCAGACATATAATTGGAGTAAAGTGCTTTAAGTGCTCTCTCCGGTGAATAACAGTCTAGTCCTTAATTTCAGCACCAGAATACATGCACTTTGACTGTTCTAACACAATTTTCAAGGACAGTAATGGTCATAAAAACAACTCTTAAAATGACATCTTGAAATTTTTTGTTTATTTTCCATCAGTGACATCCCATCTTCTTCAGTTTACAAGTCCAAGGCAATTTTAAAGTGCCTGCACTAGAAGTTCAAGCTGCTGTCTGAAAGTCAGCCTCCGCTCCTCCTCCTTTATATGCCATCATTGGCAAAGGAGTTGCTAAATGAAATACTGCCGGACAACTTGAATGAAGAACAAAAAGCACTGTTTGCATCTCTGCTACTGTGTCACAATTGTAGTACTGACAGTAAGGAATATTTATTTTGTAAACATCTGCATTCAGATCAACAACAGAATTCTTAAAAGATCTGGTCACTAGCCAGAAGCTATAGGTGCCCAGCTGCATGTCTGTAAGGTGTCCTTGCAAAAAAGAAATTTCTAAAATTAACCACTTTGCTTTACATTCCTAATTCCGCATTTCTTCCAGAAAATATACTTCCTTGAAAAGTCAGTTTTAAACAGCAATATTAGCAATGACCAACACAACTATGTGGATCATGTGTTTAAAGACCATGCAAGTTTTAAACAGTAAAGGTTTTTAAATGATGCAAAGCCGAAGTCTAAAACTGCTGAGGATGTATACTAACTATATTAGTATAATTCCACATATTATTTTAGTTCATAGTATTGTGAAGTAGTTGCATCACACAAGAAACAAGGCAGAAAAAATAGTTTAGTTGATTAAAACATGAAGTGCATTGTCTGAAATAGCTACTTGTGTGTTCTTGAAGTACAAGAGAAAAATCCAAAATTCCTCTGAAACAAAACACAACCGAAAGAAAGACACTATCAGAAACAGGAAAGTCAAGCTGATTTACATATTTCTATTGTTTTGGCTGTCAAAAGGCTCATTAACAGGGGAGAACAGACATTATTTAACAGATTGCTAAGGTAGTATACATTTCTGCACTATCACAGATGACTATGTAAAATAGGTAAGTAAATAAAAGATATTGATAATAAATTTAATAACATATCACTTCAAAGACAAATATCAGATAAACATTTTTAAATTTATGGCAAATGCAAGATTCAAACTTTGCTAGTTTTCCCTGAATACAGAAAAGGTTGGGAAAACTAGAAGAACTGCAGTTTAAAGCTCGTATTAACCACAAGGACACAGGAAGATTCTAAAATTGCCAATATTGCTTTAAAATTAAGGTACCAGACCTTTATCTCTGATTTAAGGCCTTCAGCTGCTGTAAAGTCTATTAAACTTCCAGTCCTAAAAACCCAACCCAGGACCCCCCTCTGCCCTCCCTTTTCAGGACTCCTTATATTAAAACATAGGTGAGAAATTGTCTCAAGAACTGACCTGAGGGGCTTCAAGCCTTGAAGGTGGGCCTGGCTGTTTTGTTTACAAAGCAGTGAATTAATAAACTGTTTTCAGCAACGTATTTTTAATATGGAACTTTCACTGGTAAGCACTTTTATTTATTAAAGTCAGACACTATAAGAATCTATCCATATATAAATATTGTTTATTAAGCATTGCATTACTCATGTAGTCCTATAGGAAAAAATTACAGCAAAGCTAGAAATTCTATCCAGATCTTGTGAGCATTTATAGAATTTAGCTGCTGTTTTAAATAACAGACAAGGAAAGAATGTGCATTGAGGAATTTTGGAAATCAATGGTGTATACCAAGAAAATTCTTCTCATTATGGTCTTAACATCATCCTTGAATTAAAGAAGAGATTGTTGAATCTACACTGGATCTGGCTGCAGGAGAATATGTAAAGTCACACAGATTTAGGTCAGAGTGCTGTTCAAGAACCAGCCATGATGTGGACACCCTTCATCATGTTCCAGGCAATCCAGAAAATACCAAATGCCTTTTCTTCTTTTTGAGGGTGTGTCAGAGAAGTACCTCAAGGACAGTTTCCACGCACAGCTGTCACAGCCTCCCTTCTCCAAGGTCTCAACAACCACAGCTTCCTAATAAGAGGTGCGCTTATCACACAGCCCCTGTCTCCAGAGTCATGGGAAGAGAGGGATGCCTACCTCAGGTTCCTGTAGGAACAGCACTGGAGTTCCAAGCCACCCTCTGGAGGTTGCAGCTGCTAAGTATGGGCTACCCTACACTGGTCAGCACTCAACTAGAAATCAGCACAGAAAGGAGGAAAAATCCATGGTCTTCTTCAGGCAAAACAACCCCGGTGTTAGCAAAAGCAGCTCACTGACATCCAAAATTAGCAAGATCTCCTTAACACCCATGTTTTCTGGATGAGCATTTTAAGGGCTTTATCAGTGAGAAAATGTTAAACAAGTCCCTTCCTTCTCTGCTCTGAAGGGAACAAGGAGCTCCTTAATTCAGTGAGAGAAGCCATGGAGGAAGTGAGCCAGAGAAAGCTACATCAGACATAAACAGACATCCACTCTAAAGTAACACGAAAGTTATTACCTCTTTTAATATCCTACTGCAGCTTACCCTACTAGGGCAGGAAAATCTATACAGCCTAACAAAGGATGCCAGATGGAAAATTCCACTGAGCTTAATTAGCTCACTGCTATTCCTGGATGACTGATACTGATGCAACTGCAAGATGAAGATTTTTTTTCTTTTTTCCTAACATGCATTTTTACTTTAGTTCTTAAAGGTGTAATTCTTGCTCAGTGAAAAAAATAAAAAAAGTACAAGATAGGAAGCAGTGCTTTGATTTCAGCTGAGAAAACTAAAATAAACATTATTTTCTCAGGCTACAGTGAATACTTAAATGAACAGGCTGGTATTTCTTGTGTCTGTACCACATATAATAGTTTCATATGTTTTAGACTAAATTAGAAGAAAAACAGTAAGACGCGAGGTAGTAAAGACAGTAGAGCCAGACATTTGTATGGAGTTTGCATGGACAGGTTTTGGCAGCCTGTGGGAGGGATCCCATGCTGGAGAAAGAGAAGTGTGAGGAGTCCTCACCTCGAGAGAAAGCAGCAGCAGAAACAATGATGAACTGATCACAACTCTAATTCCCCACCTCCCTGTGCTGCTGGGGTGGAGGAGGTAGAAAAAAAATGGGAGTGAAGTTGAACCCATGATGAAGGGAAGAGTGGTGGAAGATTTTTTTTAAGATTTTATTTCTCACTATCCTACTCGGATTTAAATGATGATAAATTCAATTAATTTCCTCAAGTCAAGTCTGTTCTGCCCATGATGGCAATTGCTGAGTGATCTCTCCCTGTCCTTATCTTGAGCCAGAAGTCTTGTTTTGTTTTGTCTCCTCTGCCCAGCTGAGGAGGGCACATGGTATCCTACCAGGATCAACCTGCCACAACACATGAGCAAAGCTCAATGTCTAGAGAATGTTCAGAACCTGTAAAAGAATATTGCTTGAAGACAGTGATTAATAAAACCAAAATTAAGAGAGTGGAGAAAATTTTAAAAAACAAAATAAAACCAAAGGCTTATGAAGTTCATATGAAGAACAAATGAGGTAGCCTCACTCAAGTAGAGATAAGAGCAGAGAAATCAGCTAGATTTCCAAGGATTAGGATGAAGGCATTTTATTTTTATTCTGTGAAAGGTTAAGTCATGTTCCCTTCTACCCCTAGCAAAAACATACCACACAGAAAGGCTTCTCAGGCTTCTTTGAAATCAAAAAGGAAAAAGCTCAATTCCAGCATCAAAATACACTTTACTCTGGCTTTCGTCTTTCTGTTTTAAAATTAAACCTCCCTCATTCATGTTGAGGAGAAAAAAAACAACACACAAAGACATTTTGATACTGATGTTGCTTTAGCTACCGAAATTAAGAACCAATGCAGCTCAAAACAATTAGCATCCTGCCAGCTCACCGTATCAGAAGCTACACCTAAGTGTGCACAGTATGAAATCAAACAACTGCATTCCGCTGCCAAAGTGGCTCGCAAGAAGACACAGTCACCATTCCTTGCTGTTGGTATCTGCAGGAAGACCCTTTCAGCCTCACATTTTCTGTCACAAGGCGGGTGACTCTTACATCACCTAAATTTTCCTTGAATTTTCTGTATAATCCACAGTATTCTCAGTCAAACTTTCACTTGAAGGCATTTTATGTTCTACAAAAACAAAGGCCTTAAAACATAAGTAAGTTAGGAACAGACTTTCTGCCTTCTGCCTCAAGAAAATTTCCAGTGAATTCTGTATTTTCCACAGAAAATCTCAACACGACCTACATGCATTTGCCTTTCTAGGCTGGAAGACACACTAACTCTATCAAGTAGCCAACTACAAAAATCTTTCCCAATTCTTCCCCTAGCACAGTTCCAAGTGGAACTTTTCACTGATGAAATTTATTTCAACACATCCATAAAAAAATCTATGCATCTACAAACAACTGAAGTTGTTGGGATAACCCCCTCTCTGCTCAAACACAACCATGGGGAACTCTGTATTTAAGAGACAGGACTCCTATGATCTATCTCCTTGTAACATGGTGGTGTGGAGCTGATGTTAAAGGACACAGCTGCTCATAGTTGTCACCATGGCATCCACTGGGACAAGATACCTGATACAGCATGTGGCTGAAGACCAGAGACAAAGAGCAACTTCTTCTGAAGAGAAAGTCAAGACTGAAACTTAGCTTGGGGAAAAAGGATGGAGAGAAGGTAGAATGGGAATGCTGTGGTGAGAAGGGGGAAGCAACTGATTAAAAGCCAAGAGCAGAAACTAGACTTAGACCTATTGTGGGTGGAAGAAATTCTGCTGGACAGATTGTACAAAAATTCAAGAAGAGGGCAAAACACAGGAATAGGGGAGCAAGAGAAATGGGAACTCTGACAAGAACCAAAATAAGAAACAAATATACAGAAAGTGTTTGTACTCCACAGGAACAGATCTGCTGAAGAACCAGATGAAACAGGTATTTATTTGTCATGAGTAGTTCTGACACAGCCCAATACTGCGTGCAATAAATAATGTCTACAGAAACAGAAAAATTAAGTTCATTAATGAAAGAAAAAATGATCACAACAATGCTACACAGGCAACCTTTATTCTGACACTTCTTAACTTCTGAAAGCTAACCACAGCAACTGAATATCTGCCATGTTTGTAGTTTTTTAAAAAACATTTTCTCACATACTTTTCTACAATTAGCAAGGATAAAGTAAAAGGACTCTGAATAATCACAAGAAAAATTCTAATTAAAGACTATGGAGGTAGGAATAGAAAAGAGAATCGAATCTTAAGAGGAAGAAGAGATCCTATACATTTTGTAAGTAGGCCGACATGAAACAACCATCTCTTATTTGCAACCAAAAAGCACAAAGGCTAAGAAGAAACAAAGAAAATTATTCCATTAAACCCTAGCAGGTCTACCACTTGCAAAAAATCAAAAGTCTGGATTTGACTAACAGAAGAAGCTACTTGACCTGAAGCTTGGTCCACATCTAAGCAATCTACAAAACAGTCTGGATTCTCAGATAATGTAGTGTTTCAGACACTTTGAAACCTTGATATTTGATCCTCTATCTGAAAGGTTTCATAAATTCAAGTTAATAAAATTACCAGAACATGGAATTTTTCAAAGCACTCTGCTATTAGCTTAAAACCAGTAAACAAAACACCAGGAGGAAATTCATAAAAGGAAAAGTGCTGATTTTACGCTGTAAAATATTTTTGGGTAAAAACTCCCCAAATTTATGCAGTGATGAAGAGGAAAATATTTGCACAGTTTTCAACAGCATGAATTAACATTTAAAAAATTAACAATGTGTGAATAGTTCCAAATAACTATAACTCTGCATATGTGCAAGTTTCTTACCAGCTACTGGTAAATCCAGCTTTGCTCGTTTCAATTCTGATATAGAATTTTGGAGCTGCTCTATTACAAAGTCATCTTCATAGAAGAAATCCTTGGCTAAAGACTCCTGCAGAAATTCTACAAGCTCTTCCATTTGTAATTTCATCAGATGTTCTACATAAGGAGAAAATATTACATTATACATTAAGATATCTTGATAAGGAACACCCAAAAATGTACTTTAGTCATTAGGTGCTTTTGTTTTAAAAGTAGAATGAAAAACACTTGTTAATTAGGCGGATAACAGATTTCTACAACCAGAGATCTAAAAATACATTAAAAATTTACTTGCAAGTCACCATGGAAATCCTTTTGACACATCATTCTCTACTTAGGACCGTGTTTTCCAAAAAGGGGCATCTTCAGAAAACTAACTACAAGTCACCCTCCTTCAGCCTTCTCATGTCCAACAGCTTCAGGTCCTTATGTGTCAGCCTGCATCCTCAACTTACAAACACTGCTATAGATCTGTACAACATACATAATCTCTCTCACTAGGAGCTCCGAAAAGCAGAAAAACATTTTAAAAATCGCTATTTTCAGTTCCCTCATTCACAACTGAATTAACTCCCAATGAAAGGATGACAGCAGTTCACACTTCAGAACTGTTGCTTCAGGCTCTCTGAAAATTCAGGTCATATTTTGAAAGTCATTTTACAGTTATCAGATTATTTTTCTTTCCCTTTTTACACAGCAGTAAGGTCATGTGGATTGCAAGGCTGTAACTGCATACCTATGTCATTTTTTTCATCATTTTTATGTCATCAAAAGTTTCAGAATGTATAATTTCAATATGGGAACCATAAAAAATGTTTTGGTGCTGTAATAAAAATGCTCTTGGCATGCATTCCACAATGACACTTTGACTGGATAGCTATACCATCCACATTTCTGAGGACAGACAAGAAACTGGAAAACAAATCAGAAGCTGTCTTCTGCCAGCTTCTCTGCCAGCCCCTCATCTCCTCTGTTGCCGTGAGGTTCTCTCAGTGTTTGATCATGAAGGAAGTCGCTGTGTACTTGCTAAGCAAGCAAATCCACACTCAGACTTTTTCCTCAGGCCTTTCCATTAAAAGAGTGGGGAATAAAAAAAAATTCAAGTAGATGTCTATTTGCAAATAAAGAAGAAGAACCAAAATGCTAAGCCTAATGATTTGCCTCTAAATGTTTAGCCTTCTCAAGCGCAATAATGTAAAAAGTAACCTTTTCCATTTTTCAAAGCACTTCCTGAACAAACTAATGAGAACACCCCAGTGAGACACTGAGGTAGCATCACCACAGTTCCAGAAGGATAAACTAGCAAGGAAATTATGACAGTGATGCTGCAGGTCCCATGCAGACCTCTGCATTTACAGAGAGTCAAATGACTTCATTCAGAAAGCCAAAATCCCACAGGAAGAGTGTCACAAACTCGAGCTACAAGGTATCATCCCGAGAAATGCTCAAGTCTATTTAGAAGCCAACATCCACCCTCAAAAGCTTTTTGGGTCCTTTGGAACTTCAGATGCTAAGTCACTTTGGGGAACCAAGCACAGATGCTTTAGACAGTTCGACTCAAAATCTCAAATTTTACCACACCCAAAGTCAAGAGATGAAGGAGAAGATCACACAGACAGACCACAGAAATTCTGGATCTGAATTACATTCTAAATATATACAAAGATACAAACAATGGTATCACCACAAAGGCTGGTGATTCCTTATTGCTGAGGTATTTGATGGTAGATTTTCAGCATTTAGTGGCACACTCTGGATTCTTTGTGTGCTTTTTTAATTAATTTAAATCCTGTGGGGGCTAACAAGCCATTTCCAGACCACCAAACTACCACACTTTTACCCACTGTTTAGTCAGCAATACAACTCACTTCAGGTCCAAGTAACTTTCTGACTCTAATAAATACTTTTCTTGGACAATCACACTGCATGATGGAGATGGAGTTGATTTTCCCCACAGCTGCCCTCACAGTGCTGTGCTGTGCACTGGTATCTAGAAAGGTCCATCTTGTTTTCTCCTTCCCCCAACCCTGCTGAGGAGAGGAGGCAAGAGCAGCTTGGTGGGCACCTGGATCCAGCCAAGGTCAACCCACAACACACACATATGAATAAAAAACTTTTTGTGTGTAAGGAATGAAAAATTCCTGTCAGAAACAACATAAGGCAAAAGGGAAACTAAGGTTTTCACACATTAAGGTCAAACTACACAAAATCAGATCAAAACTAGCAGAACCTCTGTTTAGGTTTCAAATGTTTGAGAAATTTCTTACTTCTGTGCAGTTTCAGAATTGTGTAAGACATAGCAGTGAGAATCCGCTCTCCTTCAAGTATGTAGATATCCCATATCCTGAGGCTTAATGTAAAGGGAGTCTGCAATGACAGAATCAGGCAATGCTGTGAAGACAGTCTGCCCCGCGTCACAATTAAAAACAGCAATAAAAAGAAAAACATACTCACACGATCAAGAAAACACTGGAAAAACCACTTGGTTGTGTAAAAGCTGGTGGGCATATCCTGGGAGTCCTGCAAGCAACACAGAAGTCAAAAACACTTTCAAAAATTCAAGTAATGCCTTGCCGTGTCCATGAAAAAACATTTTCCCCTTGAGGCCAATGTACTCAATAGTCACTCAATAGTCACTCAATAAATAATTAATTTAACTCTATAAGACCCTGTTACTTCAATCCAACAGATGCAATTCTGTGTTTTATAGCTTTTCTTCATCAATTTCACCATCTGAAGAACATGGACTTAGAAATGCAGAAGTATTAATATACCCTAGACTTTTATCATGTTCTTGGGACAGAGGAAGCAGAGGATAAAATCCTCTCTCAAGAAAATAAATCAGTATTCTAGAGCAACGCACGTTCGGGCACTGGGTCTATTAAGTCTCTCATTTCTCTGTAGCAAGGCTGCCAATTTACATCAAAGGATGAAAGGTCTTTGTTACAAAAATATATATCCACCAGAAACGATTGTAAAACAAGCAAATTCCTTGACCGCTGGGCCTCAAACAGGATGTAGGCTGATAAGGAATTTTATTTCTTAATTAAGCGCCCTAATTTCCCCTAGAGCACTGATAATCCATGTGGTATGACATCCATTCGAAGATTGCTAAAGCTTCTCTGCAGCTTCATGGAGCTCTTCAAAGTTCTTTGCACAGTTAGAGAAAAAGCCAAAGAAAAAGCTGAAAAGTTAAGAAATCCTGAATTTAACTGTGGGATAACATCATATTCTATGCTTGCCAGATTCAGCTTTTCCAAAAATTATGGACCAAATTTGAGAACTTAGTTATACAAACACTGAATAAGCGATGGACCAAATCCCTTTAGTTTACGTGCAGCCTTTACTTTTGTCTTTTAGGAGGTTAACATTGGCTCATTTTAGTGACACTCACAGGAAGAGATGAGGAAAAGGTGTTGCTGCAAGTGAGCATCTCTAACACTACCTTTTAAGAACTGGAGATGGGTTCTGGCAGTACCAATGGACTGTAAAAGGAAATTCTTGATGACTATTGGAAGGGCATTTTTCCTCCATCAGAAAAATAATTTACATCTTAGAATAAATATAGCCAATATTAGAAAAAAAAGGGCATATTATTTTCTATTTAAGATCATTAGAAGAGATAAAACTTTACATTTAGCTTCACGAAAATGGAAGTATTTTAAAAGGACCACTAACCCCTTTTCTAAAGGCTATTTTTTAAACAGAGATTAAAACTGGTTGTTCATAAAGTCTCCTCTGTCCAGAGATGAACCACAAAGCTAAACATACAAAAAGCCCCTTGACAAAATGTTCTAGCATCAGCTTGCTTACAGCAGCTCACACAAGGCCAAATAGAAGAACCACACATTGTCCTTAACTCAGAGGTCCGAAGTGATACAGACACCCAAACTACCCACTCTTAGGATCCAATTTTATCCTAACTCTGCCAAGGTGCACCATAACTTTGTCTATAATGAAAACAACAGCACTTCTGCCTCTTAAAGCTTTACTCAAACCTCAGGAAAAAATGCATTCTTGATCTAGTGGGTTCACCTGAACTGAAACAAGGTAGAAAGCTGTAAACTAACACTGCTTGTATAGTGAAATAAATGCTTACCAAATGCTGCTTAAGTTTGGACAAAAATTTCTTCAGTATTTTGTCATGATGTTCCTGAAATCTCAACAGTTTTGGAAAACCAGGAATAAAAAAACCTAAGAAAAGAAGTTGACCATTTAACAGGTGTTTGTACTACAAAAATGACATCAAAAAAGGCATTAAGACTCCAAGAACATTATCCTTCTATAAGACCATTGAATCTGAACAGGTATTCATAACAATATTTTGATGTCTTCTATACAGATATGCACATACTCCTGCCTAAATAGCTATAATCAATACATTCCCTTAGTGACTATTATTAGATCAGAATGACAAATGACAGAAGATCCATCAGTCCTACATTAGTCAACCCAATACAAGATCATGTTGAAACCACATTTATAATTATTCTTTAAAAGAAAACAAAACAAAGAATCACAACCCACACCCAGTAAAATTGAAATTATAGCCCAGAAAATTCATGATAGAAGGGCAAACACCATAGGTATCTACTAGAACTGTCTGCATTGAAGAAAAGACCTTAAAATGACAAGACGGATATTCCAGCAAGACAAATATCATTATTATATACTATAAGTAAAGACTGTAAACTCACACAACTGCAACAAAGGGCATAAAAAACCCCATCTAATAGTTTTAGTGATCATACATGGAAAAGGAAAGCTCTAAGATCCCCTTCCAACTGAGGTATCAGCAGAGTTAAAAAATGGCCCAGAGCAAACACATCACACAAGGCAAGAATCACAGACAGACACCGGGTTATATAGATCTAGTACAGCAGTTCCCTATTCTTAGGATTCAAAAGGTTATAAAAAAACCACAAATATCTTTTAAGCAGTATGAAAACTGGAAGAACAAGTATGGACCCATAATGGCCATACCACTTCAAAAAAAAAAAACAAAAACAAAAGGAATGACTAAAGAAGTCCCAAACCCAAAAGCAAGGCTTTCTAGTTACCAATTGTGTATTTCAGTGCATAGCCACTAAACCGCAAGATTCACTGCCTCAGATTCACACGAGTTTAGTATTTCATAGATACAAACGCAAATTCTACAATACTTAAATGTCAGGTTGCGTATTAGGAAATTTCAGTAACACAGGCAAGGCATTTGGGTTTTTTCTTACTGTAAACAGTGAATGACTACATCAAAGCTAATTAGCCATCAACAGTAACAATAAAGGTTCTTTTTCCATGGAAGGTTGCTCTTTCACGTTTATATACACTAACTCATTATGTTGAACCTTAAGACTATAGAAAAGATCAATGGCAAGAGCTTCCAAAAAAGCAGATAATTTTCAGGGTCAGATATCTGTATTTTATCATTTAGAGACTTCACATCATCCATACAATATTAAATACCCCAGAGACCAAATTCATCTCTTGATTTCAAGTGGTGTTGTATTAGAAATTAGTCTGGCTAATGGGCTGCACCTGGAAAGTATTCCAGGTTGCCATATCACAGGTGAAAGTGAAAAACACATGAAAAGCCTTGTCTGTGGGGCGAGCTTTCAACCATCCTAATCTTGCCAATACGATTCTAATTGAATTACTCAGCCCACTCCCATAATTTCCATATGGAGATGCCCATTTCAAAGAACCATCTGATGGTCAGTGGCATCAAGTGCAATTAGAAAAGTTTTTCTTCATGGACATTGGCAAATTGGAATTGAAATTACTTGAGCTTCAAAGAGTTGACAAACAGTGCTTTATGCTACTTTCTCCATAGAAGAACATAGAAAGTGCAAACTGTAATATGACATCAGTTAAATCAGTTTTAAAGTTTCCTTTCCAGAATCTACAGTGATATTTACAGATGCACAGTGACACAAACTCATTTAAAACAGATACATTCTAAGAATCACAGGAAATCCAGGTTGGATGGGACTTCCGGAGATTATCTGGTCCAACCTGCTGAAACCTTAGACTAGTTGGCAACATTTAATAAATGATAAATTGGGAACACATGAGTTATAACTAAAGTTTTATCAGCATATCTATAAATGCAAACTTGCTTAACAGGCACTGCCAAGACAGTTTCAACATGTATAATAAAGCTGTGGCATGATGGTTCATGTGCCCTGTGGAGGAGCTCATCAAGCCTTGGGCTACTCCAAACTCCCTCCTTCTCTCTCATGTCACTTGACAGGTGTGTGATAGGAATGAAGGAGGGGAAGAGGGAGGTCTGCAACATCTCAAGCAACAAATCTGCCTGTGTTCACCCTCCAGTATCACATCTTGTTCATCAGGCACATGATTTGATAAATAAGGAGCTGATTTTGACTTCCTCCAAAACACCTAGAATTTTCTGTGAGCTTTGAGGAGCTCAATGTTCTACACAGCTGCAGTTGCACAGGTTTGGATTATTATGAAAGCTATAGATTTTTTTAAGATGCTTTTAGTCTGTGTTACCATTGTGTAAAGTTCCAAGAAAATCTTTTGGCATTTGATGAATTCAAAATTTCCTTTATGACACTGACATCAGATCACACTTTTTTCCCTCCCCCAGAGTCGACAGCTTTGCAGACCTATGAACAGCAAAACAGCAGACCATCCCTTTGTTCTGGGGGTGGAGAACATTCAGGAACACTGAAAAGCCTGGGAAGGAAGGTATCACAGAATGATAAATTCTTCAGCAGGGAAAAGCAGCTAGAGTTTGTTAGCTATTTGCTAAAAAGTCCAAGTTCTGGATGACATTTACTTTTGCAGACTTCCAAGAACCACAGCTTTCATGAATCACCACAACTGTAACATCACAAAGGTTTTGGAATTCCTGGACTTGTTCCATACCAACACCCATGGAATATGCATAGAACATAATAAATCATAGGGCATGAAAAGGAAGAACTACAAATAACTTAAGAGCAACGCTACCAAGAGAGCAGGAAATTCTGTGTGAGGCAGAGATAAAACTGAGAAACCTGAAGTTCATGCACAGACACAAGTCCATTTTTTACTGTAGATTCCTGTCCCGCCAAATGATAGCACAGCTGCAATATTATTTAACACATTCTCTATTAGGTTTCCACTACTATTTTATTACTATATAGATGTCTACATAACCAGCTTTCAATTGGTTACATTCCCTGAGAGAATAAGAGAAAAGGAAACCATCTGATTTTCATTAAGAACTATTTGAAAGATATCACATATAAAAACCATTACTTACTCTTATGGATGAGAGCTCCAGCAACATCCAATACCTCCCCGAAGTATAAAGCTCCCATTATGTCTTATTTTTGACCAATCAGAACAGCATGGCTCCATTTTCAAATAATTTACAGCTTAAATAGGACAAGCTGAAACCTAAATATACTTGACATGAAACTCCATACCGTGCATAGCGTGCTTTGGACCAGAGAGAAGCTTCACCAAGGCCCAGAAGGCATCTTCTTCATTCATGTACATCAGGAGCAAAGCTGTGATCTGGCTCATTCCCTGACAGTATCCAACTTCCTGAAAATCATACAGTGGCAATATTAAAATGCTGGAAACAAAAGCTTCATAGCCATGAGCTTTTTAGCTTTTCCTCGAGTTATTGGAGGAAAGATGATGCCTGTCCTGATGGCAAAGCTTCCCACCAAACACGCTTCATATTTAAACCTTAAAAATATTGAGAGATAGAAGGGATGATGCACAACCCTCCAACTGAAAAGTAACCTCCAAGTATTGACTGCCCATTAGAATTCACTGCCGATGAACAAAATCCTTGGTCACTACTAATATTTTCAAGCTACTGTATCATCTTATTGTCCAATGGATGTATTTCTCATTTAGTTGTAATTTGGGGGGTTTTATGGAGGGTGAGAAGATCTGGCTTTGTTCTGGTTTACAGTCAGGGCACCATCTGATAAACACAGGATTTTTCAAGAGTGATCTGTAACTATAAACTTACTCAAGTTTAGCAGCCCAACAGCAAGCAACTGTAATAAACCCAAAGAAAAATTTTATTGTTCCAAAACTAAACTTGAATACTTCCTCTGCTATTAATTTTGAATTTTATGGCAGGAACCAGCTGTCACTATTATTCAGCTGCTCAGATAACCCCATCAATAAGGTATTTGTAAGGACAATTACTTAATTGTTGAGCAAGTTTTTTCAGATTTACAAGTTCTTAGCACAACTTTGTTCTAGAGATAAAACCAAAGCATTAGAACTGCTACACATTAAGAGGTAAAATACAACAACGGAAGTGCAAAATAAAAACTTCACTATAATATTCTCATCATTACACTTTAATGATTGATTTTAAACATAATTATTCATGCAACTTGAAAATACTAGTCCAACGTTTTATAGGAGATATAAAAGGTCAGACAGAAAGGTTACATTTCCTAGAACTTTGAAAAAATCCAAACAAACCAGTATTTCATTCAAGTAACTGTTTAATTCCTCTTTCCTCTTCTAAAGTTAACATATTTTATATTGACTTCTAGGGAGTTGCTGATGGATACAAAATGGAAGATATATAGAAATGCTCAAAATGGCCCCAAGGAATGAGGGGACAGTGCATTAAAAGCACAGGTAAATGTGGACATGATGGCATTTCTTTTTCTTCTATTTTTAACACACAGCCAAAAGACATTGCAAAATATATAAGCGTCTAACCCTTATGATAGTCTGGAAAGCCCACTCTAACAAATCCCCATCCAGGACTGCAGCCAAGACCAAGGGCTTACGTAAAGAAAATGCAACCTTTTAAACTAATTTTAAATTTTTAGAACCTTTCGGGTTATGAAATACACCTGTGGACTCCAACATACATCTTTCTGCAGTATCTTCCTCCCCATCATTCAAATGAAAGGGAGGCAGATAATGTAATGGGGGAAATGCCAGTCACATAACACTCCAGCACAACACAAATTCATTATTCTTATTAGACACAATCCTTGGCTTCAGCCAAATTGTAAAAGCACAGTTCAGTCTGTCCAATAAAACTCATAATTGAGATGCTTTATTTTAACTTCAGTTCAAAACATGTCAACAAATCATTTATTTCTATGTACTTCCAAAAGTCTCTGAAATGTTTGTTGATTTTTTAGGGAGAAAGAGATGGAAGTTATCTTATAGCACATTCAGAGAAACGAGATTTAAGCGTGAAGGAACATAACTTACCGTATTATATATGGAATATGCAGCTAAAACATGGAACAAAGATTGCTGCCTGGAGAAATAAGAGCAGAAAATGAAAAAAAATATAGTAATATATTTGGTAAGAACAGCAAAACATAGAAGTAGTGAACTGGATTTTGGAAACATGTTTTCCCAATTTAACCTGTCTAGCACTAAAGAACAGGATAAACCACACTTCACAACAGTAAGTGCTTCTGATTTCAAGCTGATTTTGTAATTAGCACCTTTATAATGTTTTACATGTTGAAATGTTTCAAAAAGTATCAACAATACTTTAGAAGAGAGTGATGGTACATCATCATTTTTACAGACAGGTAAAGTGAAACATTGCATGGGTGACATTTCAAACACTGATTTATTCTGAATGCCAAAATTTAAATGCCCCAAACCTGATTTCTGTGCTTGCAGAACACTAACAGCTGCTACTGATTCCAAACAGAGATGTAGAAGCGAAGATGTGAAATACACAAAGCAGCCACAAAGGTGTCTTAATCTTTGCACCAAAATTAAGAGTCTGTTCTAGTGACTGCTACTGTCAAACTGAAGAAAAACAATATTAACTCTGGCTCAGCATCGTGTGCTCAGCCCTCTGTTGATCTCTGGATACTTCAGAGCTAGAATTACAAAGAGCTTTGTAGAGGTCCTTTGCTTTCTGTAAAACAGTCTAACCTGTGAAGGTAGCCAGACAAAAAACCTCAAACAACAACAAACCAACCAGCATAACTCTGCTCTTTCCAAGTGGTATATGAAAGCAATGGTGGAGAGCTCTCATAAGTAACTTTTAAACTCACAGCTACTTCTTGTCACCAGTTCAAGAGAGAATCTGGATACCTGAGTCTCGATTTTCATCTACAAGTAAAACAGCTAAAATTTAACAGCTGAGTTTTGCATATTGTCCTTTTCCTGTCCAGCAAAATTTTCTCCCTGTTACTAACCAATGAATGGAAAGAGGTATTAGCAGGCTAAAAAATAGAAAGCATAAGCCAGAAGGTGCTTATTTTCTTTTGAGAAGAGGTTTTGTTCTTGGAGAATTTTATCAAAACATCTACATTGTGGCATTTTGGTTCACCCTCTTGCAGAACTGAAGTTTAGCCATTGTTCAGTAACCAAAGAAAAGTGTAACAAGGTACTAGACATTAAGCTGGAGCCTCACTTCACAAGGACAAACTAACAGGTCCCCAATGTACACAGGAACCTCCTGTACCCTCAGATGACCATATGAAACTGAGCATAGGAGCTCTATCCCATTCACAGTTACATACACAGACTAATGGTGATCTTAGTACTATTTACATCACATGGTAGCACTAAAGACCTGTAAAAGAATGAACCTTCAAAGACATACAGTCTACTTAAAAGTCAAACAAACTATTGACTTACCCAGGGGACTTTATTTCACTGCTATGTGAAATGATTTCTGAATTTTTCATTGAGGCACTGCTGGAAATGCATAATATATGTTCAGTAATTCTGAGATCTATTCCAAGTGTGAAATTGCTTTAGGCAGCCAAAAGCTTTCCTGTGGACTCTGAGGGCATGGTTACAACAGCCAGAGGCACAGGAGCTGGCTCTGCTTGTGTTAACCCCAAACTGCTGAGGCAACAAGCTTCTGCTGACCTCTAAAATGTGTGCACAGAAGGAAGAGAGGCCCGAGCAGCACAGGCACTGACAGCCCTGCACAAATGGATCTGAACTGCACTGGCTGCACGGAGCAGTCTCAGCTTGGGGATCTCCGCTCTGTGCTCCTTCCTTACAGCCATCACAGAAATTCCCCTTATTTAGAATTATTTCACAAAATATCTAGAATAACAATGAAAGAAAATGTTTCTTTTATTATCCCATTAAAGTCCACAGCTCTGAGTACTGCTTTTAGAGAACAGCAGACTACCATACAATCTGCCTTGGCAAGAAAAGATTAAAAACTGAACTAATACAGAGACAGAAGGGAAAAAATACCCTCTTCTCAGCAGGGTGCTGACGCTGCAATCGAGCAACAACACTGATGTTTGTATCCCCACTTTTTTCACTATTAAGCATTTTTAAAGATGACAGCTGCCTAATATTCCTCATCTAGTGGCAGCAAAAAATAACAAAACAAAACATTCTGAAGAAATCCGAAAGCATTATGACCTACAGTTGTAAATAATTAAATGCTCACATACAAAAAAACTGCTTTATTTGGTTCTGAATTAGATACTGGGAGAAGAAGAACACAAAATCCAAAAGGCAGCTAAAATCTCTGGGAAGGTGAAAGTTTACTCACTTTACACCGTATCTGTCCCGAAACATGATGTGGTCTCTGTACGTCCGGTTTACATCAAGGTCAATTTGCCGGATATCTGGCGACGACCCTCGTGCTTGACACTTCAATTTCTGGGAACATGGTAAAGAACAGAAATTAAGTTTAAAATTCTGAACTCTAAAATAGCAGAAATCTGCTTGACTGTACAGCTATGTTGAAGTAATTGCTATCACGCAATTTAAAACAATACGGAATAACAGCTCAAAAGATTAACAGTTTTAACTTCCAAAATAAGCATATACATCTACAAATTCTGTGAGTCGGAAACAGCCACGGAGTAAAGATGTAGAAAGACCAATCCCATAATACGCTTTTTTTTGACACATCATTCACTGCTCATATTTAAGGCTGTTTCAGGATTTCAAATTTCTTACTGCCATTTCTCAAGCAGGCACAGCAGTAGAGAAAGATGGAAAACTAATTTTGCTACTCAGGAACAAGAACCTGAGATGCAAGTGCTCTAGACTAGACTTTAAGCAAATGATTTAGTGTGGTTTTCATACTTTTCCTGTCGTTTTCTCTAGCAGAAGTAATAGCTACATAGCTGCCAGTTATTATCTAAGTATAGATAATGGACATTTCTCTAGTAATTTCCTCTGTCTTTCTTTTCTAATCTAATTTAGCTGTAGAATATGTCTACTTTAGCACTTGCTTTAGTGTTTTATAATTAAATCCATTTCTGTAATTGAATACTTATGAAGCCTGCACAGGTTTAGACTGACACCTTATTTTTTGCACTTAAAATAATTTTCTCTTGACACTCATTCATTTATTCTCACTTCTGTCCATAAAAGTTGAGTTTACAAGACCCTGGATTCAACATGGTATTTTCAAAACATTACTTCTGACTATTAGAGAATACCACAGATAATCACAGGCAAAACTGTACGGGCTCTAGTTGCAAGAAAAGAAGAGTAAAGACAAAAATAATAATAACAAAGGGATCAAACAGGGAACAATAACATGCATCAAGTCTGCTGACCACAACCAGAAGCTTTAGGCACGTGAGGAATTACTTGTAAGTCATTGAACCAATACAACACTAACCACAATCTCAGCTATGTGCACCTTTCAGTATAGTTTAAACTAAACACCCAGAATGATTTGTCCCCCAGACAGACAGAAAAGCAGCAAAGTGAAAATTTATCGTTTTAAACGCCTATGATTTGACGGAATATAGGAAAAGAAGCACCCTGAGTCCTTGCAATCGTGGCAGCTCCATGTGTGAGAGAACAGAAAGGTACCGAAAGTTTGAGAAACAGGAAGGACAGAAGGTTAAGAACTGGTCTTTCCCCTGCAAAGAGAACTGAAAGAAGCTGTTTGACCTACAACAAACGTGTATTATCCTTCTAAATTTAGGGTGTGCAGTTCGTAAGCGACACTTGGAGTGAGCAGTGTTAATATCATTTCAGGAAATAGGAAAATAAGAGAGCGGCAAGATGAGTTTATGGCAAATAAATCAGATAATGATGGAAGAAACTTTCTCCTTCTGTATCTGAACTACAAACATTTCTTTGTTTTGCACTGAGCATTAGATGACATTAATAATTTCTGAAGATCATTTCACCTATTTTTAAATGCTTCTAATTTTACTTGGCATTCTTTCCCACAACTGCATTATTCAGCATTAACTCTGTTTTACATCCTTTGGATCTTCCACTAGTCTTACTGAGGAACTTAAACAAAACCTAACAGTCAGAAAGAGCAGCCTGTGAGACTAAAGAGTCAGAAACAGGAGGAACATAACAGACACCAAAATTTAGATAACACCAATACCAACACCAATCTTCTTTCATAAGATTCCTCATCTACTCAGACTAAGCTCAGCTTTTGAATACACAGCCTTTTTCCTAGCTACAACAACCAATAGAGTGCAATGTAATTTCTAATTTATTTTTTTAACACTGCAGAACAGCAAAGGCTTAATAGAGCCTGTAGTTTTAGTATCTGATATTTTTTAATTAATATTAAGTAGAAATTCTACAAACTCACATTATAAAAGTCTTTCATTTCTTCTTTCATCTTAGGAACGTCAAGCAGCAAAGACCAGACTTGCCCTCTGAACTGCAGTGGGATCCCTTTGTAAATTCTCCTATGAAACTGCAAAAAGAAGAAAAGAAGATAAAAATGCAGCACAATTTACAATGCTCTGAATATAAGGAACAGTGATGCACAACACGCTAAAGAGAAAAATGCAATTACACCAACTGCCCTAAGAAAGGGACGACCTGCTGGGGACAGTTCCAGTGTGTTTTGAGGAACGTGTCCAGCAATGCCATTTGGGACCTCTTGACAGAATCCAGAGGCAAAGGGACAAAATGGACACAGAAGCCAAACTATCCCAGGTGATGTTTTCAAGCCAGGACTTTTGCATGTAAGAAGGTCTATCAAAATTGTATCACCTTTGCTGAGCAAATTTTGTAATTTAGATCCCAAAAATCAGATTCTTAGCAACACTATTTCAGGATAAGCCACAAATAACTCACTGTAATTACAGTCTAATAATAGAAATAGCAAAAGGCAAGCAGCAAAATCATAAAGCTTTAAAAATTATCAGTAAAAAACCAAAAGCAGAACTGATTTTTGAATTCTT
The DNA here is from genome assembly GCA_013397775.1 of Eulacestoma nigropectus. Lineage (NCBI taxonomy): Eukaryota > Metazoa > Chordata > Aves > Passeriformes > Eulacestoma > Eulacestoma nigropectus. The sequence goes on along the minus strand of VZTE01005687.1, from coordinate 700,870 downwards.
GTAAAACTGTGACAGTGTGCTGAAATGTATATATGCAAGGAGACAAACTGAGATCACAAAAAACCACAGTGGGCCCTTTCTAAAGCTAACAGATCTCAGATTCTATTTCTAAACTAATAATTAGTTTCCTACATGCATATTAAAATATTTGCAAAAAAACCCAACAAAAACCACAAAAAGGTGTTATCATCTTTTGGAGACATATCTAAGACAAGGAAAATAAAAAAGACAACTCTGACAAAGAAGACAAACCTTTCTGAAGTTATGTTTTTACCATTATTTTAATGACGACACAGGGAGACAATCAAGATTTAAAAGAGAACAAACCCCACACAATCTCTCTCAAATTTTTTCTTTGTGCTTATCCTACAATGAAAGTTAAACCTTAAAAATTTCAGTTACCACTGAAAGCTACCACTTCCTTTTTTTCAAATGTGTTTAAACATTTTATAAAAGTTATGTCTGCAGTAAGAAATATTTTAAAAGCAATGTCCTCCTCAAAGACAGGATTGTTTTTCTTTTTACGTATTTCATATCTCCAGTTTTAGAAAATTAATGAACCCCTCATTGCAGTCTATTTCCAAACCTCCTGCCATTTGGAATGTATCGGCTCTTTAAAGGTGTCTTTAATGCCAGCAAGGATTTGTGTCTGGACTGCAGAATCTGTAACTCTTGCACAAGTAAGGTTATAAGTTTCTTCCCTTGTTCCTTTTTCAAATGAAAAATATAAACTTGTGTAAGATACAGCAGGCATCCTGGAGGCTGTCCACAAAAAAGATACTTTGCTTTATGAGGAAAGATTTGCTGCCTTAATACTAAGAATGCTAAAGCAACGACACTTGTAGTGTGAGCCCAGCTGTGCCAGTGCAGTTTCCGCTGTAAAGATGAAGACCAACATACAGAGCTCCAAAGCAGCCTTCTCTACAGATGGATACTCTGAGCTCAGGTCACAGAATTTCAGTGGGTGTCAACCCAGACACAAGGGTAACTGCTTGTGGGAGAGAATTCAGTCTTTTGAAAGCCAAACACCCCCAACTGCAGTGGAGTCATCCTAGGAAGAGATTAGCCTGTCTAATGGAAAGCAGAATGAGCCAAATTTGCAGTATCTTTTCTGGAAATTTGGAAGAAAACTAGAGGAGAAAAATGCAGTCATCTATGTCCCCAGTGATGGGTAGTTCTATTCCTCACACCCATGTACAGCAAGAGAGTACCTTCACAAACATTTTTGTCAGCTAATTTTTTAACTCATTTTCAAATGTCGCCAAGAACAAAAGGTTATTAATGAAGACAACTGGTTGAAGAATAAATTCTCAGGACTACTGTCGTATAAATTAATATTTTGGGAGAAGGTCAGGTGGATATAAAAGGCCAGAAATAAGCTCTTATAATAATACCTTCTTATCCAAACAATTAAAACAATTCAAACCATCCATCCAAAGTGTGGAGATGTTCAGAGTTGTTTTGGAAAATAAAACTGAAGGAGAAGAACCTTCCGTTTTAGAGGAGTCCTCGGTATTTACAATTTTCCCAACTTCTGCACTGCCTCGATTGAAACAGCCAAATGCTAGAAGAGCCCTTAAAGCAGTAAGTAAAAACTAAGACAGAGAACTGTGGAAGCTTTTTTCACAGTAAAGTTTGAAAAGTGAGGTGCAACTGTAACTTTAAAAAGAGCAGAAAGGACAGAGAGGTGAACAGTTTCATCAGCCCACTACAACTATGCCAGGAGGAAAGCAAACATTTTCAGTAGCTAAGTTCTGAATTATTGCACTACCTGACAGAATAAACCCAAATAACATTCACAGCTTCTTGCAAACCATTTTAGATCTGTGTTCAGCTGACTCTGCCGTTCCACCTATTCTTTTACTGAGGCAGAGAAAAGCTCTCAGTCGTCTCAAGTCATTACTAGATCCTGCCTACAGGCTCAGCAGAACACCAGACCAAAGACTTTCACTATCTGATACAGAAGAGAGAAATGTCACTCAGTCATGGCACAGGCTCCACTGCACAAAAAAGAACATGGAAACAAGTGTGAAAAATTTCATACACAATGGAAAACCAAGAGGAGCGGCTGATACACCAAGAGGGTTGTGCTGCCATCCACAGTGATGTCAACAAGCTGAAGAAACGGGCTGCCAGGAACCTCAGAGTTCAACAAGGAGAGGTGCAAAGTCCTGCACCTGGGAAGGAACAGCCTCAGGTACCAGAACATTCTAGGGGTCACCAGCTGGAAAGCAGCTCAGAAGAAAAGGACCTGGGGGTCCTGGTGGACACGAAGCTGAGCAGGAGCCAGCGCAGTGCCCTTGAAGCAAATATGACCAACGGTATCCTGGGCTGCATCAGACAAAAGTATTCCCAGCATGTTGAGGGATGTGATCCTTTCCCTCTACTCAGCACTGCTGAGCCCAGTTCTGGGCTCCTCAACACAGGACAGACATGGACACATTGCTACCGAGATGATGAGACCATCTCTGCCAGGAAGAAAGGCTGAGAGGGCTGGGACTGTTCAGCCAGGAGCAGAGAAGGCTCAGGGGGATCTTATCAATTTGCATCACCCTGAAGGGAGGGTGCAAAAAGGACAGAGCCAGGCTCTGTTCAGTGGTGCCCAGCGACGCGACCAGAGGCGATGGGCATAAACTAAAACACTGGAGATTCCCTTTGAACAGCAGGAAACACTTTTTCACTCTGAGGGTGACAGAGCACTGGCACAGGTCATCCAGTCAGGTCGTGGTGTCTCCAACCACTCAAAAGCCATCAGGACATGATCCTGGGCAGCTGAAGGTGGCCCTGCTCGAGCAGGGGGCTGGACCAGGTGACCTCCAGAGGCCCCTTCCAACCCCAGCCTTTCTGCGACCCTGTGCAATGCTTTGTGAAAATGACACGGCTGTGCTGCATGGTGGGGAGTGGGGGGGAACCCACACACTCTTCACTGCAAAACTAATTTCTAATAATCATTCAGTCACCAAACAGTTAAAGAAAATATAAATGAACAAACTGATTATTAGCTAGATGAACGTTTTTACCATAAGCACCATGCTACTGCCCTCTGCTGTCTTTTATGTTCTTAGGTAATAGCAGGTTAAAAAATCTGCTGAGAAATGCTGGTTGTGTCTATACACCTGCAGAACTCTCATCTACTTTTCTGCTCTCTCTGAATTAATAATTAAAACAGAAAACAGAAAATTCAGGAAGTTACTTTTTTCATATGCTTCAGGGAAGATGAAATACTGAGGTAATTTTCAACAAATTACTTCAAATTAAGGCTTTCTTAAGATAATAGCTAAAAACAAAACACAAATATAAAAAACATACATGAAGATACAGGTTTAAGTTCTATATCACATCTAAGCTGATATTCAGCCAAGGACAGCAGTCAAAGTCTTGCAATTATTAGTAATACTGTTGATACTGAAGTAGGTAGGAGAAACTGACACTGAATGAGGCCCTATCACCTGGGAATTCAGAGGAGCTTCTCACGCAAAAACAAATTGGACCTGTAAATACACTGAATATAAAGAACGAACTAAAACCCTTGTGAAGCAAGAAGACAAAAAAAAATTAGCTGTCATCTCAATGAAGTCCATAACATCCAACATGCAAATACACCTGGAAAACATACAACCTCCCCTTCCTTTGCCTGGCCCCAATCTCTCCAACTCATAAACCCAACTGGTTCTGGACAATAAATGAGGCCACTGTCACACAACACCGGCCTGAAGAGTGGCAACTGGCATCATTGCTCCTGCAAGATATAAAGCCTGTTTTCTTGAAAATAAAACTTTCTCAGCTGTGTCAGGAAGAGCTGCACAAGCAGCAGAGGGACTCTGCCACCTCACAAAGAATCAGTGATGAGAAGCATAAGAATTAAAATCTGAAGTCTCACAAGAAAGTATACTTATAATGAAAAGAAAATATATTTATAAAGCCTGCTGCCTTTAGAGGTTCTCCAGCAGCTTCTGTGGGTTGCATAAAAGGAAGAAAAAGTGCAAACAGAAGAGTTGTTCCAGCTCATTCAAAAATCTCAGGAATGCAAAGAGGGTTCTTCATTAAGGCTCTGTGTTCAGACTCCAAACGAACTGGAGACTTGATTATTATACTGTGTGTGACTGCCAGAATAGCTGGAAATGGCAGCTACCCTGATTGTTTCTCTTCTTCCTTTCCCCTTCAATTTAGGCAGCTTCAATCACAGATAGATGAAGGCAAACAGGGAAAGACAGAAATACTTTGGTGGAAATACTCAAATGGGAATACAACATATAACAGTTTTATTTAATCTTTCCTGAAAGTTATGATCATACTAAGCCAGGAAGGATTTACTATCTGTGGGTGGTTGATTGTACCCGGAATCACTAAGCAGTAGAATACAAATAGGAAATAAAAGCATAAACTAGAGAAGGATCACACTGAAACAAAAACTCTGCTGCTCTGTGACACTTCCTGCATAAGAAATGACTGATGGAGAGATGAAAGCTTTGTTTTGACAAATATCAATCACGCAAAGACACAAGGGCAGTTACACACTTCAGAATGGTATCTATAATAACCATGACAACTCCACTGAAAGAGATGCCTAAATAACCACACAGGAATCAAGGAGTTTTATACACAAAGAGCAAGTCAGACAAAAGCACCAGGAGGCCTTTATGAATGAACAGGAGCTCCTGGACAGTCTCAAACAGAAAAAGGAAGTCTCCAGGGGGGGAAGCAAGGACAGGCAGTTTGGAGGAATACAGAGAGACTGTTCGAGCAGCCAGGGATCAGGTTAGAGAGCTAAAGCCCTGGTGAGATTAAATATGGCCAGGGACACCATGGGTATCCTACGTAAGGAAGAAATTCTTCCCCGTGAGTGTGGTGAGACCCTGGCATAGGTTGCCCAGAGAAGCTGTGGCTGCCCCACCCCTGGAAGTGTTCAAGGCCAGGTTGGATGGGGCTCTGAGGAACATGGTCTAGTGGAAGGTGTCCTTTTTCCACGGCAGGGGGCTGGAACTCGATGATCATTAAGATCCCTTCCACCTCAGGCCGTTCTATGATTCTGTGATTCTACATTGTTATAGAGCTGTACATGGGCTCACTTAATTATGTCATACTTCATTACCTCTAAACTATTACTCAAATATGGTAGAGCCTGGCACATTTCTAGTCTCAATATGACAATTCTTCCATCTTTTTCCAGTTCCTCATTCTATTCTAATCTCTATTCCCCACCCCCTCTTTTTTACAAGGTTTAAGCACAAGCATTCTAATGGGAAAACAATGTAAAGTTCCCAGAAGCTTCATCTACTTCTTGAGATATTCTCCAGCAGTCAAGATCAGGGGAAGATGTAAACTGAAGCATCTCAAATGCACGCACACCCCACCAGCGTGTTAATGTTTTCTCATTAATTCACTTTGTGAAGTTATGACAGAAAAAAAAAACCATGAGAAGCAGCCTATAGGCAGCACTGCAAGAGTATTGAATGAAAACTGTAGTTTGCAATTAAGCATATGACAGTTTGGGATAATGTAATCAAATATATGGATTCATTTATAGTATGTGTACAGTATGAACAGATTCATTCAAGGCAAAGCTCTCTTAGCTACATATTATGAAGGTTCATCACAAACAGGCTGTCCAAAGTCCTGTTTTGTTCATATCTGCTGTATGCTGGGGACCATCACTTTCTCTAAGTCTCCCTTCCTACCTATATAAGAGCACAAGCGTGTATCAAATATGCCATTTTCCAAAACCAAGCCATCACTACAATTATAATCTATAATCCTACAACATTATTACTGTTGTTGTTGCTGCAATGTTCCCTTCAGTGCTGTTTCTAAAGAACACTCATTTCAGGAGCAGCCTGACTGCACAGAAACCATGGCAGTGTCAGGTGAAGTGAGTCTTGTAACACACAGGCTGTTCATTTTCTTTAGCAATTTGTTCCTCTAGCATTAACCACTTTATCCAGTCAACTGAAGACAGAAAACAAGAGTCATGAACTGTTCCTGTAACTACTCCTTCCATGCTTCAAGAATGTGAGCATGGAAAGCTGGTGCAATTCTTCCAACACAATTCCAGAGAAAAACTGTCTTTAACTGTGAGTTTTGCACAACTCTGAGAACGTGGCCAGGCTTTCCACAAAGAGCAGTGATAAATAATGTCTGGCTTTCTACTCGATGCTCAGGAGGAGGCGGCGGCTGATTCTTTACCCTCTATCTTCTGGTTCACCTACCACATAAGATGTGAGAAAGAATAAGGAAAACACCCTTGTTTTTTAAATCTCATGTGCTTCACTGGAGTTCAACAATGAGTGAATATTTTTCCTAGCCTCAAGCCAAGTTCATCCCTTTATGAACATATTGAATTATTTCAGTCACTATTTATAGTTCAGCCTATAATTTGTTACATGAACTGAAACTCTTTCTGCTCAGCTGATTCTGCTATACCTTCTGCATGCCTGGTGAAGAGGGGATTATTTATTTACGTCAGTGTCTCGTTGACTGATGTCACCAGTGGCTGAAGAGCACAACCACTGCTGCTCAGATGACCCGTGGTTATTGTGTTACCTGAAAGGTCATATTTAACATTCTCTTTGCAAACAAAGTAGCTGTTACAGAGGTTTTTTTATTGTCCCTTTAACTTGGGAACATATTTGATCTTAAAATCTCCTTACTGCCACATTAAAAAAAAAGAGTCACAAGTGTTAAGACCTCTAGTTTCTTCTCCCAGAGAAAATGGCAGGACAGAAAGTAGGATTATAAGAAAAACTTTGGGAACAAATAATTATTTTTCATGCATTCACATCGTATTTTAAGGAAACGGACTTTCAAGATTCTGAGCTATACCCTGAAAGAGATCAACCACTGGCTTTGGTTTTAAACAAAAGCAACGTGCAAGACACAGCTACCAGTCTCAAAAACACAGGTAGTGAGCAGACAGGATAAGCAGAGGACATGCCAAGTAAACTTCTCCCTTTACTTAACTTGTAGCATCTCAGCTCTCTGCTCATCAGGCTAACAAGTATTCTGGTCTCAATCTCTCTCTTCAAAGGTCTCAACTTTGCATAGATAATTTACTTAAGCAGAAGGCCAGTAAGGGAGTAGGGTGACATTCCAGGCCAGTCATCCAAGCAGGAACCTGGGATGTGTAACAGCTGTCCTTGCTCCTCTGCACAGTACAGGTGGATCAGCAGCATCAAAAGTACCAACACAATCCCCAACAGAAAATGCAAGTCTTAAGCTGTTTTGAAGAGAAGGAACCTGAATTTGTGATTCTGTGCATTATCCACCGAACAGCCACAAGACCAGCTGTGAAACCCCCCCAGAATCCAGTGTTGGGAATACAGCCTCTCCAGCAAGTTTTTTCCAGCTGAAATTCTTCCATAATTTTAAGATGACCAAGACTACAATTCCAGCAAATAAACTGTTCACATGGAAGTCCCTACCTAGCTTTTAAAGCAAGTACTCAGCACTTAATGGTATGCCTGACATAACCCACTCTGTCCACAGATTATTTTGCACACATGAACACACTGAACACAATTCCTCACTTTTGAGCACCAATTTTGTTGGGTAATTACTATTGGGTTATTAGGTATTACTGCATTTTGGAAGAACAAAAAATCTTATTCTTTCAGTGCAGGGTTTGGTTTTTTTTCAGATATCAAACACAGGCAATCTAATTTCACGGTATACATTCTTTCAGAAGTGACAGCCAACGACAAAAGCAGAATTTTACCTTTTCACTATTCTTGTATTTTTCCCAGCTTTTCAACATCTTAAGCCATTTTGTAGTTCTTTCAATTTCAAGGTGCTTTTGCTGAAAAGGAATTCGAAATTTTTAGTATTTGCAAAACAAATGCATTTAAAGTTATTTATGTTTTTCTAAAAATAACAAGAAAAAGTTTAACAGAGCATTATGAACTTTTAATTCAGTCATCTGAGAACAGCAAAGAGTAACACCAGTTCATTTAAGACCTCCAAAAAGCCAGCCAACCAAAAACCAAGCAGAAACTCTTATTTTCAGCACTATGGAAGAAATGTATTTTGTAAGAGGAGGTTAAGGACAAGATTTCTAGAAGTTTCTTCTTTACACATTTGGCAAGTTGAAAAAAACATCCTCAATTTGTTCTTATACTCAGTAAATTCTCAGGCAAGCAATTTCTGTTGCAAGCTACTTAAAAGTTAGTTGTCTCTGAAATGATCTTCTTTACCCAGACTTGCCCTAACCATAACTAGCTTCTGTTTGCCAATGATCACACAAACCATCCCTTCTTAAAAGTTAAAAAGGAACAAAAACAAGTGCATGCAAGAGTGACAGTGCAGGAGCCAAAGTGGGAATAAGCTTTAATTCTAGACATTAAAAGCTAGAAATCCTTGCTGTAATTCTCCTCCTTGGCACAGCACATTTTCACCTGAATTACCCTGTAACTTAACATCAAGGATTTCTTCTGAAGATCTATTTGCTTAAATTTTATTACTGACAAGAATATTTCAGTAACAAGGTGACAGAATGAGAATCAAACCAAAACAAACCCCATCTTCTCAAAATAAGTAGCTATATTAAGTAGTCTAGCAAGTACACTCCTACTACGTCAGAGATTGCCCTCTATCTATAAAAATATTGCTACAGTTGCCATCAACTTCTCTAATTTGGGAACCAAATTAGCACTTGGAATCAACCATCTTAGTCCACGGAATTTCAAGGCACTTTGGCACTACACGGCCAAAAATCTGTATTTTGTTAGCTCCAATGATAATACTTTTAGCAATTATTTTTACAGCTCAGTTTTACATTTTGCAAAGTGTCTCTGATTATATAACAAAGTTAATCGTTAGCTGTGTGTTTTTGCATTTTTTTTAATGAGACTATTTCAACTCTCTCATAAAGCTTTGGAGCAGAGGATCCTGACTGGAAAGGTTAAAGCAGAAAAATGTATGTGTGTGGTTACTGCTTTCTCTTCAAAGCTGAATATTAACAAGAATTTAGTTTTATTGTAAAGGACAGCGCCTCTACCTCCAACTTCAAATCCAGGGACTAATAAAGACAGGAAGGATATTCATATGGCTAGTGATTCAATCTGCTAACAACGTAAAAGTTTAATTTTAAAGCTCCACAGGATACTGGAAAGTTATTAATACTTTCATTAAGTATTTATAAAGTCAATTGCATACAAAATGTTGGGGGAAAATATAAAAGAAAATTATTACTTATTGTCCCAACAGAATCCTAATTTTACTTCTAGCTTTTACCCATCAGAATTTGTTCATTCTTTCTTGGCTATCAACACAATAAAATGGGCTTCTTTAACTTCATGAACTTCCTTAATCCAGGATCCCACAGCCTTGCATTAGCAGAAGTATAACTTGATGATGTTTAGGTCCACCCTGACTATGATAGGTCCACAAAATGTCCAGGAAATACATTGGTTTGGGTTTTCAAGTTATTTTTGTCTGAACTCAAATGATAAAAGCCTAACACAAGTATAAAAATGTTAGGGGGAAAAGAAGTGCCTCTACTCTTTCAACCTTACCTAAATACTCACGTTGCAATCAACTGCCCACATTCCTGTTCAGGTTCTTGCTGTATTGGGCAATACCTAAAATACTTACCTTTAAAAAAAAAAATTTTAAGTATGTTTCTTAAGAGTTATGTTAGAGGGGAAGGCTAGAAAAACTACTGCTTCCCAGATTTCACAACACTGTTTATGATTCTCCTTCACACTTGCAAGCCCTTTAAGGAAGCAGCATTTTCAACATCTCTTAAAGCAGCTGTTCTCTCTCTAGGCACAGTTTACTGCAGGAATAACAGGAAGTCAGGAAAGGTCTCTGCCCTCAACAGGTTGTTCAGATAATTGGTAAGAAAAATAAAACCCTATCTGCTTCCACAGTCTTTTTGTTTGTGTGTTTGATCTGCTTTCAAGAGTTTTGGTCTTTTGAGCCAGAAGCTCACTTCAATTGTATGTTTGTTCAAGCTTTTATGTCTTTGTGTCAATTTATCCCCGTTCTCAAGTGATGCTACTGTACTCAAAACAGCAATTATTTCTGTGTACCGTTGCTGAAAACTTTTAGCTATTTCTTTCCCTGTCTGAATTATGTTCACTTTCATGTCTAACAGGTACAACACTGAAAACACAGACAGATCTGAGGAAGCTCATTGCAGAGCAGGGGGACGCTGCTGCTGCTCTTTCAGACAAGTTCCATGTAGTTGTCACCAAAAAAAGAAAAAAAAATCCATTTATCTGTCTCCTGAGTACATTTTACACTTCGAAGCATTTTTGCCATTGGGAGTATCAGAATCCCTAATTGAAGCAGAGCTGGTTTCCTACTCTCATGTCAGTAAACAGTGCACTAGTGAAAGCAAAATATCATGAAGTTGGCAAGCATCCCTCTCGCGTGCAGCACTCCACCTTCCTGGAGAGCACATGTGCCAGGGGCTGAGGCTTAAAGCAGGGTTTGAGCAGAAGCCTCAGAAAAAATCAGAACGTGCTGAACTGTTCCCCAGAAAATTTATAATCAAGTAAACCAATGACAAAACCTAACAAACTGAAAATTACTTAGAAAACATTTCATAGAACTTCAAAATCAGAGTCAGACAGAGACTCCAGATTTCCTGAGGTCAGTTCTCTGTCTCCTTTCCTCCAGAAAATCTTTCCTCCCCTTGTTTTATCCGAGATGTGCTGGATGTTTCATCTCAAGGTTAAGTAGTTCATAACGTAGGATGCATTTAAGGCATCAAATGTGCAGCAAAGTAATGAAGCACCAAAATCATAATAGTAATTATTACTATTAATGCAGAGTAAAGGTATTATGACCAAAAATACACACACACACACAAACACACACAGAAATCCAAGCCAATCCCAGCCTAAGGTTTTTTTTGTATCTGAAGAACATATTCCAAATTCACAAGGACATCAACCTTCTACATAAGTTGCAAATGAAATGAAAACTTGAGTTAGGAATATTTTTTAAAACTCATAAGGCAAAAGGAAAGCATAAATACTTCTGCTGAGTAACTGACTTCAAAAGACATTGTACAGAAAGCTCATAATCTTAGCCTGGATTAACATAACACAGTAATCCTTATGAATGGTATCTTGAAAATTGCAAAGATTCAAACTCTGCTGACAGGAGCCAGATAAAGCTCAGACCAGCAGAGGTCAGGATACCATCAGGAGTGTAACCAGGAGTCTAATGCAGGAGCATCACTGGATGATTACAAAAACACACTAGACTTGCAATTTAACACTGATTCCATAAATACAGTTTCTATGCTGACACTTTGAGACAGCATGAACACAATTTGGGACAGAGAACTGAGACACTATTTCCACCAAATAATTTAAGGCTAACTACAAAGCCACAGTGAATCAGAGCTTCAAAACACATCTACCACAGCAGCTGCAAGCTGCCTAATATTTCTGCTCAGAGACTCACCCCCCTGCTGTGTCCTTCTGATGGAAATGACATTATACATACACTCACTGTGTTATTAAATGTAATGAAACATGGCAGGAAAATGCAACTATTTCAGGCTGTGTATGCAAAACCACACATGAACCAAGGCAAAACAAAAGAGACTTGTAAGTTCTATTCTTTTATAGTAAGCATCTCTTACTAGCTTCAGTATATAATTGAAGCTCAAAATAATTAATTTTCCAAAGCACTGCTGCTTTTAATACTCGAGGAGCTGAGCTGCCTCGGAGTAAGTCATTCCATCCTTTTTCCATGTATTCTACTCATTTATGCAGCTAAGAGGGCTAACTTAAACTTACAGCTTTAAATATTTTATCTTGAGTTTTCTGATCTGATTTGGTCTTGGAGATAGCAACAGACCCGACTGACCATGGGGAAATACCAATAGTAACTAGGCTCAGACAGGCAGAAATTCGGTTCCCCATTATTTTCATTGCTTTCCACATTCCCAGCACATCAGGTGTCAAACTACTTCTCCAGTACTCTCCAGCAGCAGAAGGATTTTTGGACTAGGACCTCCACCAGCTGCCGACAGGGCCTGCATGTCCAGAATGCACCTGGCTCAGCGACTCAGCATTACAAGGGAGGTCGCCACGCTGTCGTGGCAGCAGGACATTCGTCACCATTTCCCAAAGCAGCAAAGCACCCCACGCTCCTCGGGATGGCAGCGCACACCTCACACACCTCGGTGTCAGTGCCACCACCTCGCTGACATCATCCATTCCCCGGCACAGCTGATGGCAGCTCCTGGCAGAGGACCACAGCTCTCACTCTTTCAGGGCAGAGTGGGGTGTGAGCTCTTAAGTAGCTCTATTTCCTTCACTAGGGCATGTAATGGGCAAGGAATATTCACATCTCATTGACGGAAGCAAATGTAAGAACGAGTGGGCCTCAAGGGATCTGCAGGCAAGCTAATGTGGTACCAAGGATGACAGTTCTTAAGAGACTTAGAATGTGCTTCTTTGGAAATGCAAATCACTAAAATCTTTCATCAACTCACTTCACAATGATGTGTATTTTTAAAAGCTGTAAATCTGTAAATGTTTACTTCCTAGTAAAAAACCTGCAGAACAGTGGACTTACCTTCTCTATCACCGCATCATGGACAGGAAGCTCCTCTGGACTGAAAACAAAGAAGAAGTTTATATTAGTCTTGGTTAATCTTGGCACAGTCATTTCTGCACAGGTTCTTACAAGTCATCATTTACAGCAGCAGTTTGTAGTAACAAGTGAACAAGAATTTTGAACTGTAAAGAAGAACTAATATTTTAAGTGCAGAACAAGGATTTTAAATCAAAGTAGTTGCATAACTTAAGAAAAACATTGCATAGCTTAAGAAAACTTTTTTTTCCTTCTGTAAAAGCACTCTCTGCTGTATTACTGAATTGAAATCCAAATGATTTTTTATTTGACCATACTATTGTGAGCTCATTTACCAATTAAAAAAAAAATAATTTCCTCCTTTACCACTGTGCTCAAGGAAAGGCACTGAGACTTTGCTTAACTTAGGAGAGTTAACTCACATTTTCTCAAAACTACAAAACTCACTCTAAGTAACAAGAAGGAAGTAGTAGGAAAAAAAAATCCGTTTTGTTACTAGGTACCTAATTAATACTAAAATTTAAAGTCTTTTCACTTCTTACCCTAAGCCTAAAAAGGCAGTTTAGGAATTGAAAGCTTGAAAAGCTACCTTTGACCAGATATCTCTTCAGACTTTCCATTACCTTCATTTCATTCTGAGACCTCTAACTTCTATTTTTCTTATCAAAGAAATTTGTGGTTTTCCTCTCAAAAGTAACTGGACCACCTTGATGCCAAGTGAGCCTGCCTCCCCCTGCAGCTTCTGAAAACACAGCAGCCCAAATGTATCAACTAACTCCCTTCTGCTCTAGAGGTCAGATAAAGAACACACCCAATAAAACCATGTTTAAAAGAGACAACAACACAAGAAACATAGGAAATACTTTTAAAAATTCCTACTGAGTCTTGATATTATGAAAAAACCCCTCATACCTCATTATAGCTTTTTATAGTGAGGCCATTAAACCTCAGTATTTTAGACCTGTATCCGCTCTGTGCAAGGGTGACCTTGGGGAAGGCTACAGAAGTTAATGCTACAGTCAGTGTAACAACACTGATGCAAAATGCTTGAATTGTATTCAATCTCATTTCATTTATAAGATGCTGTTTCAGATTCAGAAGTTATATTTGAATAAAAAATACAGAAGAAAGAAATGTATTTGAACCACTTAGTCTAATGGAAAAACTTGCTCCCATCAACACCTTCACAAAGACCAAACACAAGTCAAAGTTTCCAGTCCACAGCCCAGAATTTAATTTTAAAACCAAAAGACTGTTGCTTTTGAGCAGTATTGCAAAAAGCATAATTCATTCATTTACAAGCATTGAACAAATACCTGAAAGTTTTTTCAGTGAACAACATCAAAATCAAAAAAACTCCTGATCAACATCTAACACACTAGAAATAACCTTTAGTCAGTGCTATTCGTAAATGTTAACAAAATTATAGCATTGTGCACAGTCTCCTATAGCTAAATCAAATAACTGAAAGCAGGCCCTTTGTATGCCAAATATCACCTAGAAATTCAGCTTATTTGAAGTGGAAAGAAAAAGCAAAGGGGAAGAAAAAAATCAATTTAATACAATCTGCTTGGGGTGGTTGCTGTTTTGTTTGATGTACCAAGACTGCTAGGCCTTTTCACACCACTTAAAATTTCCAATTCTTTAGTGACAGTTGCAGGCCCTGCCTATCCTCCACGAGCCTCCCACAGCAGCCTCATTCTTCGCAGTCCTGCGAGGTCCCACCAGCAGCTGGCTGTGCACACAACAAACTCTTTTTCCTCCCGTGCTGCCTGCAGCGTGCAAGGCAAGGATCTGACAGCTCCACATCCCCGCAGACTCACACCGGCCACAGCAGCTCCTCTGCTGAACTGGTACCACTTGACAGCTTATCGGCACACTGGCATGGAAGCTGATCACATGAAAGATTAATCAAATCTTATTTTTCACAAAGGAAGAATGAGTTTTAGTGATTTATTAAGGAATTGCTCACTGATAATTTTGCGAGTTACCATCAATGTACAAAGAAAAGGCATGGCTGAACCTCCTGAGCAGGAAAAGGCAGCCCTCATGTCCTGGGAAGCAGACACTAAATTAATCCAACATCAAATTTATGCCCACATTGCTCGTTATTTTTTGAGCTGCACAGCTCTGCACTAATACGACAGAGCTACGCTAAAATGCCACAGCAGCACATTAAGGCAGCTCCATGTTTTTATTCCACAAGATGCTGCTTGAGCACCAGGCAAACAGCACAGAAGCCAAATGAATCACCCCAGGCTGCTCAGTAACTCAATGGACATGAAGGAGTTCCTGGAGATCTCCCTCTCCATTAAGGAGATGGCACCAACTATGCCCATATACTCGTATGCGTAAATATTAACATCTACCCTGCAAGGACTGAAGGAGAGGAAGAGCAGGCACACAAACTCTCTCAAGCCCCTAAAGGTATTTTAAATAAATACAGTTCCATTTAGTGTATGTGTTTTCTGTGCAGAAGAATCTTAAGAGGTTTTTTTTATTATTAGGTAGGAACAGACACAAAATCAATTAATGTCTATGAATCTGTTATTTTATTGTACCTTCTATTTTTTCTTTATAAGATGCATCTTCCTTTCCCAACCCAGCCAAGCCAATCTAATATTGTTACACCTTAGTTATTTCTTTAAAAATGAATCTTCTCCAACCATTCCCAGTCTGCATCAACTTGCATTTCTCCATGGTGTTTATCTGCATACTTCACCGAATAATAATGGGAAGTAGTAAACAATATTAACATAATATAGCCACATCCTGCCCTAAGATGACTGTTTTCCTTTAATAGCTCAAGTAATAGGCATTTAGGGGATACAGAGAGAACAGAACTCATTAACGTAATTAGCTTGGAACCATACAATCCTAGATATCCAAAAGAGGAGTCACAGGGATGCTTTTAACTGAAGTCATGAAAATAAGGTCTCACTTAGCAGAAACAAGATCTTAACACTCTGCTGTCCACACTAAAGCAAAATCTGAACTAGGTAAAGTCAGTTGTTGAATGAGCTGAATCAAGAATCACCACACCTGGTCTGTGCCTTGCCATGAAGACAAGAGCTCCCAGCTGCAGCCACGCAGGATCCCAACAGCAGCTCAGGGCTCTGCCTGTCACTGCCAAGCAGCTCTGCAGTTACAGCACCAAGAGAAAGGGCTGAAGAGCTTGTCTCCAGGTCTGGGAGCTGCAAAACACTGCAAGATCAAATCCCAACTACAGTAAGCTGCCTGACAGTCATCCTACTAGGAGGCTCCTCAAAGACCTCTCACTGGAAGAAAATAAATACTGGATTCCAAGGTTTGATTGGACCTTAAGATCTCTACCCATGGTCCTCACTGGTGGTGATCTGCAGCACCAGACCAAATCTTCCCACCTTTCAGCCTGGACTACTTCCATCTTCTGGCGAGAAGGTCTCTAAGGTCAAAGACAAAATTTCATTTATTGGACTTGACTGAAAGTGCCTTTTTTTTTATTACGTTATAAGGGATGAATGGATCTTACATCTTTAAATCCTCTACAATGGCTAACACAGGTTTTCACGAATGTTTCAAGAAAACTTAAAAAAAAAAAAAATATGTCAAATGCATAAATATCTGTCACTTCAGAACATTAAATATGCAGATGTATGGTTTTGACCATTACAGCATGTGTTACAATTAGCCTCCTTGAGTAACAATGGTAGTTGAAATAAACTGAAAAGTCTTAAGACTTAAGCTTACAGTTCCCTACCCAGTGCTGCCATTTAAATCAGTCACCTTTAAACAGCACTTTGGTGTATTTGTTCAATACAAACACAAGGAAAAACTTTCTTATATTAGACACTCTGAAGATTTATTATTTTCCTACATTTGTATTTAAATCCCAAGTATGTTCCCTGCTGCATTTTCCTGCTTCTAGTTTGGCTTAAGTTTAAGAAATGTAAAGCCTCCTCTGTCCTTTGCAGCTTCAGTTGTGGATGGAAGATACTTAGTGCAGTAATCAGCAACCTTGGTACAGCGATCACCCCAGAACTCTGAATTCCAGAGGATCAATTCATTTCTTCACAGTTACAAGATGGACAAGGCCTGACAATGAAATTTTCATTGGAGAAAAAAAGAGTGGCAAAAATTGACCACAATAAGACCAAAAATACTACAAAGCTTAATTGCCCAAAGTACTGTAATGTTCAAATCTTTTGGTACGCTGTATTTTTATTTCTCAATTTCTATTTCAGAACACAGCACTTGCTTAAAAACCCTCTCCACTTGCTCTAGTCTGTCTCACCCAGAGAGAATTGGCCAGGGCACTGTAAAGAACTTTGGGGCTCATTATCAGGAAACATTTGTGGGAATAACTGTGATACACACAACTCATCTCATTAAAAAGTCAATCACATTCAATATTTCTATATTACTGAACACAGTGTAACACAGCCATTAAAGAAGTTTAATCCTCATAAAGCCTGCAAAGCAGTGTCTATGTGAAAGGTTTTCTCAATCTGTTCCTCAATTATTTTCTCATGCTCTCCTCAAAGTACTCTAAGTGCAATAGCATCAACCTTGTACCACTGCACACAGTTTCATTTTAAATGAAAAGTATTTTGAAATCACATTTGGTGTCAAGATTTTAAGTATAATGTGGGAGAAGTTTCTTGCAGAACACTGATCTTCACGGTCTCATTGAGTTAATCATAAAGAAACAAATGCTTTGCATTCAGCTTGTCATTTGTAATGCACTGTTAAGTGTTTAAATCCATGAAGAAAACATACTTGCTACTACCCAGGAGACTTATTTTGAAGGAAGTATTTTTTAAAAAATTTTAAAACAGTTATTTGTATCATTTTTAAACTTTTCATGATCAAGAAATTTGTGAGTGAAACATCCACGAAAACAACCCTAAGGTATAAAACCCAAAAACAAAAGTGACATGAAATAAATTTGTAAGAGTGATCATGCACAGGTAAGGTATGAGAAGGGAAGAATTCACCTGACAGGTGTCTGAACACAAAGAGCTTTAGTACAAATGGAGTTGACTTGCTGTACAACATGCAACTCAGACTGCTGAGTAACAACGTGCACCATTACAGTATCCAGATGAGTTAGGAAAAAGTAAATCTTCCCAAATAGGTACAGTTTTAAATTGTGTGATTTGTCAGGAGTGAGTTGTAGGAAGTCTATGGCTTTACTAGACACAAAAAAATGAGTATATTCACACTGGGAAACCAGTTCTATAGCAATGAACACACTAACGAAGTGTTCTGTTAGGACTGCCTCCCCCTCAGTGTATGATACATGGCACATAAAGCTGTCAGGGCAATACATGGTATTATGGATACGTACAACAGTGCTTTGCAACAAAATCACACCTTTAAGGTAATTTTCAGAGGAATCCTGACTATGAATATTGCTTTAATCTTCCAGCTTTTGAAAGGAAATTAAAGCAAGAGTGTTATTTTCAAAACCAGTAATATATGGAAAAGATTTCTGAAAATATTAAGAAGGTAAGAAAGCTGTTGTTTTTCACAGATAAAATTCTATGGCTCACTTCCTTCTTTGTATTTCACAATTTACTTACAAATTCACAAATTTGACTGAGTCTGTCTCTCAAAATAATTGGAGCTCTGCTACTGTAATCATTCACTTGGAATGTTCACCAAACAACCTCTGCACAGTATGGGGGTAGTGACTACAGCAGATTAAAAAACATCTTTCAGAAGTTTTGTTAAAATTCATAAGCAAGCCAAAGCAATTAATTAACATATGGGATAAGCCGATGTGATATTCCACAATATAATTATCAGGAAATATGCTGCAAGAAAGAATTTAATGCTGGCAAAAGGTTAGGCAACACGGGATTTTGTGACTAGGTTTTATTTGCAATTATTATTTGTGGATTCTGTGGATGCTGCTGCCAATTTGCACAGCACAGTGCCGTGAACATGTAGCTCCTGTCCAGAAAGGCTCGAGCAATGTGCACTGTGAGAGATGAGATAAAATAAAAAGTTTTATCAAATTCAATTAAATCTCAAAATGGTGACTTTTTAGTGAAGTACTTTGCTGCTTGGGACAAGATAACTTTGCTGTAAGGTTTTTATTGCCAATATGAAAAATTATCAAGAAATTCATAGCAAAAAACATATAACTGTGTTTTCACTGTCAAATGCTAAAAATATGTGCTTTCCTGTGTTTTTTAGTGAAAAGGCATGTTCTATATGCAAACTTTAAAGTTTTCCCAGCTTGGAATCAGCAAAACTTTGAGAAAAATCTATAATTTGCTTAATTGAGCACACAGGCATATCTAGTGATTTTTGATGTCACTTTAATAATACATAAATGAACAGTGAGGTTAAAAATGTCTTCTCAGAATCACGTTTTCAAAAAAAGATAAAAATTAGTCTAAGCAACCTTAACATTCTCAAGAATCTAAAAGGCAAATAAAAGAGAATGCCTTGCTTCTAATTTACATTTGATAAATGTCTAAAACACCTAGGATTTTTTCCTTAAACACATATCTCCTGCTTTGAAGTACTGCTCGAAGGTTAGTTCCTGTGCAGATCACTTACACCGTAAATTAATACTGATCCATGGTTTGCATGCCAGCAGCTTCATCTGCATTAAAATTCATGTGCTATGCAAAGCGTATTTCAACATGAATTAACTAAGATGGTATTGTTCCAGCAATATATACTTGTTCGCTGCTGAAGCTCACAGCATTGTGTACCTACACTTGCTTCTTTGAGGAAATAAACTCCCGTGGTCTCAAATCCTATTTTGGTGGGTCCTTCATTGGGTCAAGAGTAGCAGCATTTTTGCACTTCTAAAATCTGTCCCCCCTTTTAGCATCCTTAACAATCTGTGCCAGTGAAACACACTCTGGCCATTCCCTACGTTCAGTTACTTTAATCTTCTATAAATGCTAAATTTAGTAGGAAATGTATGAGGTAATAATGATTATGCTAAATGCTTATGTTTTAGAGCTTAAGCAGTAACCCAAAACCATTGCATATCGCTTTATGAATGTTGTATAAATTAAACCATATTAACATACTCAATCATTTTTTTCAGTTCTGCTACCTAATAGCTCTTTTCATACAAGGAAGTACTTTATGAATTCCTAGTACACAGTGGGTGATCTACTCAAATCAAGTAGCAGCAGCTGTTAACAAAAAACTACATTATTTATCCTTAGTTGGCAGAATTATCTTGCAGCTTATTTTTGTGTTTGCCATCAAATCTGCAGGATTGCATTCACCTCATTTCCTTCTGTATCTGCAGAGGATTGCTGAAGTGATAGCCTGGACTAACTCAGCTGAAAAAACGGATTTACAATTCAAATTTCAACTCTATTCCCAAGAATAAGCTTAGAATAAAGCTAAGCCAAAGAAAAGGGTAACACTGTGACACAGTTTTAGGAAGGAAAAAAGGACAGTATCATTCTGAATTATAGCAAATAACAACAGAACATTTCTTCCTGCCACAGTAAGGACCTGCATGAAGGGAGAGTAAGAGAAGAACCACACACTACATCACCATGATAACACAAGGGGAAAGGGAAGACAAAAAATTAAAGAGAACATCATCTTAAATACTGTTGCAAAAAAATTCACAGTCCAAGTCACAGACAAATTCAATGGTAACTTCTGGACATGTAACTTCAAGGCACTTCCTCCTTCTCCTGGTGAAGTCCTACCACTAAATACACAAGTGATGTGCAAATATATACAACTGTAAAGCTCACAGGCGACTATCTGAGAGAAGGGCTGATTCCTCTCCCTTTGCTAGGTCTGGTTTAGACAATTTTCCTGAAACAGCTTTGAATAAACAATCAATTTTTGCCATCAGGCTGACAAAGAATACTTGTTAAAGCACCAAGTATAAGAAAAAGTGAACAACAAAGGCACTGAGGAGTTCCTCATGGTAACCAAAACACCTTCTAAAACAAGACTTCTGACCACATGCTCTTGCAAAGTAAGACCTCACTTTAAGGAACTGCAAATTGCCACAGACATCTCATGCTTTTGGACACACGTTCAAACGCCTTCATGCAAAGAGAAGAGTCACAACACAACTACTACCACGAGTGCAGATTCAGAGAAAAACGTTTGTTGTCCATCAAGGAAGCAGAGCTGTAAACTCAGTCAGAATGGACAGGACTAAACAAATTTTACAGGTCCAATGTACTCTTCCACTGACAGGGATGTTTAAATAAAATTACCTATTTACCCTGGTCTCTGACACAGCCTCACCACTTCACAACTGCATAGTAAGCAGGGATTCATTTCAGCTTATCAGGAATTCCATAACTGATAAATACTGGGTTTGCTGTGTTTTCAAAACAGGTTTTGTCATACAGAAATGCAATCAAAATATTACTTTTGAAGTAGTTCCCGTGGAAGCATGCAAAGGAAAAAAAAGAAAGGATTTGTCTAATGCTAGGAATATAGACCTAAAAAAAGCATTCTGAATCTTAATTACTAACTCACGAAAACTATCACTTCTCTCCTTAAATAAAGATAATATCCTCAGGGTAAATTAGGGCAAAAGGAAAGAATGTTAAATAAGAGCTGAAATTTGTGGGGTTTTTTTAACAGCAGTTCCTCAATATGATTAGCAATGAATATTTCACAACAAAATCAGTCAAGGCAAGCGTATCACATATTAGAAGGCAGAATCCATGGCACATAAAGCAAGACTCCAGTGGAGAGAAGAGAATTCAGTGGAGTTCCCATGGTAAACCCTTATAATGCCTCATGAAAAATTCTAGACAGTCAAAATGAGGCATATTCATATATTTAGGAGAAAGAGAAGGGAAACACAACTTTTCCCTAACAAGAAAGATCTGAACTTTCTTTTAAATAAATATTTGACTTTGGCAGCTGAAAGAGGCTGAACTTGGCACACTTCTTCCCAAGGGAGGGAAGAGTTTACCCACTCTCCCGACAAGAGGGTCTGACCCTGTCTCACAAAGCTGAGAAAAGGAAAATAACAAGTCCGTGCTGAATGACCAGGATAAATAAAATGCAGTAAGATTCACATTTATCATTGAACTGTTAAGAATAAACATTCACTGCTATTTTAGCACATCACCACACCACTTAACATGTTTGGCAATATTTACTGTGCCTAGAAAATTAAGAAACGTGCCTCCACGTCACTGTGAACAGTAACTTTGCAACTCTTCTAGTAGCCTTGGAGCTCTTTCCTTAAACTCTGATGTGCAGATTTAATGGCCTTAAAAGGAAATGGCCTTAAGCTTAGACGAGATTAGATTAGATATTAGAAAAAAAATTTTCACTCTTAGGGTGGTCAGGCATTGGAACAGGCTGCCCAGGGAGGTAGTGGAGTCACCATTCCTGGAGGTGTTTAAGAGGCTTCTGGATCTGGCGCTGGTGATGTGGTTTAAGGGTGACAGCGATGGTGCTGGGTTGACTGCTGGTCTTGATCATCTTAAGTCTCTTCCAACCCTGATGATTTTATGACTCTCCTACTAAAAATCTGAAATTAAAATTATATAAAATCCCAGGTTTTTTGAATGCTACTTTGATCATTACCAAACTATATTAACCATGCTTCTTTCTTTAACTGCTATTACCCAAAATCTCACTGTAACTCATTTTGCTGCCAAGAACCCTCAGAGACCTGTCCTTACAGCTCTTATCTGGAGAGAACTCACTTGTGTACCCACCCAAATCAGCAGGGAGCGCTGTGTAAGAGTTACTGCTCTCAGTCATGTGGTTCAACAGGCATATGGGAGAAAATACTAAGGAATGTACACAGAGTACTTCAGAGACAAGGACTATTTTCCAGCAAGGCTACATACAAATTACCAAGAAACAGAATCCAAGAGGGGATAACTGGTTGCTCATCATATTGCTCCCTATCAAAAAGTCCAGGGTAAAATAATAATACTGGAGGAAAAAAGAAAATCAATAGTTTCATTTGGAGACATTTAATGGAGTATCTCAATCCTTGACTGAGCTCTCAGTTTCTTTGTTCCCCTAACTCATTTTTGGAGCATGCTGTAGAAATGCATTAGAGCTAATAAAAATGCAGTACATTTTTTAAAGAGTGAAGTTTGATGGAGAAGAGCAGGTAGGTCTCTATCTCACCAAAAGAAAGAATGAATTCTGCTATTCGAAAAGCGCCTCTGGCAATGTGATAACCTCCATCATTAGCAAACTATTCTCAAAGCAGGTTCACTGCTTTAACAGGCTCATGGGATAAAGACTAAGGGTATGAGTCACATTCTCAGCTGCTGTGAATTGGTACAATTCTATCAGAATCAGCACAGATCTACTGTAAGAGTAGCACAAGAATCTAAACCCAAATTTTGGAGAGAGCCTCATGACTGGGATGAGGGGCAGACCACATCTGTATTTTGCACCACTAGTACCCTCTGTGGTACCACTCTTTATTCTCTAGGGGATAAAAACCCACATAAACAACCTTGCAAAATAAACCTCCAATCTGCCCAATCACTATGCTGATCCTGGAATATTTATCACCATAAGAGCATCTGCCACAGTAAATATACATCCCCAGTTTCCATTTACTGAGCAGGTAGTAAAAGGAAAAACATGTTTAAACTGAATCATCCAAGTCAGACCACAAAATCTGACCATATTGGTTATTGCTATAAGATAACAATTATTAATAGAAGTTAACACAAACCTTGATAATAACAAAGTCTGAAAAGAACTCATATGGTGCAGGCTGAAGAAATAAAAGCACTTTTTAGTTTTTTGAATCATGTGGTGGCTGCATTGATTTTCACAGCTCATCGAAGTTACCAGAACAATTGTTACTGGCATTCATCAGGGAACAATGGAAAGAAAAAAGTTCTTGGAAAGTTGCAGTAAATAAACCGCAGTTTCTTCTGCTATTTCTACTTCATAACCGTTAAGGTCTGGACACTTAAAACACTTTCCACAATACATTAGTCAGAGCATTTAAGTCAGAATCCTATTTCCCAATGAGTAGTAGTAAAATCTGGACTTCTAAGGTACATTCAAGATGTACCTGCCCCAAATTCCAAAAACCAGTATTATTTTTATTTTACTTAGAAAAGCAAAACTTTGGTCTTGAACAGTTTTCTTATAAAAGAAAACTGAACACCTCCCTCACAGCCGGGTGATGTACAGAGAGAGAAATATAAAAGAATCATCAAGAATATATACACACAAGGATGCTTATAAAAAAATAGATAATATAAATCCTAACTGCCAGCTAAAAATGAAAAGTGTGGGACATTTTAATTTTTTTTAAAGTACTTTTGCTTGGCCACCATCTGACTGAAGGACTGAAATCAGTAGTTCCAACAGGTGCCAAACAAATGAACCTGGCTGATCTTTCTTCCTCAGGGGGATGTTGTTCAATGCTTTACAGATTTCAGTACAAAGCCTCTCAGGACCTGGAGCACATTGACCAGGGGTATATTGGTGTGGTGACCTACGTGCAGAAGATGCTGTTCAGATTTGCTCAAATTTTAGCTTTCTATGCCATCCAAGAAGACACCGAGGCTGTTTGGCTTATCCTGCTCTGACTTTTGGCCTGGTGTTGGAAGGCCCCAAAGAGGATCAGCTCTTTAAACTGGCGTTGACCTTTACAGTTGCAAAATGCTGTTCTCAGCTTCTACCCTACTTTAGCGTCATGTACAAAGTTTCGGCTGTTTTGCAAACTTCAATCAGCCAACGCTCTTGTGACCATTCAACCTTAATATTATGTGGGGCAGGGAGGAAGGGGAGGGAATAAAGCTGTTTTGCCCTTGTAGATAACTGGAGAGTTTCACAAAAAATAAATACAAGGATATATTCATGAAAAATACATCTTTAAGTATGTGCTTCAACAACAGTCAGTTAATGCTTAAATTCTTTTTTACTTACAAAAATACTGACTCATTTGAATTTCTTCCTTTCTTTTACTGTAAGACCTTTAATAATTTTTTAGCTATAAAAATAAGTCATAAAACTGTCACTTCTAAATAGACAAATCAATATAGGTATTACATAAACTGTCAGTTTAAAGAAATAAAATACCTTTTAAAATATTCCTAGTTGTAGTAGGGAACTTGTCACCACCGAAGGAATAAGGTATTTATTTCAGTAGCTTTTTTTAACCATTCCAAAGCAGCACCAAATCGACTAAAGAATTCAAGGAGGGGGAAGGAGGAAATCCCAGATCCCGAGGCATTACTGGAATGCCTGCTCTGAGCTTCAAGACACTCAGGAACTCCTTTAGGTTTTTTTCCCTGAAATTATTCCCTTATCAATGACTGCTGCTAGAAAAAATGCAAATAAAAGTATCTACACGGTAAAGAAAAGGGCTGACGAAAGAACAGTCCACAGTGAAAATACTGAGGACATTTACTTTAAAATTTAGCCAGGTTCCACAATAGGACAGAGAGGAACTGCTTTTTTGTGGGGTGCAGGGTCAACATTCACAAAATGTTGACCAAAAAAATTCAACATATCCAAGAAGAGGGAGAAAAAGCAAAAAACTGAGCAAACAAACTCCTTGTTTTTTATGAATACCAAACACATTCTGCCCTTTTCATTTCCAAAAACAGCTAAAACAGTTTTTGTTATGACTATCTGTGAAGAGATCTTAGGCATTTCTCCCATTCCTAACATACTTGATTGAAAAAGTCATCTATTACAGGCTAAAGCTTATCTGAGCCCTAAGGGAGTCCCCCGAGATGGTCTGCTGGACTTCCATCAGCTACAGGCATAGCACGAAGCACCCATCTCCTGCACTTTCTAGAAAATATCCAATCTTATCAAAACACTGGCAGATTGTATATACAGACAGTGGTGCTAGACTTCAGAGGAAAAAATGTTCCTTTTAAAATTGAATGGCACTTTTCACATCAGCCTGACTGCTCAGCATTCCTGCACTATCGCATGAAATCAGCAGCAGGATTTTTACTGGAAAATAAATTGCATTGAATAAGGACCATGCCTGAGGTTTTCTGGGGAAGGGATATTGGTGCCTTTTTTTTAAGTATTTTTACGTTTACTGGTAACCACATTGCACTTGTCTAAAATATACTGGTCTGCTCTGTCAGTACTCGTGGTCATGACTAAGACAAGCTCCCTGACATGGGATTCTCTGAAAGAAACATTATGAAAGTGAAGAGCGAAGTTTTAATAGGCTATTCCATGTAATAGGAATATTTAATTTACTTAATTGATGTATTAATTCAATATACTATTCCATGTATACCAGGTGACACTGAGGAAGACCAACAGCACTTGGCATAAAAAAGTCTGCATTAATTAAGAGGAACAATACTAATTGGAGAGACAGAAAAGACACGTGGAAAGGGATGCTGCGAGCATGACTGGGATGTACTTCCAGTGGAAGGCACACCATGCCTGGGTGGGGGAAGACATGTAAGACAAGGAGCAGAAGGTGACAATCAGTAAGAAACCAGGAGCAGCTGAAAGAAGTCATTATGTGCGGGAGCTCCTGCGCTGCCTGCCACCTCACCAAAGGAACTGGGGTAATCCAAGGGTAACCACGACAAAAAGCAAGGGAATTTTGTCCTGGAGGCAGAGGGGAGACAGGTGTTTCCTCTAGGTGCCTGTTAAGAGTGTTATAGTTTGGCGTGTTCCTACCCAGCACTCAAATCAGCAATTAGAATGTCATGTTATTTGTCAGTAAATTATAAAAAAAATCCCCAAGTTGAGTCTGGTTTGCCTGCAACACCACATGGCTTAAATAAACCACAACCCACCACTTCCTTATAGCCTTGCAACAACAGTCGTTGGTAAAAGCCCAATTTTCTACATTCTAGCCAGTAACGAGAGTTTCATTCTTCCTCGTTCCTGCATGCCTCTACTGTACAATTTATGCTTTCAGTAGAGTAGCTCATACCTATTACAATTTAGTCAGTGCCACTGAACAAACTCCTCATAGCTGCATTTTGTTTTGCACACTCTGGTGTTAAACATCTCAAGAGACAGTTCCCTTCGGCTTCCCACAGGTTATTTCATGGCTTAGCTTTGCTAAAAACCTTTGTCCCACATCCAACTTCCCTCCAAAACTTCCTTTTATTAATTTCAAATAAGTCTCATTATTACAATGAACTGGTACTTCTCACTGAACATACTTTCTTGTTCCCTAAATTCATTAGGTATTAACTCAGCTATTTTTTTTGTTTTAAATAGCTGTCTTAATAACCTGTCCACACCAATTTCCTTTTAATATCCAAAGTTAGCTAAAACATTCACATTCATTTGCAGAACTGCAAAATAAAGTACTGCAGCAAATAAACTGTGTTCTGAAGGCAGCAGCTGCTAAAAATTTAAGACAGTATTGGGTAAAGAGGATCCTAACGATTGTAAACAATAGATACTACAACACTTAGGACCCATCAAAGACGCCAGAGACATCAATGGAGGGTCTTATAAGAAGGTTAAAGTGACATATTTTACTTGAAGGGAAATGTCAGATCTGTTTCCAGTCGCAATCCAATTTCTCCACTGTTAAATAAAAAGGTACCTTCCCACTGCCTCTCAGTCTGTTCTCTGAAGAAAACCTGAGCCCACTTCTACGGGTATGGCAAGAAGACAATAGAAGCGTTAAGTCTTCAGGTTCCTGAAGTTTGCAAATTCCCAGTTTAACACACAAACAAGGACACTGGGACACCAGAAGAACTGCAGATCTAGACCAAAACTACTCTTTTAATGTCTCTAGTCTTTACATTCTCCCATCTACCCAGTGGCAAGTTACACAGGCAGCCTAAGTGCTTCATTCCCTCAAAATTATCTCTTCTGCCCTATCAGCAATCAACTGAACTTTGAATGCCCCTTCACAAAGCCAAGGAAAGCTGCAAACAGGACATACACAAGGAAAAAGAGAAAACTCCTGATAGTAATGAAAGCCTATTGTACTTGAGAAAACAAGCCCTAATTTTCTACCAGGTTCCTCACACCTAACACCCTTCTGATACAAAAGACATCTCTCAGCTACTCAGTATTTTAAGATGTCAATACAACCAAGACTGCAAATCCCTGCAGACATTAACTAGGGCACTGTAAACTTGGTACTGCCCCCAGATTTTGCTTTCAATGTGCATCAGCCTGTTTGCTAATTTACACTGTAAATACCTGACAGGTCGTAGCGAATTATGGCTCTCAGAGATGATAACCTTTTGAGGCTTTTCGTATGTCCTGCTGCATTTCAAACTCTCATAGAACAGGAGCTTCTTTCAGACACAGCAGGCCCAGTATGACAGCACACATGACCCAGACCACAGTTAAAATCTATAGTGCAATATAAATTGTCATTTCAGGGCAAGACAGTTGATATGTTTATCCTAATTACATTTCTTCTATTAGGAGAGATTTTGCTTCTCAGGAAAATAAAAACATCCTTTGCAATGAATTTATCTAAACAATCATAAGGCAGCCTTGAGAGCACTCCCAGGTTAAATCTGCCCTGTAACAAGACATGGATAGGCACAATTAGAAGAGATTATCTGCATACACCATTAACCTGTGCAGTCTTTATATAATTTAAATCTTTCAGCTTCCATGCCTTGAAGTTGACTATATAGAGAATTAATTCTGCATTGGTGAGTAACAATGTTCCTGGGGA
The DNA here is from genome assembly GCA_013397775.1 of Eulacestoma nigropectus. Taxonomy (NCBI): domain Eukaryota; kingdom Metazoa; phylum Chordata; class Aves; order Passeriformes; genus Eulacestoma; species Eulacestoma nigropectus. The sequence goes on along the minus strand of VZTE01005687.1, from coordinate 672,729 downwards.
AGAGGTCTGGGGTAATGACTGACAGCAGCAGCAACTGGAGAGGACTTGATTAACAATCTTCTATGCCTTACACACAAAAATGCAAGTATCACAATACAAGTAACAAGAAAAGTTCGGGAGTTCACAAGGATACCAGAGGTGAACCCTACAGTGGCTTCCACTACTTCTGCCCAAGAAATAAAATAACTCTGACATTCATTCTCCATTAGGAATGCTATAACTGCAGCCACAACACCAGGCACGGCGTGCTGCAGCTGTGGTTTACCAACACAAGGACCTCTTTGTGTAAAACACATCTCTCTGAATGTCACACATCAAATTAACTCACCCCAATGAAGCACAAGCAGTCTGCAGGTAAAGATGACATTTTAACTGACAGCTTGTAAAAACAATACCATTGCAAAAAGGGAGGAAGAGAGGGGAAAAAAGCCCCCAAAAACCAGAACATACACATCCCCCTTCCCAATGCTATAAATTACATAGATATTACTAAGTTTTCCACTTATCACTGATTTTTATGGATTTAAACTGCATTTCATGTATTTTGTAAACAAAAATGCCAAACACCAAGAACATCAGTGTGTCCTAATATTATCAAAAGTAGCAAGTCAGCTTATGTCCAGTTTCTGCAAGCTGGATATCTACATCTGCCAAACACAAAAACTCTAATACAATTTAATACTCTAATCTTCTATTTGCCAAAAAGGCACAGATTATGTTACAATGGAGGCACCTATAGGGGAACTGCATATGGACTCTGGCATTTTCTGACTTAAAAGTTAAGATTCAACATTAGGTCGACCTCCACATCAGCAGAGATTTCAAGTAAGGTTAAAAAATATATGAAGCCAAAAGATCCTTGAAGGACTGAGACATACTGTTGCTCATATACAACCAATGAGTAACCTTAATGTGTAGGGATCTTTCCAAAAATAGACATTTTAACAAAATTTTTATAAATCCTTCCAAGAACTTTAAGTCTGTTTACATCCAACTAAGTTATTCACAACCAAAATTTACTTCCAATTCAGCTTGAAATATCTTTTTTGTAGACGATCAATTTTCATTCCTGAATACTTTAAAACATTTCATTCCCTATGGAGGATCAAATTACAGAAATAAAAAACCAGACAGAAACTGAACTGAAAAGCACAGTGAAAGATTAGCCAGTAGTAATACTTATACATCAGTTTCCAAAATATCTGTTAAAAGGTACAATAATACTTTCACCAAATAGGTAATACAATAAAGAGCCTGAATATTAATAGTACCAAACTTTAAATCTCATTTTCTTTACAAGCTTGCTACTTACTGTAGAAACCCAAATCTATCTGTGACTTTGTAAAGACGGTAGTCAGCATCTTCCCACGGTTCAATCTGAGCACCCTCACGTCCCTAAAGGGAAAGGAAAAAATAAAAAGCCAGATGATGTTTTATGACACAATAAATTAATACAATTAAGACAGCATTTAAGCACTCAAAACATAACCTTTGGGACATGGTGGCAGGAGGTTAGAGGAGGAGAACACCACTCCTAAACTGACCAGCCAAGAAAAAGGAGAGCAGCACACCTCCACAGCCCTTATGAACAGTATTTTCATTACAGGAGATCTCTTTTGGTCACTGCTGTACACAGAATACATTTTAACCAGAGTCATAGTAATCCCACACCTGTTGTTAAACTCCACAATAATCCATCAAGGTCCCCACAGAGTGCCTTCTACTCATTTCATTTCCTAACTCCATCTTTCCTGAACAATCACCTGCAAGAGCACATCCTGTAGACAGTCCTGAATTAACACCCGTGCTGACTTGCAGCAGCAGTCAAACAATGCAGCACTGAGTTTTCCCTCAATGATGCCTTCATTCACGTTCCACTCTTCTATTCCAATTGCCAATCTTGCAAAAGGTTTGCAGAAGTTTAACTACATTTCAGCCCTGTCTACTTCTGGTACGAGCTACGCACAGGTTACTGGGTATGAAATCACGCCACCACTCAGAACACAAAGTGTATTGGGTTTGTCTGGCCAGGTTTTAGTAGCAGGGGGCTTCAGGGGTGGTTTCTCTGACAAGCTGCAGGAAGCCTCCCCCATATCCAACAGAGACGAAGTCAGCCAGCTCCAAAACGGACCTGCTGCTGGCCACGGCCCAGCCCATCACCAGAGCAGGTTTGGTGGCAGGACTTGTGACTGCATGGGGGACTCAACTGGAGCGCGTGTGCCTGAAGGACTGACCCTGTGGGAGGGACCAGTGCTAGAACAGCTCATGAGGAACTGCAGCCCATGAGAAGGACCCACACTGGAGAACTTCAGCCTGTGGAAAGGACCCCACACTGGAAAAGGGAAGAGTTTAAGGAGACAAACCCCCAAGCAGGAAGGAGCCGCAGAAACAACGTGGGATGAAGTGACCACAGCCCTCGTTCCCCATCCTCCTGCGTTGCTCGGGTGGAGGAGGTAGAGAAAACTGGGAGCACAGTTAAGCCCAGGAAGAAGGGAGGGGTGGGGAGAAAATGTTTTAAATTCAGTTTTTATTTTCTTTTATCCTACTCTGATTTGATTGGTAATAAATTAAACAATTTTCCTCAAGTCAGGTCTGCTTTGCCCACGACAGTCATTGGCGAAGGATCTCTCCCCTGCCCTTATCCCAACTCATGAGCCTTTTGTTATATTTTCTCTCCCCTGTCCAGCTGAGGATGGCAGTGACACAGCAGCTTTGAGGGGCACATGGTGTCAAATTAGCCGGACAGGAGCATGTTTTCCTTATTCCAACGTGATCCATTCACTCACCTGCACGCACTGTGCAAACCACCAGTAAGTGTGGCATTTAAAGCATTTCATGAACTCTACAAACAAAAGTGTTGCTCAGTACTCCAATGACACTTAAAAAGTCTGTAAGTGGTACAAAAATACCTGACTACAGTGTAAGCACTCTAGGTATACTCTGTACCAGGCTTGTCCTGACAAGGGGTCCAAGAACAAACATGGTATGACCAGGGCATTTCATGAGTTCCCCACAACAATATTAGAAACAATACAACTCACTCATCTTTTACTTTTTCTGCAATGATTTCAGTGTTTCTACTACTATAACCGAAGATTAAATAAATAAAAAGTAAAATGAGAGTCTTTCTGATCTAATAGATACACTGAGCATCCTCAAACACCCCACTTTCACTACTTCTAATACAATACACTCCCTGAAATAGTCCTAAAGCAACTTGTTATGCACCTGAAACATTAGTTTATTGAGTCATTATCCAGAATATCCCCCATGGAGGGAGAATTTAATTCACCCAGAGGCCAGTGTATCATTAAACATCAGATTAGTACTCAACAGAGTATTTTAAACAACAGCTAGCTGGAATCATGATTCAGTTTTTAAACAGACATATTACTAAGATTCACTATAAAATGCCTTTTATATTATTAACAAGTTCACTTACTCTGTCATACTTGGCAACTATCTCTGCTCGTTCCTGGGCAAGTTTGAAAGCAGCATCCTGCTCAGCATCTGCACCTGTAGAAGAATTAAAATAATACTGTTCAGATTTTCTCCCTTGTGAACAAACGACTGCAGCCAAATACTTGGAAAATAAACTTCAACTTCAGGGAGACTACTTCAATAGAGTAAAAACCATTGTGTCAAAGTAAAATATGACCTTGGTGCATGTCTTGAATACTGCTCAAAGCAAAGTACAGTTACTGCACAGTATCTTAATTGCTGAGTTTAGAATAATTCTGATTTTCCACCAATGCAGATATTAAACACAGTAAAAAAATAATTCTGTACAACCCACTAAATGAAGGACTGAAGAAAGTATTAAAAGCCACTAGTTGGCAATTCCACAAACATTCTAATAGTCAAAGAAAGCTGAAACGTTCACTACTGGCTTAAAACAAAAGTGTGAACTATTTACAGGATTTGTAGAGGTATTGGAATACTGAAGAAATACTACATGGCTTCTTCTTAGAAATTGCCTAAAACTTATTTCTCAGAAAACAGGGAAGGATGTTGTTACAGTGTCAGAACTGCAGCTTGGGCAACCCAGAGCTGGAAGAAGTGTAAGGATATGACAACAAGAAAGCTGACAGGCAGGACAAAAAAACAATGCGTGAGTAAACATTGGACATGAGGACACTGCAGATGCAGCATTTACTACTTGAGTGGAGCTCAAGTTTTGCTAAGTCCTGTTCCCTGAGCAGAGACCATCTCTAGGACACAGACAGGAACAAAGAGCACCAAGAAAGGAAAAGTAAAAGTTGCTGTTTTGAATATCCAACAACAGACTGTACTTCAATATCCCAAATGTAATTATATCAAACCAATGAGGTAAATCAGCTTTAACTAATAAGTTTGTGAAACATTCAAGAGTTGATTTCTTTTGATTATTAAAAAGCAATGAACTTCAGATAAAGGAAGGATTTAAAAAGGTGTAAAATATATTTCAACCTAACACTTGTAAAAGTAACACCAAGCATGTGTTTTTTGTTCACTATCTAGTTCATGGCAACATAATGAACTTCAGGAATTGTACATACCAACCATCTGGGCCATGAAACAGAAAAACAGATCAGATATTACAGTTTTCTATCATATGACATCAACACAATTATTTGTTCAAACTTAGTGTTCCTTTAATAAAGTTTACCTACATATTTCTCAACATTTAGACAAGAAGTTGTGCCAAGGTGGCCTTCTAAGCTATCTGCTAGAGATTTAGCATGGTCTCTGCTTTTTTTCACTCCAAGTTTCTCCAGGGGAATGCAAAGAGAGCCTCAGTATGACCCACCACAGACACAAGCACCAGCATTCAGACAACAGCACTGGTTGTCCAAGCTTCCCCTAAGCTAAAGTCTGGCTGCTTCTTTAAAGCTTTCATTTATGATCCTCAGAAGTCACACTTTGTCACCCTCACCTGGCCCCCTTTTCCTGGTCACCATCATTTCCCAATCATATTACTCCTGTTTATCAGGAAGGACATAGAGCTCTGTCATTTTCTCCAGTGTGCAGCAGAACCAGCACACATGTATTTACACAATTATTTGAGGGAGGAAAAAAAAAATAAATAATTCAATCTGCTATATTTGGAAGCTTTACATCTCTGAGCCACCACACTGATAAATAATTTCCTCCCTGTAAGATAAGGGCTGAGTATCATTTCCTATTGCTCAGACTTTGGTGTGTCCAAGCAGGGCACTGCTCCTCCTGTGCTTTCAGGTGCTGGATCCACATTAATTCCTAAGCCTGAAGAGGACTCAAGACACAAAGCAGTTTGGTCTCAGGTTTGCTTTTCTCTGACACAGCTTTACAGCCCTTGCAGGGCTCTGTGACCCCAGCTGCCCATGTGAGCTCTGATCAAGACACAGCTCCCACACCTCCCCGCAGCCCCCCAGAGCCCCTCCCCAGCCTGGTCACATGAAAGGGCACAGACACAACTTCACACCACTGCCAGAGCATTCCAGCATTACCTACTTCCGCAGCACAATTACAACAATCTGGCTCCTAATCTTTACTAGCTGCCACAGCGTGTCTGCTAAACTGACAATGTCCACTAAAGCTACCAAATCAACACCGACAAAAAGCAGAGGATGAACCCTCGTTTTACTTTCAAAGTGAGAAGATAAAGGAACTGCAACTAAAATTAAAATGTGTTTTCTTTTGTAAAACAGATTATAACAAGTCTTTACAGAAGACCAATTATGGGTTTTTAAAAAGTAAACTTTTAACTTCCTTAGAAACCTGACATTCCTTCACCAAATTCAAGTACTGCTTGACCCTAATCTCCACTTCTCCAATGGAGAGATGTGAGGGAAAAGCTCCCTTGTTTAAAGTACACCTGCTGCTGAGCTTCAAGAAATAGGGGAAAAGTCCTATCACTAATTTCCAAGTAAAAGACAGATTAAATTTGACAAAGAGTGTAAGAGTGGCTGAACATAAGTGGAGAATATTGTAATACACAGTAGTCACTACATTCACACAGTATGTAGCTGATACATTTTTTTAACAGAACTAAAAATGGTTTATATTTTTATTTTAAATGTGCTCAAAAGGACATGCACATATCTTCAACAACACAGGCAGAATAACAGTGTAAACTGAACAAAAGTTTAAACCTTTGCTTAAAAGAATGCCAAACTGTATTTGCACCAGAAAGCAAGTTCCTGATTTATGCTGAAAACGTGGCCATGGCTTACCATCCCTTCCTCTGCATAAGCAATGTGTGAATCAAAATTTGGCATGTTCTGTGTCTCATGACAATTCAATTACATTTAGTGTGTAAATTATCATATTCATTGCCTTTAAAGTAATCCTCTTTGCTTTCTGCCAGAATCATCTTAACCTTCCAGCTGCACTGAGATAGTTCAATGTTTTATTAATCCATCAATACTGAAACCCCAGAAAACAGCCTGAGATAGGGACAAGAGGTTTTATTTTGCGAGATAAGCATTAAACATGATTTTTCTTATAAGAGCAAATATTTAAATATCTCCAACTTAGAAATTACACAGTGATTCCTGATAAAGTAAAAGCTAAATATGGGAACAAGAAAAATTCTTCAGCACAAAAATACATCACTGTGAAACTGAAGCCAAATAACTGCTATCCTAAAGTCTTACCAGTTTTATTCGGTGTTATCTCAGTGAAAGCAGTTAAAAGATATGACACAACTATGATTAAATTTACCAACTAAAAGTTAGCATTACAGATTATACAGGAAACAATGCCATCTCAGATGACGCTGACATTAACACAGAGTCAGATAAGTAGTATGGAGAACTGATTTGAACTAAAAAATGGGGAAATATATTAGCAATGACCTGATGATAAAATCTGTCAATGATGGCATGCTAAACAGCACTTCCAAGTCCCCCCAAAAATCAGTCAGGCATACAAGGCACAAGCAGCGTGGTTAAAACCCTGCCCAGCAGCAATCATAGAATGAGAGGTTGGAAGGGACCTCAAGGACCATCTAGTCCAAGCTTTCTTGGCAAAAGCACAGTCCAGACAAGATGGTCCAGCACCCTGTTCAGCTGAATCTTAAGTGTCCAACCTTTGGGAATCCACCACCTCCCTGCGGAGATTATTCCAATGGCTGCTCTCATTGTAAAAATTTCCAAGTGTCCTGAATCTCCTCAGGAGCAACAGACATAATGCAAACTAAAAATACGTAACACTATGCTCTATTAATGAATGCTAGACAACCTGGAAGAGACCAACTGCCATAAGTGACATTTAACAGCAAAACAACAGATTCAAGTAAAAATAAACAGTAGTAAAGAAAAAATAAGGTTGTGGCCTACAAAAATACAAAAGTTAAATTCTCACTATTAGCAAAGCTTCTGAAGGATACTGTCTTACTCTTGCTTTTGTGCCATCATCTCCCTTCTGTTCCCCAGGGAGGAACAGCAGGTGTCTATGTAGGCACCCACAGACACGAGATAACCTCAACCCAAGGTCCCCCTATAATGCACCTAAAAGCCGTAGGTGGGGGTAGGGAAAAAGTAGGGGAGAAAAAATTGACAATCATGTAATTTAGTATTCATTTCAATCTCTTGAGCTAAACACTGAGGATCCCTCTTGCAGTCCCTGCAGTAATTCAGTTTTTCAAAATAAAGGAGGGGGAATTCGCAGCACTAGCCCGTCTGTTTCCAGCAGTCAAGGAGGAGCTGAACAGCCTGGGACAGGCTGGCAGCACCTCAGCTGCTCCTGGTTGGGGTGGCTAACACAGAGCCCATAGTTACACCTGGCTTTTATCACAGCCTGGCAGAACTGAGCTGCTGCCAAGGGAGGAACAGCCAGAAGACAGTAGAACACTGGTCTTTCCCACAAAAAGAAAAGCTGCTGCTCTACAAGGTTTACTAAGTACCTGTATTTTGAATTGTTTGTCTAATCGTGCATAGCTCCTAATCCTGTTCACCTACAGAACTGCAAACCAGTAAGGCAGAGCTTTTTTTAAAGTGGTCTCCATGTGCAATCCACTGAGCACACATCTCCAGTCCCTGCAAAAGCAGTCATACAACTTACAGAAATGGTCTTTGGAGTTACGCACACTCACTAGTGATAATCTCTCCAAAAGAGTCTCGAAAGTGACTAGACAGTATCTCACCTGGAAAAGGTAAAAACAGCCAAGGACTAGCTCCCTCATCGAGGTAGTATGAAATGAGTAGCACCGAGAGCCTCAGCAAGTTCCTTACACTGAAGGAGGAGTAGGTACAAGAGACACTGCAGTGCCCATGTGTCAGCAGCAGCATAATAAACTGCCTCTTACAGATGTGCCATAAATTTAAGAAGAATGATAGATTTGTTTAGGTTGGGAAAGACTTTTAAGATCATTGAGTCCAACCATTAACCCATCATTGCCAAGCCCATCACAAAACAATGCCCTCAAGTGCCACATCTACACATCTTTTAAATACCTCAAGAGATGGTGAATCCATCATTTCCCTGGGCAGCCTGTTCCAGTGCTTGACAACCCTTTTGGGAAAGAAATCTTTCCTGATATCCAATCTAAACCAACCCAATGCAATGTGAAGTTATTTCATCTCATTCTGTCATTTGTCACCTGGGACAGGAGCCTGACGCCCACCTGGCTACAGCCTCCTGTCAGGAAGTTGTAGAGAGCAGTAAGTTTCCCCCTTGAGCCTCCTTTTCCCCAGAATAAACATCCCCAGCTCCCTCAGTCACTCTTCACAGGATTTGTGCTCTAGACCCTGTCACAGCTCCGTTCCCTTCTCTGGGCATGCTCCAGCACCAAAATGTCCTTCTTGTCATAAGGGGGCCAAAACTGATTCCAGTATTCGAGGTGTGGTCTCATCAGTGTTGAGTGCAGAGGGACAATCACAACCCGGGTCCTGTTGGCCACACTACTGCTGGTACAGCCCAGGATGCCATTGGCCTTCCTCGCCACCTGGGCCCACACTGGCTCATGTTCAGTCACTGTGGACCAGCACCCTCAGAAGCAGTGCCTCTTTCCAGGGGCTGAGGCTCAATATACCAATAGCACCCTGTCCAAACTTATCCCAAACTCCAAAAAGAGGTTTCTCCCTTTTTTTCTCCTTTGACCCACCATCATGGTCTCTCCAACTGCAAAGCACTCTAAAAACCCCTCAAAAATTGAAAGACATTAATTTGTTTCCCATTACTTTACTAAAATTCCTGCTTGTTTGCACATTACACATTCCACTGCACAAAGAGCTGCACTGGCACAAACTCCTGTCTGCAGGCACTACCACCAGCTGCTACGCATCTACACATTCCAAGCACATATCAGAGCAATAAACAAAGTCTCTGGTCACAGCAGAAAGTCCCTTAAATACTCAGGCTGTTTATTTTCCTTCCAGTTCATTCCCATAAACAACGAAATGGAAGCCATGACGTACACTTAATAGTATTTTGTTGTGGGTACACGATGTTCAAAAGGAAGAATCTTAGTAAATATCTGCATATCGATACTAAACCTGCTCTGAACAAAAGGGATTAAGCGTCATTTATTATACTTTCTCTTCATGCAGAGAGAACTTCTAACACAGAGAACTTTTAACATAAAGTGAACTAGCTAGTTAGAAAAGCAATCCCTTTTACGCAGCAACACTTCCTCAGAAATACATATTTCCAGAAGTTAAATGAGCTACATTCCTTCCACCATTACACATAATTATATACTTCAACAGTATTAAGTATTTAAAACTCAGCTATCATTAATTTGAAATGAGAGAGAAGTAAAACAGCACAATATAAACAATTAAAGACCAGTACATAAAGCTTTACACAACACTTTACCAGTCTTTAGACTGTCATTTTCTTCCCAGTCCTTGCAGAACTCTGTTTTAGTCTTCATGAAGTAAATCTGTTTGCTTCTAGACCATATCCTAAATCAGTTTATCAAAAATGACCAGGGGAAAAGTTCTCCTCCTCCACTTGCTGCATTTGCGCCACACAACTGAGCCACTTGACACGTGCTCCTTTTTCCAGACACCGCCCCTCTCCAGCTCCACGAGCTGCACAGGCTCGAACAAAGATGCCATTTGTTAATGCCAAGTGTCACGAAGGCACCACGCTGGTGTTCTCCAGCCCAGCCCACAGCCCTGCATTCCAGCTCATAATAAACAAAAGGATTTGAACAAACAGCCTCAGAGGCCAGGGCTCCTGTAACACATCACTGTTATACTCTTGGGCAAGAATTCTTACTGGTGTTTTCCAAGTGCTGCAAGAAAAGCATCTTACTGAAAGGACTTACTTGAAATGGGGTTTGAAGTACTCTCTAACTTATTACTTAAGAAACCACGAAATTAAGTAACTCTAAAAATACAGTTTAGATTTCTGTAACTGGCATTCCCTATTTGCAGGATGGAGACTTTACATATTTTCTGATCAAAACTCCTTTATTGTTCAAGATATCTTGGGGACCTGAAACATCTAGGACATCAGGAGCTGGCAAGAACACTTCTGTCAGTAAAAGTACAAAAATTCAGGAGTAAAATTGGTAGAAACCATCTGCATCCTGAAAATCTGAAAACCAGATCTCCATACCAAATATCCCAGGACAAACGCACGAAGCCATTCTCCTGCACAGACTTTAGCCCTCACACATGCTCTCAGACAGACATTCTGCTGCTATGTGATGCCTGCATGCAGAACCAGCCAATTCCATATCCTAACCCAAGCAACTCAGGGCACATACACTACCAGACACTTTGTGAAGCCAGCTGAAAGATGATCAGCGGCACAGGTTACCCAGGGAAGCTGTGGAATCTCCATCCTTGGAGATGTTCATAAGCTGGGCATGGTCCTGGGCAACCAGCTCTGCACAGCCCTGCTTAAGCAGGGGGTTGGACCAGATGACTTCCAGAGGTCTGTTCCAGCCTCAACCCTTTTCTGGTTTTCTTGCACTCAGAGAAGTGTTAAAATGCCAGGAACAGGAGATCTGATCAAGGGTGTCAGACTATTCTTTTTTACCCAGAGACTGAAAAAAGAACAGTTCCTTCAATTGTTTCAACCTTCCTCCCCATATCGTCTGGCAGAGCACCAAGCCTGGAAATGAGCAGCAGCTCCTCTGTCGTTACCACCGATTACTGCTCATGGATCCCACCCAAGCCCAGGTGTCAACAGTTTAGTCTCTGAATCAGTATGAGTTTAGACTAAGCCAGTGCCATGTCCACCACCAGGTACATTACCCTCAAAAGCAGCATTTTCTTACTGCTGACACACACAACAGCAATCCTCTTGCTACACCGAAACAATATTCCACTTTGCTCATAACAGAACTACTGAACTGGTTCTGTAAAACCAACAACCTTCTGTTTCCTCATCTGTGAGCATATTTGTGGTGAGGATGAAAAGAACTCACACACAACGAACACAAGCACTTGTTCCAGGTTAACTCTCTCACCCCTTCACCATTCAAAAACAATCTGCTTTTTAACATCACTTCTGCACTTCTACCACACACTACTCCCAGGCAGCAATAAGCTACATTACGGACAGATATATATACACCCACACATACATATATATATATATATACACACACATATACATATACTCTAGCTATACTAGAAGTATCTATACCAGTATTTCTCTTATATCTCTCAAGTTTAGCATGTCTGGTTTTGTAGGTGTTTTCAAGTAGACTTACACAGAGAAAAGGTAAGATTTTGGCTTAACTTAAATTTCTCTCTATTTCAAAGAAAGGACAAAAGCTAAAAGATAAGAGTAAAACTCTGAAAATCAATATATTGCACTATGCATATGAAAATCAATATACTGCACCAAAAAAAGCCCATTGCAACAGCAAAACACATGCACCCTCCCCTTTTTATTAATCAGCATTCAGAGTAGACCCTACTATAGCTTTACAGCATGAGGAGTAATGGGTGAAAAAAAGGAAAGTAAAGATTTAACTTCTCTGAAGAAACGTGACTGAACTCTCATCTTAATGAAAAATCAAGTTTCACTATGGCAGAACTCCTGCAGTTTTGCAACATCCCCTATGAGACACTGCAGAGTCACCAATGGAAAATGGTCACTATGGAAATTAGTAGAATTAACTGCTACTAAAAACCCTCTCAAATCAATTTTAAAGTGATCCCCAAAGGACTCAAAGCAAGAGCAGGGAAATCCAGGCAGCCCTGCTAAGCGATATTCCACAGAGGAAGCCTGTGTCAAAACATGAAATGAGAATTTAGGAGTCTATGTATTGCGTAGAATTTAAATCAAATACTCTATCTTGCTTTTAAGCAACAATGGACTAAAGGACTTACAGAAACTCTACCAATATTAATCAGTTATTGCAATATGTCTATCATTGTATTTTTAATAACACAGCCTTGCTAACTCTTTTAATTAATGGAGCAATGAAAGCACAAAACTCAGAATAAACCAGCAATAAAACAGAAAAAGAACATACTCTAATAAAATACAACTTGGCCATTTACTTAGTCCTAATTTGCAATTTGTTTTTCTATGTGTTTCATGTAAATAAATACACCTTAAAACTAGATCACTCCATCAGCAATGCCTACACCTAACCAGCTGGAAGCTGCAGTTGGAACACTCATGTCATCACCTCACTACTGAGCCTTATGAAAGTTCCCACAAGGGTTACAAAGCGGAGTGACAAGATCTGGCAGGGTTCTACTGTAATTCCATTTTACCAAGTGTTGTGTGTGCAGTCATGAGCCAGAAGATAATTAATTTGCTGAAGGTTAACATATTCAGTTGCAAAGCCAGAAGAAACCATAATTGCCAATTTGCAACAAGCTACACTGAAAAGAGTAAGCCCAATTTTGAACAATGCTCCTTTCTTGAAAGAAAAAGAGGACAAAACCAACGCACAACCCACTCTCCTGGCCAGAACTCTGTCAACACAACCTGAAACATTTATGGCAGCTCTTAATAGACTTAAATGTACAAACTCAGGCTGAGTGTAATTCGGGGCTTGCCAGTATGTAAAGACTGGTCTGACTTGTGCCACAACTAGCTCATGTCTCATGTCTAAGCTTAAATCATCCTTTGTTCTTCTCTTCCCAAGGGTGTAGTTGATATCTGGCCGTTTCATTACAATTCTTCTGTTTTCTCACTGCCATGAAAGAGCAGCATTGTGGCCACAATTAAGTGGTCACTCACCTACACTTTTGTCTTTCAGGAGATGCAAACGCTGTGCTGAGCTCAGCCATGTCAGCCCTCCAAGCAGCTGTTCGGGAGCAGATCTGCATCCCGCTGTTCCAGGGGACACAGCGAGCCTTGTGTCTGTAACACGTTATAACCCAGCAGCCGTGGAAAAAGAGACACAGCCTTCATGGAAAAACACAGGAGGTTTTCTACTACATGGAAATCATTTTATGGTCTTTCACCAAAAGATTACATTTCTTAGAACTCCTACTGTGGCTAGAACTGATCCCGCTGTAACATATAAGCTGTTTCATCTACGGCTCGTGAGCATTACTCCCACATTGCCCCTGAAATCCATGACCTTTCCCAGCACCAGCCCCGGCCTTTACAATTATGTCTTAATAAAATATGTTGCAAATCAGCTGCTGCATTAAATGGTAAGATGAGACACTTGACTTTTGAAGCAGTATTGACAGATAAAAAGTAGAAATATTTCAGGAATTTTACCCTCAACCTAACATAAGTCAAAGCATCCTTTCACAGCAGTGGCTTTTCAGGTACTGGTTATGATTTTATAAGCAAATTTAGCCTTTTTTTTTGATCCCTTGTACTTTATAAGTATATTATGCCTGCAGTTCCCAGAGGCTTTTGAGAACTAAAATATCCCTTCTGTACACTGACGCTGCTCATACTTCTTTTAACCATGACAGGCTACTAAACACACAAGCAAAACGATCCTTCAGTAAGACTGAACATAGCAGTTCTCTGCAATAAATTTCTTCTTCGTTTTCCCAATGCCATATATCAGGATGACATATAAAAATCATTTTTTTCCCAGCAACATAAATCAAAAGACTATTAAAAAATTCTTTGAAATTCTGACATTATTTCTGACATAATTTCAGATTTCCTTTTTTGAACATCATAATTAGTGGTAGAATATGAATGTTTTCACAGCAGTAAGATTTGCAGTATCAATTTAAAGAGTAAAATGGTTCTAATATTTTAGATTCTGACACAAAGCAGAACATTTCATAACAAGAGCTATGCTTCCCACGTTAACAGACTTATATTTAAGTAGTCAGTTGCCACACTGCACTAATTATGTTAAGTCTCCTGATTAATCGTTTTTCTCTCTGCATTAGTCAAAATTAATGAAGCAAACAATACTTATATTTTAAAATTCAGTGTTAATGATGTGAAGTCTATTCCCAGTTTAAAATATCACCAAGACAACATTCATACAGACTCTGGATAAAGTTTTTTAAAAGGAGAAGGTTCTTAATTTTTGAGGAAGCCAGTTTATTTCTTCTGTAGGGCTAGAGAAGCTACAACAGTTCTCTAGTTACAAAATTTCATCTATATTGGTATCATTTTATACTGGCTAAAATAAAGAGGTTTGTTCTTCTACACAGCTCTGAATACTCTGACATACCCACAGTCCAGCTCATCATTTAATTACACAGCCGATTTAACTGATTACAATAGGAAGAAAAGGACGGTTTGTTTTTGTAATAGATGCTATTCTGCCATTAACAAGCCTAAAGAGCTCCGAGCCAGCTCAGAAAAACACCAGCTCTGACTCAAGGTGGCAGGAGTAGAACTTGAACAACATCATGGGGACGCAGCAGCAGCTCCCCCGACCTGCCCAGCGCCCACAGCCTCAGGGCTGGCACCGAGGTGTTGCTCAGCTGAACAGGCACTGCCCAAACCTCGCTGGCCCCTGCGTGAGATGGAAAAGGAAGCGTTCACAAACAAGCCACGGAGGAGCAGCTGCTGAAACCAGCAGCTTTTACTCCCCAGCTGCACACGTACTACCAGTCTTTCCTTTCTGCCTTCTCCTGGAAGAGACAGCATGAAGCGCACAGGGATCAGTCCCTGCCCAAAAGCGTGAGAAAACTTCCCTACTGCCTCTGTTCACACCTGAACTGGAGCCTTCCAGGTGCCAAGCTACTGCTCTGCCTATCTGGGCACAGCCTCTGCATGGGGAGACCTCGGGATTCATTTTCATGCTTTAAGTTCAGTTTCACCCCAATACACAACAGGAAAATAAAATCTTAAATATTGTGAAAGTTGTGGCAGGATGAAAAAGCATTTCTTGCTTTATTCCAGCAACAGCATGTTACATGAGTTACACTAGTTACTACAGGATGCTGGACAGACTGTTGTGATCCATACCTAAGAGTGTGGATCTCAGGCATTTCTCCATCTACCACTGCGATACACTGAAGTAACCATCAAAAAACCACAGTAACAGCGAGAGGAGCTGCAAGGCCCTTCTCTGTTCAACTTTAATTATCTTAACATACTTAAAAGCATTTCACAAAAAAAAAAAAAACACACTGAGTTACACACTACAGCTCAGTTCACCATAGCTGAACAGCTTTCTTCAATTACTGTCTCTGAGATATTCATCTTTGAGAAGATAAACATTTTAACTGCAGTAATACCGTAAGTACAAACAGAATCCTCAAAGGGAATCCTCTGAAAAGTCTGAATGGCACCAAGAAGCTCATATGACACTAAACCTTCTCTTGGTGGCTCTATGGTAAGTTTGAGTAAATCCACAGAAAGACATTAAGGCAAATTTAGATACCTGCCTGCTTGTATCAGTCATGTCTACACAGCACAGAGCTGCTTTGAAAAAAACCTGAACAACTGACTACTTACAAGATCTGTCATTCATTTAATTAAAAACTAAAATGACATTTAAGAGGGGAAAAATGCTAAAATTCCCTCTGAACATTTGAAATCATCTTAAGTGTCAGGCAGCAGTAGATCCATGTTTTTTGTTTATAAAGCGGTTATAGGAAAGGCTGGAGGAGTAAGAGACAACCAGATGAAGGGTAAACAAGTTTGTCGAACGGCCGCAGAAACAGGGGAAGTTTCTTCATCTCTGCTACGAGAAAAGGAAGTCAGTGGTAGACAAGAAGGTTCTGTTGTTTTCAGTTTCACTGACTGAGGGCTGGTAAACAAAACAAAGTAAATACCCATGGCATTTCCCATGCGAAACAGGAATTAGGGCCTCCAAGGCTGTCCTGTGTGCCTGGTCCCAGCCCCAAGCTGAGGGAAAACCCAGCGGAGCGACTGCACTAAATCCCAGTGCCATACCCACCAAATCACAATCAGGTTACATTCATACTGCTAATTAGCAATACCAGTATGAATTTGTTTGCCTCCACCTAGTTTGCATCAGTTAAAACCTTTGTCAATATAAAACAACTTCAGAGTTTGGATAAAACAACCCAAAGCAGGGGTGAAGAGGGGAAGAAAAAAGATCACAAACTTTCTGGCTGTTTATCTACAGAACACTGTACCAGTCAGAAAAACCTTCTGCCTACATTATATCCATCACCTTTATTTTTTTTTTTTTTGCTAGAGGTAACACCAAATAAGATTTTAGATGTAATCTAACCCTAAAACTTAGGACAGTGTGACAACAAAGGTCAGGGGGTTTTCTTCCCCCAACCTCTGACACCAGTTACGTACAGACAACACTGAGATGTCAGCACCACTGAGAGACAGGCACAAAGCTGTAGTAGAAAAGAATCACAAAAGAAAAATGAAAAGGCGTTTGTTTGAATAGCTGATTTTAAAGGCCAGTATAGGTTAATCAGAATTTTCCGAAGAGGTTATAAATCTCCTTCAAACAAGAGAGCACAGCAAGAGGCACCATTTGGCTCATTCTGAAATACTGAATACTCTGGGTGTGGATACTCTGAAAACGTTTTACAAATATCCAGTGTTGACGTAAGATGACAATTATTAATTTATATTGCTGTTGTACAGAAGCAGTAACTTTAATAATCAGTGCATTAACAGGCCTATCAGTAACACTTATTGGTTTAGAGGAAGATAACCACTGAGGTACTTCAGTGACACAAACCCACCATCAAGTTTTCAATGCTACTTCTCTCAAAATCAGTACTTTTATTTCAGTACCAATGCAAAATGAAGAACTACAAACACATGCTGTGAAGACCTTAAAAAGTTCCTACTGCAAAACAAACATGAGGTTAATTCTAGTCTAAGCCTTATACACAGGCATCAAGCAAAAAAATCCATTTGTTTATGCTGAAGTCAATAATGAACTGAACCTACTAATGAAGATTTGCTTTATAACCACTCCACTCTGTTAAAGAAAAAAGCCAAACCAAACAAAACCACTCATAACCCAGAAAAATCTATTTGTCACAGACTCTCATATCTCAGCAGAAAATTACCTGAAATTAAAAAAGCAGTTTTAAACTCCGTACACTGAGGAAGTCTACTTCATCTAAGACGAACACTGATGCAATACTTTGGAAATCCCCATTCCAGGTTACAAGCATTAGCTCTAGGACAATACACAAATGAAGCCTTTTATGGATTCCAGTCCAGCCCATATAACCTATTTCATTCCCAGTAAAACACTCTCAACCTCTGTGAATTTCATATCCCTCACAGAATCAAAATCCATAGGAAGAGTCATGATTTGGTTGAGCCCGTAGAGCTGCATCTGGCAAACAGGATCCTGCTCCCTGGGAAAAGCAGACCTACTGCAGAACCCTCCCCTAGGGCAGACATGACCTGTCCTCTCCATCAGACAGAAGGAGGAACAGCACCAGCTGGGATTTAAACACAGATCCACCCACTGTCTGCTGTGCCCGTAGACAAGCAATTAAGATATTGAGCACTTTGGGGAGGGTTCAAGTTCTCATTTGTGCAGCTTGGACAGACCAGGAGTAACCGGGCTGACTGGTTACCCAGGCATGAACCAAACATCATAACCTTCACAAGACAACAGCTTTGAGCTCTAACTAAAACCAGCAGCTGCAGAGAGAAAACGTAGAGGTCAATGCTCTACATATGCCTATATGGCCTTTAAATCCTCTTTTTGACTTGGAGAGGTAGACACAGTGGTCAGGCAGGAAACCTTCCCATGAGGTGTAACACTCGTGCTGAAATACATCGACCTCACATGAAAGTCTAGCAGAATCCTCAGTGAAATTTTAATCAGTGAAGTTAAACCCAAAATTACGTGCAAGGGAGAAAACATATTTTGGTTATGAATTGTGGTTCCCTCTTACCACTGAAGACATTTCTTCAGTACACGTTAAAATGACAACTTCGCATTTCTGATGTTACTACAAACAAAGCCAAAGCCTCTTCTTGAAGCAAGGAACTGTAACGCAGTAAACCAAAACCATCTCTGCAAAGGTATTCCCAAAAGGTCTAGCAATGGGATGGGAAATGAAGAGGATGAACATAACGAATGTTACTTCAATTACAGAATTTCAGAAGGATAAGGAGCTATCACTCCAAGGGCTTCAAACTGGATGAAAATTCAACAGCCTCTCATCAACGCTTACCTCTACAGCAGAAGTACAGTTGTCATCTGCTGTCACACAAGTCTGAAAGTGAATGAAAAGTACCAAATATTTCTCCTGTTTTAGAGTTTTCTGCAACTGTTAAATTTAACAACAAACCTCTCATTATGACAGCAAGTTCTTGAAAGAATTTACAAACAACTCAGTCTCCCTTAAGGCTGGGGGAAAAAAAGAAGTATCATTTTCAACTTAAGTTTGTTTTACTATAATCCACACTAAAGACAACAGCTTTTAGGGTGCATTAGTCATCAGTACAAACTTTACTCCACATAAACAGTGAGCAGAATTTCTACACTTTTTTCTTCTCTAGCTCACTTTATTCCCTGGCAGAGAAAAATCCAGGGGTGTAACTATTGAACACTGTAAAATTACTCACACATACTCTATTTCCAACACCCACTGTTTTGGAAGAGCACACAAAACCTAAGCACTGACAACAGGAACCAGTGGGTCACATTATTGTGATAACATGTGCCATAAATGTAGAAAAACAAAAGCATCAAAGAGTACTTTGTGCCTGAGGCGCAAAAGGCTGCTTAATCCCAAGGTAACAGTCAGGCCACCTCAGACACGTTGTTGACAGGTTTCTCTGAAAAATGAGTCAGCTGCACACCCTGGGGAAGTTCTCTCTCAATTAAAACAGTATCAAAACCAGCCATTATTCGTCAGGTGCTACTGAGCCCAGGTGGCGTTTCACTGAATCACCAGCTCCAACACAGACTAAGTCACTTTTTTTTCAGGTAAGTAAACAGGATTTTACGCAAAGGCACAAGACAAAAACATGGATTTGCAACTCAGCTAATCAGGCTTTACTAAATAAAAAATCTTTGGTGGAAATACAATGAGAGGCTCCCCCTGTTTGAGAGGTCCAAATCTACTTCGATGCTGTGGATGCAGGTGAAGGCTGCAGCACTCAGAGCTCCAGGGCTGATGGAAGCACAGCCCAAGCACTGCTGCTCAGCTTGGACACTGCAACCTTTACCCTGACACACAGCACACAGCGAGGCAGTGACCTGTGTAATTGTTTTCTGGTAATGTAACACCTTCTGAGACTTGAGAAGCAGAGCAGTTGAGAATTCAGAAGTCACACCTAATGACAGTACAAATGCAAACAATAAGAAAAGAGGATACAGAAAGCAGGGGTAGAGGTGGGGAGGAAGTTTTAGCTAAGGAATGACATTCTAACAGGGTGATGTACAAAATTGCTAGAATACAATTAGCTGTCAAGTTAAAGCCTGCAAGGGTGATCATCAGTAAGGGGTATGGGATTACAACATTCCATCAAATCTGAGTACCAATTTTCCTACCACCTTGCACCTGTTTTCCTCCTTCACACCTGTATATTACATCAGCACTATTTGGTATCTCTCTGCTTACAGAAACAATGCTGAAACAAAAGAAAAAAAGTTTAAAAATCAAAAGCCTAAAGGAAAACTCATGGAGGCAAAATATGGATGCAAAACAACTGCACATTCTTAGAAAGATGAAGAAGTAGAAGAAATTGGAGAAGAACAGGCTATGGCACAAGTTAGTGTGAAGGGTCTATGCACTATAAGCAACTTTGAAAAGCATAGTTATACTCCAACGCACAACTGAGAGTTGTGAAAACAACTTATCAGCACAAAAGGAATGCAAAGAAGGTATAAATTAGCTTCTTTTTAAAAACTTCATAGTCACCTTTTAGGTAGTTCCAAGTTATAAGGATATGAGGATATGACACAGGGAACTGCCATATTTATAAGCTACTGGGATGGTCTGACTGCCTGATACAGCTGCTACATGGCCCCTTCAGGGCAAGCAAAACAAATTTCTTACTCTTACACCCCAGAAGTAACTCAGTGAAATGGTATGTCGTTACTAGTATGTCATTACTAGTCCAATATTAGGCAGTTCCCTGATACATTGTTCAGCCATCAGTATTTTAAGTTCAAGCTTCTTAGCTAATATAAGGAGAATACCAAATATTTACAGCCTTTCACATGAGACTGTAGGATTTAGCCCATATTTTAACTGAAGGACTTTTCACATTTGGCTTAGAATGAAGAATGCTTGGGAAACAAGCTCATCTGCCGGTTTTTTTAAATTGTGGAGGAAAAAATAATTTAAAGTTATAAAAGAGCCGAAATAGTGTTCATGTTACAGCAATTCTGTAATGTCTTTGTATTAAAATAAATTATTCCCAACTATGAAGCTCTAAGATTTTTTTTTTTAGTTTTTTTTTTTTAGTTTTTAATTGGAAACAAATGTTCTCCCACTAATCAGAAATCTATGAACTCGACTGATAAAAGCTGAACAACAGATAAAAGGCAGGTAAAAATAGGTTCGAGAGGAAAAATAAAAAATACTGCAGAAAAGTTGTTTTAAATTAAAAAGGAATCAGAAATTGCCAAGATAGCTTAGTCAAATGAACAAAGCCCAGATCAAACTATTAAATAACAATTCTACAGAAGCAGGAAGGATTCAGATATGTCAAATAAATGTTGTGTGCCCTTGTCCACCTGCCCCCTGCAATCACCTCACATTCAAGTGTGTTCTTATTAGTCCTAATTCGATTCTCTCTTCTCCAAGCTCCTCATATCTTGAAATTATATCACAGCTAGGATGCAAGGGATAATTTATTGAGGTTTCCTAACGGTAGCAATGACTTCAGAATTTCTAACACGAGCCAAAATTGCTCAAAAGTCCACTGGCATACCAATAAATACTGTTTCAAAACCAATTGCTACACACCAGTATCTGGAAATGTTACAAAGCTTATTAAATTTTAAAATTTTTTTTAACACAGACAGATTTTACCTAGGAGTACATTAAGGGAGCATAAAGGAAAATGCAGGAGGACATCAGTCAGACATCCAGCCCTGGACTTACAGTGCTTGTTGACCACATTATTGCTCTTTGCCTCCAGCCCTGCTGGAAGTTACTGCTCTGGGAAGAGCTGGTAAACAGGATCATATGAGTGCACTGCAACCCACGGCACAAAAGCCCAACTGCTGAATTTGCTCACGCTGCCGTCACTGGCAGCTTCAGGGAACCTGAACTGGGGAGAACTCGCAGGAACAGAGGCCTGCAAAGTTTAAGTTTGTCCACATCCTCAGTGTTGCTGTAGTGGGTTGACCCTTGGCTGGCTGCCAGGTATCCACTGACCAGCTCTCATTCCTCCTACTCAACAGGACAGGGGGAGAAGAAAAGAAGAAAAAGCTCATGGATCAAGATAAAGAGGGAGGTCACTCACCAATTACCCTAATGAGAAAAACCTACTTGGCTTGGGGAAACTAATTTACTGGCAATTAAAAATAGTATAGGTCAGCCCGCAACACTTGGTTTCTGCTGCTCCTTAATCCTGACACTCTTCCATGCTCCAGCATGGGGTCCCTCCAAAGGGATACAGTCCTTCACAAACTGTTCCAGAGTGGGCCTTTCCCATGAGCTGCTGTCCCTGCCATAAAACCTGCTCCTGGCATGGGCTCCTCTTCCAGGGCGATAGTTTCTGCTCCAGCATGGGCTGTCCACAGGCTGCAACTTCCTTCAGGGCACGTCCTCCTGCTCAGTGTGGGGGACTCCAGGGGCTGCAGGTGGATCTCTGCTCCCTCCCTGGACCTCCATGGGCTGCAGGGGCACAGCTGCCTCACCATGGTCTTCTCCAGAGACTGCCAGTGAATCTCTGCTCTGGTGCTTAAACACCTCCTCCTGCTTCTCCCACTGACCTTGGGGTCTGCAGAGTTGATTCCCACGTGCTCTTCTCTCTCTCCTCTCTCACAACTGCTGCACTGTGGTTTTTAGCATTTCTTAACTATCTTATCTCAGAGGTGACACCAGCTTCACTGATGAGCTTAGCTTTGGCCAAGGATGGGCCTGTTTTGGAGCAAGCTGGGTCTGGCTGTGTCCAACTCAGGGAGCAGCCCCTGGCCTCTTCTCACACAGGCCACCTCTGCAGCCCCGGCTACCAAAACCTTGCCCTGTAAGCCCAGTACAGTGGCCAAACAGAAACTCTGCCATTAACTTAGCACTTAATCTCAAGATGCAGAGCATATAAAAGCCCAAGTCATAAATGGCAGTCTTCAGTGCTTTAGTGCATAATCTCTCAATCCCCTTTCTGCCCCTGAAATGTCAAGCCTACCAGAAATTCCAGTTATTTCCAAGAAAAACCTCATTAGGCTATTCTATCCAATGCCAAGATCATAAAACTATGATAAAAGACTCCTGATGTTCCACGCAATTCTATAAATAGCGTTTTAGTCTAAATTGGAAGAGCTCTTTGGAGCAAAGCTCCAGATCATCTCTATTTACTGTTCTCCAGTTTGTGCTGGGAAGTGACTTGGAAGTATACAAAGCTGGATTCCTTCCAGGTTCAACTATCTGGGAGATGCACTCCTACCTCCAAGTTATGTTCTACCCAAAGGATAAGGCCAAGGTTTGATCTAGCGTGGAAAAAAACTACTGAAATGCAGTGGAATGTTGAATTCCCAGCTTTTCTCTCTCCTCTGCCTCCAATGTCATGCTCCCTGCCAGCATGCACACAGTCCATGAGCCACTGCTATGTTAAATGCCCAGCCCAGGCCCCAGCACAGTTGTCCTTTGATTGCCTAAGTATATTTGCTCATTCCTCATTTTAGAGCTTATCTGCACTATTTATAGAATGTTTTTACATTCTTATTAGTTGCCAGACAATGATTTTTAATACATGTTCCATCACTACAAACACTCCTCTGCAAAGCTTTACACATTATGTAAAACAGGCAATTATCACTGCACAGATTAGAAGGTCATTCCAACGCCTATAAACTAAATAGTAGTGGGAATTGGAGTCTGTGTAGCTTATTTTCTTTTTCACCTATAGATCTGACAAGCTCCAGACTAGCATTCATCACACGTATTTCAAAACCTAGCCAGGGTACTAATTCACGGCACAGAATTGACAAAAACATATCTTTGATTTGTGCAATGTGTTATGCACACTACAGTCTGCGAATACAACATTTTCTTTTACCCAGTGATGTGACATGGTGGCTTCAAGACTTGATGCAGCTGCAGCATAGATGGGGAAATTTTTCAAAAAATTTAAAAGTCTTTTCAACGTACAGCTGTCATCAGAAACAGGAAAAGATTAGTCAGGTTTTTTCTTTATAGAGAGAGAAAAATTAGGACACAGAACAACGGTGCAGCCATTTATACATCACACAGCAAAGTGCAACGCCTGAAATCAGCAGTATATTGCACACTGGGGAGCCCTGGAAGCATCCCAGAAACACCCAAGACTTGAAAGTGATGAAGAATTGTTCCACCAATCCAAACAATGTGCCTTTAAATGAAACAGAAAATATTTCTCTAGGCGAGATCACAGCATATTCAAGTTACCAAAGTCCCTTCATTAGCACAAACAGTATTTCCTTTTCTATCAGAAAGAGGAAGTCTCAGATCAAGGCAATTTCTCACATTCCAGTTGAGACCTGTGAACTGCACTATAACCACATCCTTCAGACTCCTGCTATTTCCCACTCAAAAATTAGGTTTAGCAACAAAAGCTTCACTTCCATTCTAACTGTGAGAGGAATCAGTAAACCAAATTATTAATTAAAACTTTTAAGGATCTATTTCTAAAAAATAAGCCTGAAACTCAGCTTTAACCTCTGTAAGATACTTCTGACTAACTGGAAATAAAAAAGGGCTTGCAGAGTGCTCTGTAGTCAAAATATTTTTGGTAAAAAATTAGCA
Source organism: Eulacestoma nigropectus (assembly GCA_013397775.1). Classification (NCBI taxonomy): domain Eukaryota; kingdom Metazoa; phylum Chordata; class Aves; order Passeriformes; genus Eulacestoma; species Eulacestoma nigropectus. The sequence goes on along the minus strand of VZTE01005687.1, from coordinate 648,538 downwards.
CATAGTGGTATGGTGAAACTTGCCTATTCACATTCATGTTCCTCCCCAAATGCTACATATTCATCTTGCTTGGCATATTAGGTAAATCTCAAAAGAAAAATGTCTCCTCTAAAAACAAGGAAAAGAAAAAAACTGATTTCCCCTTCAGTTTCCAGGGAATAAAAATATTTGCCAGTCGATAAATGCAGACAGTTTTGTGCAATCTGATTTGCCCACAAAATTTACAGGACTTTGCTATTTGCTTTTGGAAAAATAATAGTCAGAAAGGTTACATTTGAACACTTCATGTTCAGATATAACTGGTGCCTGCAGTGGTGCGGGGAGGGGAAGGTGCAGCTATCACACCACTATAACATGAATGCTAAGAAAAAGACATTTGGTTTCTAGATCCTTTAATAGAAACCTATTTTTCAATGATGAATTAAACCACAGGGAAATAAGGAGATTGCTTTTCCTAGTATTCCACTTACATTTCATTAATAACTCCATTAGACTGTAGCAGTGCTATGGCTAATGTGCCATAGGAGTGGAGCATCCAGATTGTGATAATGTGTTGTTCAGAAAGCACAACAGTGCCAGACAAAAATCACTGTTAAAAAAAGAAAAAACAACACACCAAACAAACAACAAAACCAATTACCACACACACAGTGGGAAGGGAGGGAAAAAGATCAGCTGCAGCACACAACTTTCACTCCCCAAGGATGTATGGTTTCAACCATGTGAATCAGGGTGATACCTGGCTTAAAAGCTACAAACCCCCCAAGTCTTCACAACACCCTGAGACTAAAGGAACAGTTCAATCCTATCTTGCAGAGTTATTGCTCAAACTGGCAATTCCATGTGAAGTGTGCACTCAAGCTGTTCTCAGTGGCAGTAGAGAACATCTTCAACGCAGCAGTGGTATCAGGAAAACAAGAGAATCCAAAGTCCACGAGCTGAATATCCATGAGATTCCCCAAATGGACAGAACCTGCTCACAGGAGCTGTGGCCAGTTCAGCCCAGACTCATCTTACACCAAAGCCCACTTGCATACATGGAGCCCTCATGGCTGGCAGGTCCCAAGATTTATACCCCATCTTGGGGGGTGGAGTTAAGTGACTGTGACACCTGACACAGGGGTCATGCTCTTCTCCTGGAGAGGAGTGCATGCAATCAAGTGCCTGCACATCTATTTCCTTTTATTTGTTTGAGTGTGTTGACATGTAATAATGCTACAGAAAATAACAGTAGGGGAAAAAACCTGCATCACCTAGGACATGATGCAGAAGGGAGTAGAATCTGTTCCTTGAGGAAATCATTTTCACCAAGGACCTGCCCCCTCCAGGTACTGCTAAAAATGCTTCATGCTTTATTAGCAAGGAGACAGCAGCAGTCTTGGGCATCTGTGTACTTATTTCCTCATTTCCACCAAGAATTTAATTAACTGACATGCATTAAGTTTTCTGTTTGATCTGGAAATCCAGTTCAAATTAACATTTTTATGGATAGTTTAATACTAATGCTGACAGATAATTTCCTTTAGAAGAAACGGCTTGGACTTACAATCAGAAGGACAATATAGTGGAAATTAATCCATTGTAAAACCAATATTTTTATTTGCTGTTAGACAAGACTAACTAAAAAAAAAATTGCTTTGATAGCTGATTAGAGAAGTCTGGATGCTTTCCTTACAAGCTATACCAAAAGAACTAGAAGCTCAGCAGGACAAAAATACTTTGAAGAAGCCAGATAAGATGTCCAGGGAAGTTGTGAAATGTCAATATACACCAAAGCACTGTCTAAGCCATCCAACTGCTATAATTATCTGTTGTAGAAAACGTCCAGCTGGAACCCTGTCACTTTGAAATATTCACCACATTTTAAGTTATTGAAAACAAACAGGCAAAGTTATAAGCATTTATCTCTGCACCATTGCTTAATCGTATCCACTGCAATTTAACAAACAAAACTGTCACCTTTTTAAGCTTTCTAAATAAATTCTGTACAAGCTTCCCAATTAACAAACATGGACATTACCATTCATATTTAATATTGGATTCCAAATTCCATAAGCATGAGGATAAAATACTGAAAACTTAAGAACTTAACACATTAAAAAAAATTAGATGATCCCTCATTGCTTGAAGTGTGCACATCTCAACAGCACAAGTTTTTCTTCAAGGAAAGGAATATCCTTGCTCATGTAAAGTAACATCAGTATTACCCTTTGACAGTCAATAAGAAGAAAAAAGTTGTACATGCTTGAAACAGCATATGCACAATTGCCATCCCATCAAAAATCAAGATCAGAAAAATATGTTTGCCTGAATTATGAAAATGGAAGTCAGGGAACAAGACTTGTTTTTCTAGATCCTTCAGGCAGAGCTTCCCGGCCTTTTCTCAGAAGTCTCGAAATGAAAACTAAAATGCCTTAGTTGTAAAATTCACACACTGATAGAAGCACAAGAGCCAGCAGAGAAGGAAAGGCACAGGACACAAACACCTTTTTGCCATGTTCAGATCCAGGCTTGAGATCTTGGCTCTACTGCAAACATAGCAGACAAATGCCTCAGGCAACACAGAATCTTTGTCGAAGCTGGAGTATCACTGAAACCAGAAAGCCAAATATACTCATCCTACCAGCTCGAGCTCAAAACCATGTAACCTATTAATCTTCCCAAATGTTAAGCAAAAACTGGAATGAATCATTAACTGTCCTCTTCTTTCAAGGAACCTAACAGATTCACCTTGTTTTCAGTTGCCCTTTCTACCCACCTGCCAGGTCCCTCCTGCTGCAGTGAAACCAGGCCAGAGTTTGCAGAACCCCACACACCAAGTCAGATCAGCTTCAGTGATGCCAAAACAGCTGTGCTGATACACACAGAACTGAATTTCTGTGCCATCTAGCAGAAACGTCACTGCAAACCTGTTGTGCTCTTCCCTATTACACTACTGCACTCTTCCCCACTTTTCCTTCTTTTTCAAACCTACTTGTATAGGAATATTTTATGTTAAGCTCCCACATTTCCTATGTGTTACAAATAAGAACGCTAAAATTGTATTGCAGGAATATTGAGAATATTACAGTTGAGAATTCATGGGTTTAGGGTCACACTTTCCCAAAAATAACCCCAAGACATAGCAGAATAACAAATCATGGTAGGAAGCTGAAGATGAGTTGCCTCTGCTGTGCTTACCTGCTTGTAAATTAGCTCATTTCAGGTGACTAACGTCACTGCACAAACACGGAACACGGAGTGCTTCTTTTCTCTGTAGCTCCTCCATAGGTAAATGAATTCTAGCTGTCTGTATTAATTTTGTTATGCCACAGACCAATTCCCAAGATACAGCATCTACAGACTTTGCTTAATGATGCAACCTACCTAATAACCAAATACACAGACACTAACAGCCATTAACAGCTACATATGGTGAAGCAGCACCAGGACCTTTCTTAATGACTGCAGCTGGTATCACACAAAGGAGAAGAATAAAATTTCAAACGAAGTACAAAGGCAATAAAATGTCAGGATAAGAAATTCAACAGAAAAGCCACAATGTGTAACCCATGAAAGTTACTACTATTTAAAGTGAGACATAGCAAATGCCAGCCACAGAAATAGAGTATTTTAGGTAAAAACACACTAGATGAGTCACTGTGAGTCCAGCAGTGCAGTGACCCAACTGAATTATTACTTGCTTGTGTCTGTATCATCCTGAGGTGAATTCCTCACACCCTAGCAGAAGGAAGTCCCACCAGCATTTCCCACTAGCCTCAGCCAGTGGGAACACTGAAAGAAGGTCGTCCTCATGGATTCGGTCACATCCCACCGCTGGCTCCTCCTTGGAGCTCACAAGCACCTCTGTAGAACTGCACTACAAGGTGGATTAGTTAAACTGATTGAGGTTACAGGAACTCAACAAGAACAAAAAGTACCATTTCCCACTCCAAACCACTGCGTGGCTACACAAATACAGGTTCAGCACTGTGGGGATTTGAACTGGGATGAAGAGGAAAAGTGAGCAGCAGAGGCAAGGCAGGAGGAGTCATTTCTGCCAGCATTAATTATTTGTGAAACCACGGCTGAAATTTAACATAAATAATGTCAGAAGAACCGCTGAAATACAGTTAAATTCTGTCACACTGGTAGAAACTTAGCCAGGGTAAATTATGAATTGAAGCTGTGTACATGTACTGATGAGCTGCAGACTACAATACATTATCTTGACTGCTGTGGGCAGAATTTCATATTTAATGACCAAAAAAACCAGAGATTTAACTCCCTAGTTGCAGCTCACTGAAGAGCTCGTTCATTTTTATTAACTTGGCTCTTCCGGCCAGTCTCCTTTAAAAAATGAAGTAATTCAAGGACAGGTATACAAGTCTAGAGTAACCTTTACTTCTAATCTAGCATTTATCAGTTAAAACACTCAACCTGGATTATAACAGTATTATATGAAGAAATAAAATAAGAAATTCAGGTAACCCTGGAGCCTCCCATAAAGTGCAAAATTCACAGCCTTCTGTGCAAAGATGTTACAACAAACAGAAAAACCAAGAGACTGAAGAAAGTTTCCAGTATTTCCCTAGATGCCTCAAGAGAATGCATTTGATTTGAGTACACTTTTCCCCTACTATCACCAAAGGTAAAGAGAAAACACCACAACTACTTGATGTGGGATCGTTATTTTATTTTCTCCATTTTGCAACTAATCATCTTAGTCCACGCCCAGAAAAACAAACCAAAAAAAAAACCTGCCCATTTTTTGTCAAGTCAAAGTCTGAAACACAAGGTACTATTTGCAGTGAATCCAGGCAGTAACTTCCTAAGTGTCATTTATTGCTGGAGAATTTAAACATAGTTATCCTTGGCTGGCCCAAAATTTACATATCTTGTAGGCCCAAACAGTGCAGTGACCAAACATATACTTTCTCTTCCATTCCATAAAAAAAAAATAGTATCAAACCAAAGTTTTCTCTCGGGTTTCTCTCTCTCACACTGAAATACTGCATTCCTTTCTAATTCTGTGATTTCAATTTAGTTGTCCCATCTGCTAGAAGTGTTTTAATACGTCTCTTTTTATATCCTAACATCAAGGTGATGTTGCCAATTAAGTTCTGCTGTAGCCATCTGTAAGAGGAAGAAGGGAGGGAAGAAGTAAACATGAGTATCTCTTCATTAATTTAAACAACTTGGATTTCAACCAGGATTTTAATGATGGAAAAAAAGAAAATAATTAGTAGATTAATATTCTACATGGATTTCTCTAGGAAAAGTAACATTTGAACTATTTTTTAAAATTCAGAAAGGTTTCACATCTCATGAAATGTTTGGCTTCGAATTAGAATACCTGTCAAGAGAATTTTATACTGGCATGATTTATCATTTTATTCAATGCAGACTTTCAATTTCATAAATAACATAACGGCAACTTTTTAAATTTCTCCACAATTTCATGTTTACCTTCAAACTTACAGGGCATGTAAAGTGTTACCCCTCTGACAATAAATGACTAGTGGTAATTTTTCCTCTAACAAATTGGATATTATCCAAGTATGGTAAGGGTCTGGAGGTCCCCGTAGTTTCCCAAAAACTAAACCCATAACAACCAAACAATAAACTCTACACACTCTTCACTGCAATTGGAAGACCATGGAATATAATTCTAGAACTTTTTTCCTAAAAAAACTGAGTAATTCAATTTTTCAACAGCACAAGATTAAAAAAAGTATAGAAACATGAGACATTATAAATCAAAACTTACTGTTCAGCTCACTTCATGTATTCACTAAGCAAGCCTCCCAGGCCTACTGAAGGATCTTCTGATGTGAGCCTCAACAGTCAGACTGAAGACAAAACCAGAACCACAGGTCTTGCACAGGGAGACAAGGTGGATACTCATGCTCATGCTGCCTAACTCTTTGCAGGATTTAGTCTTGTAAACCAGCTATTTATCAACCTCTCATGATACAGAAAATTAAATTTAATTTTACTTGTGGCATAGGTCACAGCCACAATGAAAACAGACTGGCCCATAAAAAAAACAAAATTAGACTCCACAACTGTCAGGCTGTTCAGCTACCCCATTAAATCCACATTTCAACCCACGAAGCATTAGTAATGGGGCTCTTCTAAATGGCATTCTGCAGGAATTTCTTCTGCAGGGATTGAATTTTCATCTCCATAGTAGCTGTGCTTACTGCAGACCTTATAACAAGCTTCTGATGTTGAATGATGGATGCAAAAAGACACTCTCTTGGCTATTAACTGTGCTTCTAAGCCTCAGTCTGAAAATAAATCTTGGGAAAATTGGAGGACAGAGGAATCCTTTCCCCTACAACCCTTATGTACTATTCATAAAAATAGTTACATGGTTAGGACCTTCAGTCTTAAAGAAGTTTATAACTTGAAATGAAATATGTAATTAATACACTGTGCTCCTTTGTAATATTTACCTCCCAAGAAATTATATTCTAACGAAAACACTTTTTAAAGGGAAAGAGGAGGATGCACTTGAGGAGTGGGATTTAATATCTTTGCAGTTTAGTAACACCAATTTGAAAGCACTCTGGGAAACACTTCACACATCATCCCCCATGTCTCAATGGATTCACCTCACATTCACAGTGGGCTTCCTAGCAACTCTTCTTTTACAAGTCCATTTTTGTATTTACTGAAAACAATACTGGGAATGAGTCATTTGTGCAGAATACAACACTTCATGTACACCAGATGCCTCATGTTGCATACTGTGAAGAAAAAAACCTAATGTCTACTTCAAATTACTGTATTTATCACCAAAAACTGTCAGCATTTTGCATATTTTGTAAATGTTTTCTTCAGAATACTTGAATGGTTTTTTATGTTAAGATGTTAATACGGCTTGTCAAAATGCACTACCAGGTTCTAGAAGAGCTAACAGCTAATCAGCTCAGTTAGTAGCAGCCTGAGAATACCACCCAATGACCAAAATTCATGTCTTTTAACAAGGGAGTAAAACAAACAGGAAAAAAACCTCAAAGCTTTAGAACTGAGGAAGAGCATTTCCTCATGTTTTTCAAAGCTTTCCCTTTCAATTCCATTGAATCTGTTCCTATAAATAAGTATTTTTAAGGGTTTTAGTGTTATATCTTTTGAAACAGTTCTTACAGTAGTTCTATAAAAATCCTGCCAGACTAGTGGGGTACGTGCAGAACAGACAAGTAGAACTTCTGCCCCTTCGTCCTTCTCTGGAAGCAGCACAAATCAAAAATGAAACAGTGAGCAGTGCTGAGGTCGAGTAATTCACTGGGATGAAATTACACAACTCTTGGGGGGGATGTTCAACCAATCACTGCAGAATCTAAGGAAGCAATTAGGAAGCTTGCCTTTTTGTCTTTCAGAGTAAGAGGGTAACAGCTGAGCCCTGTTCTACCTTCATTCCTTTTGTTTACTTACAGAGGTGTTTTATTAACTGACTTGTTACAATTAGAGCAGCCTGATGTTATTGATGAATGGTTTGAAATAAAGGTACTTGCCTACAGCCACACATTACACGTAACGGCAGAATAGAAAAATGACACAGTAACAAGCAGATGCTGTAAATCTTAAATTATTCACGACCTATTCAATACAAAATAAACTGGTCCTAAAAAATTAATTCTAATAAGAATTTTTAAGTTATCCCCACAAATTGTTTAGTTCCTCTACAAACCAAATATTTAGCAGTTGCAAATAATTAAGATGTAAAAGACAAAAGAAGTGTTTAATCAGCTCCTAATTAGATATGTGTGCCAGATACCACAAAGGATGGCACTGCTTTAGCAAAAAAACCCCAAATGCTCAACACACTGAAGGAAACAAGAACAGCATTTAACATCAATTAATTTCAAACAATCATTGATTATTTCAAGTAGTTTTTCATACACTTGCAAGAGGCATTTTGGATTTTGAAGTTAGTTGTAATCTAGAAATAATCTAATTGTAAAACCTAACCAGCAGTGCAGCTCTGTACTTGCAGTCTCTTATTTCCATAAGCACTAAAGAAGCCTATTTTTGCTCTTATTCTCATTTAGAGCATTAAGATTCTAAAAACTACTTTGATGGGATTACACAGAATACAGCTGCTATTTTCACAACCTGAGTTCTCCTGACAACAAAAATGTTTTTACCACAAAAACAAAAGAAAAAAAGGAAAATCTTTAGTACAACAGTAACGGTTACAGATGCTGACAAACTCAGTTTTCACCAAAATAAATGTCACTGGGATTCTCTTTGGGAAAGCTGCAGTTGCAAAAACGATAATAATTAGGCTTAATATGGTTCTACGCCAAATTGTGGCAGCTGTGAATGCCACGACAAAGAACAGTTTTAAGTATCAAGTATGCAATTAAACTACAACCAAACTCCAAAATATTTCTGATTCACAGCAAGTTACTGAGAACACTGAATACATCCCAGAGCTGCTCTTACCTTTCCTGGCAGCATCTGTTCTCCGTCTTGCTGGCGACACCAGATCCTTTACAATCTGTAGCACTTGAATCATTGCTCGTTAGCAAGATCAAAGGAACAAGGTGCTCCTCTAAAATTCCAACAGGTTTCATTACTACACCTTATTACATGGCTGTCTTCAGTATGTTCAAGCAAAACTGATGCAGGAAGAACTCCTCTACCTTCACAGGAAGATTTCTGCCTGACGACTCTACAGGCTGAGGTGATGGATTTAAAGTGACTTCAGCACAAGGAGGCAAAAAACCGCAAGCAGTCCTAAATGTATTTCTACAGAACATTTTAGAATTATTTACTGCAGAGAACGCATACTGATTTCTCTAAATAAAGTTTAAAGGAAACATTCACAAAGCGGCTAAAGAAAAAATCCCCCTTGAAACAACTGCCAACAGATGCAGCGCGCTCCCCTAGGCTCAGTATGTAAGAAGCGTGGCTGCATCCTCTTTTCAAGTCAGTCTCAATTCATGAAATTTCACGTAATGCTTAAAGAAAGACTCCGGTGCAGTGCAGAGCCAGCATCAGACCCACCAACAGAACTAAAATTAAACCCAGCCTGCAAAAACTCCATCAGGCACAGGCAAGCTCCTGCTAAAGAGTCACTGGGTTCCTTTTCTCCCCCCCCCTCAAACAGAAACCTCTGACACCCTTGTACGTGACAGGAATTCTCACACACCGGGAGGCACGCTGGAAATCCTGGGAGTATTTCAGGCGTTCTCTCATCCACCACGAGAGGCCCAGAGAACTATTTCAGCAAAGGTATTGTCATTACTTCTGTCAGGTAATTTTAGGCAGACAGATTGTATGTGCCCCGCAACATTTTTAATGGCATTTGGAAAATGTACAAAGACCCTTCAGAAGTGCCTTTTGTCAAAGTCTCTGCAGAGCTAACCTCCCCAAAAAAATCATAAGGAATCATGTTTTATGTGATCACTTTAAATAACTGTCAGGCCTGAAGAGGCTCTGTGAACACTTCAGAAAACCAAATTCCTACGCAGCACTGCGAGGCCTCGCACACACAGAGATCGATTTAGGAAGCCAACTACATGTTCTGAAAACCATAACATTAAAACAAACCACAGGCCACATGCTCTGGCCTTTAGACCTTCTGTTCCCATTGTTTAAGTGTTAGATTGGGAGGGGGGGAAGAGGTCATCTCTTTCCATTTTTCCATTTCCAGCTGCTCATCACAAGCATTTGAGATTTTAAGATTTACTGGCATATTTATCCACGTCCATGTCAGTCTCTTGCATCACACAGAGCACAGAACGACAAACTATGTCTGTTACATCAGTCTCATTCACAGCCTGCCCATTAATCTCTGCCAGAAGGAAGTGCAACCCAAAGTTCTATCGTATTTGGTTAGGCAAAACAAAGACAAGTAAAATCCTCCTCCCTGCCAAGCTGTCCGATTTCTTCTCCCATTCTGCAAACATTCAAGTGTCCACCCAAGAGGAAGCTTGTAGACAAACTGTGCAACTATGACTTATCCCTTCCTGAAAAAGGATTCTTCAAAATGTTACAGACAGAATCCTCAACTTTTCTATATTAAGAATAATTTCTAACTCCTGGACCTAAAGTTAAATTCCAGGTTTAAGACCAATGACTTTATACTTAGAGAGGTTTGGAGAAGATTACTACAAGCAGGCCCTTCCAGAACAACTATAATTTCAGAACATTTAAATAAGATGTAAAATGCAGGGTTGTGCAGTAAGGTTTACCTGGAGGTCCATTATTTAATAATCCAGTGTGCAAAACTGCTGTTGGAAGAACTTTTTCCATGATTATCTTGCCATGATGTGTCTGTTCTTTATTTAGTTGGGTAATCAAAACAACTTATCTTCAAGTCACAGATATAAAACTAAAGGAATATGATTACTTGCAACTATATTACATTGCAAATTTTGTCTAAAAACTGTCTTCTAAGTTCATGGTGAACAAAACATAACTACTACAGAACTACTAAACTTTCAATGGTCCTTACATAAACATATTATGGATAGGAGGAAAAGGGAAGAAAAAAAAAAAAGAGAGTAAAGTTCAATAAAATATTCAGTAATAACATCCACTTAGCCCTCCAAAGCAAGAATATACCTTGCAGATCCTACAACTGATTTTTAAATGAACTTGCTTATCTCATTTCTACAGCAACGTTCTTAAGTGCTGGAACAAGGAGAGGACGGTGGGCTGACAAAGATTAACAGTTGAGAAGAGGCAGCAAAGGAAGAAAGGACTAGAAGGCATGACTTGTACTTACTTCCGTGAAAAACTATTTTAAAATTAAGAAATTAAGTACTTCAGTACCTATTCCCCACTGCAAAAAGGAATTAATTCCTTTTTCTTCCCAACTATCCCTTATCCTGCTGGTACAGGTCCCTGTCCTCCCTTTTAAAGACAGACACACAAAAATTTCAGGACTAGAAGTCATTTTCACCCACACCTGCCTTCCTCAACATGAAACAGTTTCCAAAGTTGGTATGCACAGTAGTTTCCCCTCTCTTCTTTGTTGTGACAATTGGCACGTAGGAAAAAACTGAAAAAACAAGCAAAGCCTTAAAATTAATTCAGGAAAATGTAAACATTCCATGTGCAATGTAAAGAAAAGGGTGCAAGTCTGAAGCAGGCATGATAAACAAGAAATTTCAAATCACTGAAACTTTCAAGAATTACACAATAAGCTTGGTGGCTGCTCTTTGTCTTTCCTCAAATCAATTCATACACCCAGACAGTAACACTAAACCTGCTTTAGGATAGAAGCAATACCAAAAAGACTTCTAGAAATAAAACACACTAACTAGTTAAATTGTATAATTTCATCTGCTACTCATGAGTCAGAACTTGGTTATAGTTCACTCTTATCTTCGACTGATACTGAACCAACCGATACTTCCATCCAATCTGTCACTACAACTGCCACCTCTCAGACCACACATCCTGACAAAACACCCACTGTGGGCAAGGATATACCAGATGGAAGGTCACAGCAATTCTGACACAGATACACAAGGTGAACCACAAAGAAACCATGTCATAAATTTAGTGTAACAATTTGAGACGATTCTATTTGAAGAAAAAAGTAATGCTACATATTCAATGCATACAACATGAATCTCTGCCAAGCATTTTTCCTCTTCAACAGCGAGCTTGCTAAGCAATATGTGCTTGATGATGTTCTTGGATTTTGCTTTTCTTCCTTGACTTCAAAATTGTAGGGAATACAGAAATCATGCACATTTTATCAACCTGATGAAATACACTGGTATTGGAAGGAGCAGTTAACAGGATGGGATGGATCACTATGTACAGCCCTTGATCTCTCCTAAGCATAATTTAAAAAATGACCTGCATCCTGATTAGTCAGCTATCACAATTCAGAATAAAAGTGCTTCCGTTAACATAATTATAATTAACTGATCTTTGGAAGCAGTTCTTTTTCATGAAGCATATTGCCAGGAGGTAACATATTTACAGCACAAATGATGCTGTAAAAGGATGGCTCAGTGGGTATTTGTCAAAGGTATTTGACAAGGGGCGGGGAAGATCAGAATTTAAGTCTGAGGAAGACTTAATATTTTCTCTTTCTTCGTCTAATCTGTAATGTTTATATATTCACAGCATTCTGTCCAGGCTATTAAAAAACCGTCAAGAACCCTCAGGGTTTTCCCAGGCGGCACTGCAGCTACCCAAAAAGTGCCTGCTTGTTGTGTCCTTATTTACAGAACGATGTACAAGCTACTAACAGAAAAAACCCCAACCCACTGCAATGGCTTTGAGGGCTTTCATTCATAGGAACAATAGCCCTGCACATATTTGAGCTGACATACAAAGTTACTGTCACTGTTCTTTTTCCATCTCATATCAACCTGAACTGTCCAGAATTCAGATATTCTGCACACAGATTATTCCCCACATCTCTGCAGAAACCTGTGCAGGTCTGGTTTCATTATTCTACCCTATGTTCCCCATAGCCAGAACTATGTCCTTTTCCCTACCTGCTAGACTTCACACATGGTTAAGATGCCAAGCTTTCAGGCCTGACACCCCAGGGAATGGAGAGCCCATAACAAAATGGCCAGGAAGGTCCAAGCCCAGGGCAGTTCTGTTACTAATGTTTCAATGGCAGCAGGATCAAGCCTTAAGTCCTCTAGAAAGCAAATAAATACACTAAACACTTCTTCTGGTATCTCTAGTTCTGCGATAGAGCGAAAACACTTGTTAGAGGAAGGAGAAAAGGATTTACAAAAGAGCAGGGTGCATTTGCTCTTTGGACCCTCCTTTCTAGGCTGTAAGACCCAGAAGGTGTTTCAGCACGGTACGAGTCAGCAGGGCTGTAAAAACTCCAGTGTCACCGAAAGTGACCCACTGGAATGTTTGCTTTAAGAGCTGCAGTTTCAGAAACCGCACATGGCATAACTGCTTCATCATCCCTCCCATCTTAGCAAAGGGGCTCAGAAAATGAAGATGATTTTCCCATCAGGATCAACTACCTCATATGTGGGATAAAAGTTTGCAAGAACAGATTAAAGGATTAAGGAAATACAAGTCAGGCATATTAGCTGGGAAAAGATTCTTTAAATATCAAATAGAAGGAAAAGTGTATTATAAGAACATTTGCACAGTTCCTTACAAAAAACCCAGCTCATTTCTTGCAAAAACAATAAATTCAGAGAAAGCCTATCAGTAGCTAAGGCAAATACCTTAACTATCCACAGAAACATTTTGTTTTATGATACTCCTCTCTGACTTTTCCTGTCACAACTGGTCTTCAAATTATTAGCTCAAAACAATTAGGTATTGAGCTCTAAGACAGGCAATATATCATAATACAAATTATTACTACAGCTGCTATAAAGCAGGTTATCTATTGTTTCTCACTAATATTTTGAATTAATTTTCCAATCTCTGAACTGAAGCCTACAGTTTTTACTAAATTTTAAATAATCTATGTAGTTGGAAGAGAATTCTAGAGTTCCAGATCAATAACTAACTGTCCCCATAAATCTCTGAAACTTTAAATTCTTAATCTTCATTATTTTCTACAGATCATTCTTTGAAGCATGGAAGAGGCAAAAAAAAGAAAACCTAATGCTCTCAAGAATTCCTATGTGAAATTGTGATAGCCTTTCTTGTAAAAATGTTTGCACCAGTGATACAACTCCATTTATTATTCAGGGGCTCATTTTTCAAAAATGACTGCTTTTGGCTATGCATTTCGCAAAGCATCCATAAAAATAAATAAACATCCTCACCGTCTTCTCAATGGTCCTTCAGAGTCAGTAACTGCTTAATCCAATAGAATTTGCATCCACTTAGGAATATTTTTTTCTTCATTTCTAGCAGGCTTGCTAACAATTTTAAAGCATGAAACTATGGCTGCAGTTTTTAAAAGAAACTGATGCAGATCTGTGAGCTTTATTTAAAAGGCATCTTCTTGGGAGCAGAAAGTAGCTTGATCTAAAGGCTGGAAAAGTAATAATTTCAAGAGAAAGTTATTTTTTTTAAGTCTGTTTTTCTTTACACTTTAAACATACAAGAATACTGTTCATTAAATTCAGATGATGGAAAACTTCAATAAATGGTCAATGAAATGAATTCTACCTGTTTCAGGAAAAAAACCTGTAAACCCAAAACAGAAAAACAAATGCTATAACTGGGAAAAAGAGAAGACAGAAAAACACAGGGCCACATTCTGCAGACCTTACTGCACACAGTGAAGGAAAACTACACATTGCACAATCCCATCCCTGCTCAATGCTCTCACTGTTACCCTTCTCGCATCAGTTTTCACCCCCTCAGCTCTTGCTACAACACATTCTGCAAGCGGATCTAGACTATAACAAGATAGACAACGAGTTTCCCAGGGAGCCACAATGAAGCCAAGGGAACTGCCCATGTAGATCACTTTTATCACCCTGATAACAGACACCAGACACTAATGGAGATCAGTATCAGAAATTTGTGTTCACTTAAGTCTTGATGCACTCTCCCAAAAAAAAAAAAAAAAACCTACAAAAAGGAAAAAAGTGCATACAGATTTACAATTTATTTTTTCTTGCCAATAAATGTGTTTTATACCTGTCACCTCCATGAGAAAAGTAAGGGTACTGCTTCGTTTTTGCTCATGTATTTTCTGTAGAACTACACCACCAGATTTAGACATACAAGTGCATCTAAACTACACAGTTTAGCAACAGTTCAAAGGGTTCCAAAAGCTCCTAGATATTTAACCCATAAAGACCTGGCAAAAGGAATAGCTCAGGCTGCAGTGCAGAATTCCTTAGATACAGAGGTACTTATGTCTTTTGGGTCCATGGGATTAGGATTGTGTAAAGCAAGCTACAAAGTGTTAGGAAAAAGAGTAAGAATAGAATCACAGATTCTTATTATGAATCTTCAAATTAATTCCATTGCTCTCTCCTCGCCCTCACACCATGCCATTCAAAGGCCAAATGGTCACTTTATAAGGCTCATGAACTGGTCAAGAAAACATCAACAANCCCCCGCCCCCCCCAAGGTTGCAGCTAAGCAGTCCATTTTAAATAATTGATAAAATAAGGTTTGGTGGGGTTTTTTTAAACAGGAGGAAGAAAGAGGATGGTAGTACATGATCTCATCTCAGTGAATGCACACCCCAGAATTTCTGTCTTCCTCATATTAGATAGCAAGTTTTCATATAGCTTTAGGTGCAAATGAAGATTTTTCTGAGAAAAAAAAGTTCCATACTAGAAGTCTCAAAAAGAAATCAGACATTAATGAAGTTGCAATTACAATAACAAAAACTATTTAAAATACATTCCCCAATAACATGCAGCATTTCATGCACTTGCAGCATTTCAAACAGAATATGCAGCAATTTTACATTGCCTGGATTTGGGTCATGGCTGTAGTGCTAATCGACAAATTTATCTTAAGCTAAAGGATATTATTAAATGTTCTGTCAAACCTAAGCACACAGAAAGAAGCCACACTAGTCATTAAAGATTTTTTTTGGTTTTGCAATATTAAACAAAAATCAAAACTATTACTATCCTACATGGGCTAATACTGAAGTCAAAGTACATTCATTAGTTTAATCAGGCAAAGACTGATAAAAGTGAACGTGTGTTCAACTCAAAGAAAGAAGAAAAATAAAAACTTTGCTTTTAATTTGAACTCTTACTCAGTTTCCTTTTGAAGAGGATATAAATGGGACTAATAATCTTGTACCTCCCTGAGGCAAAGAAAAACTAGAAAATTCTGCACACTGCTATTTGTTAGTGTGATTAAATCCTTCACTGCATGTACATTTCTATGCTGACATTTAATCCAAGTAATAAAATGCAGCTGTAGAGAGGCACCAGGAAGAACATCAAACCTTATTAGTCCACTGCAAAATACACACTACTTTTATTAAGCCCATGTATTTGCAGGCATAGTTTGTGCAGCAAATAGTACATGGTGTGGCTTTCTGTCTCTGTAAGAAAAATCAAAACTTTTAAAACAAGTTCTTGAATACTCTGTAACAGGCTAATCTAACATTAAGGTAGCATCTAATCCCACAAATGCAGCCTACCTTAGTGATGAAAAAACTATTATGAAGAGACACATTCAAAGGAAGAACAAATTCAACATTTCAAAAGTAGCCAATGGAAACTAACCCAAAGGTCACACAGCAGAAAGGACCCACCCTCCTTAAAAAGGAAGTGTACCTGGGTCTGTTTGCTTCCTGCAGTTGTGTTCTAATGGGAAACACCATTACCTGTTCACTTTCAGACTTCTGCCTCCTGCTCTCCTTCTATGTTCACTCAGAAAATGCAGTCTTTCAAAACAGATTTTAAATAATGTATTTTAAAAATCCAAGCTTAGCACTTGAATATGACAATCATGTTAACTGTGACTACTTAAGGTTAATGCTAGAGCTGTATTTGAGATGTTTTCTGTCTAAGTGGCTGGTTATGGCTACCTTTATGGTTATCTCTGTTTTACCTCTGTTCTTACAATTGGATTTAGTTAGTGCAAATTTGTAACGAGCATGTCCCACTTCCTTCATATCCAATCCTATTTCCCATAAAAATATACACATTCTTCCACTATTGAAGAGTTCTCCTATTTCCTCATCAATGAAAAAATAGTGGAAACACCTGGGCATCTGAGACTTCTTTAGTCAGCTTCACCTTAAGACAATCACTTTATCCAAGTGAAGAATGCCTTACCTATTTATTCCATGAGCAAGAACAGAGGAACCTACTAACACTGTCCCAGTTTTGGCAGATGGAAAACTGTAGTGTATTTACTGTTCTCCATGTTCTCTGTAGCTGTAGAGAATTTAAAATCATGCAAAGTTTCAGCCAACAACTGCCATGGTCCAGACAAGAAGGGTTGTCACTCTGCCCAGTATTACATTCAGGCACTGCAACCCAGCATTTTAACTCCCGCTGGCACTACACCAGTGCTAAAGGAACAGAACTGCCATCATCCCCCCTTGCAGTGGATTTATCCTTTAACTTGACCAGTTAAGTTTCACTGAATGACACCCAGGCAACCTGGCCTTGCCGTATCATCCTGTAAGTCCACTGAATGTAGAGTGTTAAACAAAAACACAGATTGCGTTAGTTCTCCTAAATGGATATTCCACTTAATGATTGACTGCATTAAGGAGAGGGGAAAAAAGCCACTCAAGAGCCTTACAGTGAGTTTCACATAAATATTATTTCTTTTAGTTTGTTTTAATGCATGGGAAATAAATAAATATTGAAATGTCACTAAAAGTGACTCATTAGCCTTTGCTCTAAAAAGAAAACTTTCCTACCACGTACTTAAAGTAAAACCTACAAATACTTTTGTCACTGCTTCTGATAGAAAACGGAGGGGGCAGGGAAGGAAGTGAGGAGGAAATAAAAAGCAAAATTGTCACTTTTCAATTTGTGCCTCTTTTTTTTTTTTTTTTTACAGCAAGCAATAGACCAAATTTTTTCTCTCCTGTTCTCCAAGACCAACCCTGACATCCTTCAAACATTCTTACAGTAATTTGCTGCAACTGGGGAGGAGAGGAAGCTAAAAGCTTGTCCAGTTTTTGCAAGCAGATATAAAATAATATGAACTGTAACTGCTCTGAAGCTCACAGGGCAAGCAGGGTCTGTCAAGCAGCCTGAACAAAAGCAGGGATGTAGCACAGCATCACTTCAAGAACCCAGAGCTGCAGCCCACAAGTGTCACCTCCAAACCTAAATTTGGGGGAGCGCAGGGAAGGAAGGTTATGCCATTGTACTGTTTGTACAGCTTGGACACAGCAGCATCACAAAATAAAACTCCTAGTACAGTGCTGTACAAAATTCTACTACAAAAAAAAAAAAAAAAAGAGAAGGAAAAAGCTTTATATTGAATGCAACAGAACATTCTGGTGAGAGACTTACTTCCCTATGTCCCTAAAAATTCTGGCAAGTCTGACTTGTGCTCAAAAGAGCTCTGAGTAAGGCTTTCAGCACTCCACCACAGAATTAGGCAGGTTTTCAAAGAGCTTTTCAAGGCTAAAACAGAAATACCGCATTCAAGAATCCTCTCCTATGGCAAACCAAAGTGCTTTATTAAAACAAAGTGCCCTTTTACATTAGTGATCTGTTAGATTAATGACTGCCCTGGCCAAAAGCACTGAAGTTCTACAGCATGTTGGTATGCCTTCCATTCTGGAGACCATTATGTTACACAAATAAAACTGGCGAAAAAAGGAGGAGAAGAAAAAGAAAGAGAACAACACATCACACCAACTTCCTAAACCAGAAGAACTTGGGAGTTCTACACAGTTTTGTGCTTGCTTCAGAAATTTTGAGCAGGATAGGTCCAGGTTTACCAATAGCCTTGAAAAAATTCCAGTGCTATCTTGCCAGTTTCCCACATAATTTTAGGAATTAAAGTATCTTAATTATAAGGGAGAGGGTCCTTTGCAATGAGAGCTTAAACAAGCCTTATAATCAGCTGATTGATAGGGTATCACCTAAGTGCAGCTCCTTTGTTACCACAAACATCTGCAACCATCCTTGTAAACAGTGAAAGGATAACAGGCTGGATAGTTTGAGTAAAGAAAAGATCTTAAACTTAAACAAATATGGAGCCAATAATCTTGCTGACATTACTTGCATAACCCCACTTCTGGCAACAACCTCAAATATTTTCCAGCTGTGTTACAAATCAAAGTTGTTTCCTATCAGAAGTTGGGTAAAGCACAGAATAGTTTTTCTTGGTTAGAATAGTTTTTCTTGAAACACAGTCAATTTAGCTTAAAATAACAACACATCTTTTAAATCAGGTGTTTTGTTTCTTGAATATGAACATAACTAACAACATAAAATGAGACTGAAGCTCAATTATTTCTCTTATCTGTGATAAAGTTACACCAATGAGTAGCAGCGCTTCCCTTTTCCTACACAGTGGTGCATATTATTCAATCATTTGTATGAAAAGTGAGAATCAACATGACTCACGACAGGCAGGGAAAGTCCTGTGAACAGCTCACCTAACACTGCTGTTGGGAAAGTTCTTCTTTAGTCCATTTCTAATCCTTCCTCTGATTCAGGTGTTTCGTGAATTCTTTGATTCAATAGGAAGTAACACCACCATTAATGAGCTTAAAACTGCAGCCTCAAAGTCCTCCTGCAAGTAACTGCAGCATTGGTCTGTGACTACACAGGGCCTTACGCAGAGAACGGAGTGCCCACCAAAACATCTACATTTATAACTGCTGCTTTTCATCTCCATTTTAGTCGGGAATTTCTGCATCCTTCTCCCTTTGGAATGCACTTGAATACCACCCTCAACTTATCAAAGGATGAATAGGATCCCAGAAATATGAATTGCTCACATAGTGGCAGATACTTGATACTCACTCCAGAGAACAAGGTTACAGTGTTCTTGTGCTACTCACTCCTTCTGCTGCCGGAGCACCAAAGACCCACGATAAAGGCATCATTGTGCAATGTTCTATATAAAGGAGCACACAGGGAGGCCCAAACACTAAGATTTAAATAAAAAACTATGTAATGGGAGAATATTATCATGCCAAAGGCATGTACTCCTGTGTATGCCAATTAGTCATAATAATTCAGCACTTCTTACTGGCCATCAATCAAAACATTGAGGCAGACAAATGTTAAAAGATTAGTCTCTTTTATTCATAAACACATAAATAAAAGAATTTTAATATATTTTATGTAGATATATAATTTAAAGAGAAAATAATTACATAAAATATATATCACAAACAAAACATGTAATGAATGTTTAAATATACATAAATTATTACCATAACCATCTTTGTGTCATTCTTGTTGTTTTGGACACACACAGCTAGAGTATCAAAGTAAAATATTTGTAAACAATCCAACCTTAATTTCCAGCACAAACATGGCAGAATAAATGTGAAGTGCCTAAAAAGGACACATTTGGGGAACAGTGTGTGTATACAAAAAGACTGGAATTCCAACAACATTAATGATAGCAATTTTCCTGCCACAGCTCTCCTGTCAGTTCCAAACTAACAATAGTTTCCTGCCAGTGTCAACATCTAGGTCTACAAACAGAAATTACATCTCTTTAAAAGTAGGTGTCATGTTACACTAACTTATTTAGAGAAGCCACATCAACCTGCCTAGAAAAAGCCCAAATGCAAGACGATAGATTTGAAGTTGCCTTCATGGAAAAATAAATTTTAAAATAAATTTAATTTTTTTAAAATGTTCAGTAAATGTATCTGAAATGTATGCAAATGATTTTACAAATTTAACTTTACTATACATTAATTTAAAGTAAACAGTAAATATTATACAAAATATCTTTGTTAGCAAAGCCCTATAAAAAGTGACACTACTGAACTTGAATCTAACACTTGCAAACACAGCTTCTGGATGTGACGAATACATTTTTGGTAACTGCAACCTCCTGCAAAGATGCAGCTTCACTTCAGGCTACAGATATTGAAGACTTACTTCATTCAAGTAAATATGTGACAGAATAAAACTCAAAAACTGTATCTGCCTCTTTGATCTAAAAAAAAATTTTAAGTGCAAGGGAAGCAACAACTTACCAGCCCTAAATATCCTAAAAAGTGACCAAAAATAAAGGAAGGCTTATGAAAACAAATTTAAAAATTAATTTAAAATCTGTTTAAATACAGACAAATTTCAAAAAGCTTTCATTTGTGTTCTGGTATATTTAAAGAGCTGTACTATGAGTGCAAAAAAAAAAAATCCACAAGGTCTGAGAAGCTGCATCATCCCATCAATTGAATAAATAAGAAATCCAACATAATAAAATGCAAATATTAAAACAACAAGTAAGTTTCTACTAACACGCCTGCATTTCCCCCATGCAATGCATCAGTTCTGTGCAAAGTACTTGGGTTTATGCTTTATTGCTACTCAAGCACCCTGTGTGTTCAGAGGAGCAGTTTAATTACAGTATTGGTGAGAAACTGGGTCATCCAAGATCTGATTAGCCCTCTGGAGATGCCTCTCCTTGCTTAGCATAGAGGAAGCCCAAGATTACTGCATTCCTGAACAACTTAAGCTACAGTTCCATACACACTTCCAGCAAGGGAAAAACAGCATTTACCAGAGTCTCACCCACGGATCACTGATCCCCACCCCTGCACTGCTCTCCCTGCATGGCAGCAGTGCACCCATGGATGCAGCTACCTAGGCAAGAGCTTAGGGAGCCCACCCAATTCCTATCAGCCCCACGAATGCTCCTGTAGCAAGGGAAGAATGCAGGAATTCAGGCAGGCAAAGGACACCGCCCCCATTACTGGCATGGGCAACATTTTAAAGAGCTCATAAAGTTTTAAGACCCTGAGTTCAGCCTTGGCTCCTACAGCCCAGACCTTTCTACTGAAACTTCATTCAACACTTCTTTGTCAAGACCATACAAGTTTCTGTAACTCAAATTCTGACCTCTGAACCTGTATTTTGAGTCAGAAAATTATCTCCAGCTCAGTTGCTGACAGTCAAGATGCCCCAAGAAAATAGATCTGAAAAGTTAAGAAAACACAGAGGAGTAACAGTGAAGCAAGACCGAGCAGCAAGTTCTCTCACTGTAAGATTCCAGAGCCAAACAACAACATGTATTTTTCATGCTTCAACATCCCACTATAAAAAAGTTAATAGTGTACTACTACTGATCCAAATTCTCATCTGTCACTACAGTTATAATGGTAAAACTCCCTTGACAGCTCCAGTAAAAAAAAGAGGTAACATTAAATAAACACTGATATTATCGATAAAGCAATTTTTAGGGGGTCACTAATATACAGTAGTTTACTTTTTAAGAGTCTTGTGGGTTTCCTTCTTTTTCACATAGCTGAATTGCAGGGGGGTTACTATTAACTCTTAAAAATTTTTATAAACATATCACAAGTCTTCAAAGCAACCTTTTTCAAATCTGCATTATGGCTCTTTATCCCCTGTATCCTACAATTCTTTATTATTCAGAGCTTCAGTTTTTCATAGAGAATTACTATTTCAAGTTTCAGAAAAGATAACCCAAGAGACACAATAGCTTCTTCTCTATTTCTCAAGTCACAGTATTTATAAAGACTACAAGATAATTGTGATGTGAAATCACAACAATTGTGAAAACACTTCACAAACTGTAGCTTCAAACTTGCATTTTATGAATGGCTTTCAGGGTTCATGGTTCAAAAATCAAACAAAAACTTAGCATGTAACATCATAATCTGACATCCTTTAGCTATTCATTATTACATATCGTAGAAGTATTTTCGTTTACTTCTAAGATTTCATTCCCCAGCATGCAGTTGTCTCTGTGAATCAAGACCTGGACTTCCTTTCTTTCATTTAATCTCAGCTCACTGCAAAGAAGTGATGACTACAAAGCCTCTTACACAAAATCATTCAGCTTTAAAATTATTTGCAACACTTTACCCACAATACATAAAATGCACAGCCACCTACACTTCAGGTAAAACAAACAAAAAGTCTATTTCCCAGTACTTATTTTATGAACAGTTTGACTTGGTCCTCAGTTCACTACATATTCATTCTGACACACCAGGAGGAGAGATTGGGGGTGAAGGGGAAAAACTGAGCCACCCTTAACTCACAGACTTTCCTTAGCACAGGAAGCTTTACAGATGTCCAGAACACACCTCCCTCAGCTGCAAGCACAGAAACAATAATGTGTAGAATGGTTTGGGTTGGAAGGGACCTTAAGATCATCCAGCTCCAACCCCCTGCCATGGACAGGGACACCTTCCACTAGACCAGGCTGCTACAAGCCCCATCCAACCTGGCCTTGAGGGACTCACTACAGCACTGCATCTTTATCTGTTATGGCTGACCTTAACATTTGTTTTAATTCCCAAGTTCATTGTTCATGAACAGGGAAACTGACAGCCAAAAAGTATTTCTTTACATACACTAAAAGAACACAGAAGGGAAAAAAAAGAAATCTATTTTTTTAGAAATCCCAAAACCATAAGGTTCCTCTGTGAACACAGACTAGAAAGCCAGAGCTGTAATGAGAGGTCAAGGTATGTAACCAACCATCAAACAGAAGCAGCCTTTAATCACACCATTGTGGGCTTGATTTGAACTGCTGAAGCAAAAACTTCCTCCGTCATTACCAGGCCACACCAACCATTTGCAGAATGTAAGATTACATTGCACAGCATCTCTCACAACACACAAAATGTGTTCCTACACTCAGTCAAACAGAAAGCAAACCTGAATTGATGAGAGTGAAGCACAAAGAAGGAGGTGAGCTTCACAACTGCATCCAGCTTTTAAGTTTTTTGTGTGTAGGAAACAAAACTAAAAGCAGAAAGACAAAGTCAGGAAATAAATATTCTGTATTATAAGTTGGCACTGCATCTTATACACTTAAGGGGAAAAAAGTGAAGATGTCAGCAGCTTGTTGCCATAGTGTGCACTAACATTTAGTTTCACTGCAGGAGCTCAAATAATTTCACTCTACTGACCTTTCCTCAAAGGAGAAAAGCACAGGAAAATTCCCAAAAATAAAGAGCAGAGTTTATAATATTAAGAATTTCTTATGATGCTACACATTTTCTGGTGACTAAATGTTAATATCTGGAGAAAATGTAGATTAAACCAACTCTTCCTGTGGTGGGACGTTCTAGGCAGGTTGCATCCACCAGGATTTCTCTGAAAAGTTATCTTTAAATACAAAACAAATCAATAATCAATTTCACTTAGCTACAATCGATACTCTCACAAACCCTTTAAGGATATGACCTCAGTGTCCTATAAGGCACACAACGGAAAAGCACAATTTCAAATACAAATCTGTCTTACCCTTATTTATGAAAACTGACATTTATAAAGCTATTCCTCAGAAATAAAAGCCTTAACAGGGACTGCCTCAGTTTTAACAGATTTTTTGTGTTGTCCAACAACAAACTACTACCATGAATGGTAAACTTTGCAATTCTGTCAATGCTCTTCCCCAACACAGGGGAAGATCCACTACAACAGGATCCAAAGTATGCACTTACACACCTGGTAACTATTAAAAAAGTTAAACAAAAAAAGTAGTTCTCTCATTCACTTTCAAAAAATAAATTAACACTCATTGGCTTAAAAATAAGCATGTGTGTGCTTCATAAGTACCAGGATATTAGCAGATTTACTACTACAAGCTATTTCAATAAAATAATAAGCTTTATGTAACAAATTTTATATGGTAAACAACAAATATTATATGGTAAAAATTACTTAAGCTAGCGAATAAAGTTGGCAAAAAACCTAAATAGATATGATCTGCCTGTGAATAAATTTAAGACAGATATTAGAAAATGGATTTAATAATTTTAGGACTTAAGAGTCTAGCACAGGCCTTCACAAGGAGCAATGAAATATATCTTGCATCAAGTACATCAAAAGAAAATAATGAGTAGGATTTGATAATGCAGCCTGCACATAACAACATTCTGGAGTTTTTACTGGCCTTCTGAAAGATGAGATTACCTAATTTTAGATATATTTTTGGTTTGAATGACACTAGGTGATACACATGTTAGGAATACTATAGACTCCCACCATTTTTAATACATCTAGCAATTCCAGGTGTCCATAGATTTTGAGAATAAGCTCACATTTACAGAGGTATGCAAATAAATGCAGCTTCACAAGATATGATACATACCTTATTGACTGAGATATTTAGAAAAGAGGAGCATAAAATTAAGGACTGTGCTTACAAGTTTCTCTAAAGTAAACCATAAACTAAGAAATTCAACATCAGCCAAATATAAAACATCTTATCTTCTCTAAACCATATTTTTAAAGAAGTGGCACTTTGTGTTGTGCCCTTGAAGCCCATCACCTAGCACAGGCTTAAGCATCCACTCTACAACATGAATGCAGCATCCTGCATTGAAGAATATCGTTACTGACCACCACAACAAGTACTGCCAAAATGTTGTCTTGCATTTGAATAAGGGTCCTCATTCTTCCTAATGAGCAGCTGAACCCTCCAGTTTGGAATCAGCTCAAAATCTGACCAAAACCAAGCGTGTTTTGCTCTGTCTGTATGCGCTGTACACAAACCAGCATCACCACAGCAGCATCCTGGAAGCCACACTTGACACAGCCATTGTGAGTCAGTTATTAGTTATGTTTAAGACTGTATGTAAAGCAGTGACAGCACATGAAAAGCTCTATAAAACAAATGAAGATTCATATACAGTGTTTGACAAATCAGGATATTCTGGTACTTGAATAACTGCCTGGAAAATTGTCCTCTATGCAATACAGCAAATAGGTTTAAACATCAGAAAGTAAACAAGTGTGAACAGCAATATGAAAGAAAGTAGAGATACATCTGTATAAAAATTAAAATAGTTCTATCTACACTGGCATGATCCCTATAGTTCAGCAATTCTTTCAGTCCTGTTTTTCGTGTAATTTTTTCCTCTGCTGCATTTAGCAAGCATTTCCTTCATCATTCTTTTTTATTTCCAGTTGTCAAGAGCAATCATTTTTCATTTAGTTTGACAAGAAATTTAACCAACAATTTTCTTTACTCACTTCCTCCCAGAAACTCAAATGGTCTTATTTTACTAACACAGGATATAATTATCCTATGAACAAGATGCTTTTTTTTCAGCACATTCAGTATAGTTGTGTTGAAGCCAAGCAACATCACAAATACAGTTCCTGTGCAAATGAAAGTTTTATCCTTATTTCTACATGAGGCAAGGGCAAGTAACATTGCTGACAAAAGGTGCATTAAGTCTCACATCTGCAGAACTTATGAGACCTTTAAATACTCAAGAGAGGTTATCTTACCCATCAGACATGACCTAAACCAAAACTTCCAGTGTCTTGCATCTGTTTTTTTTCCACCATAACAGATATTAAGTCACAGTTTCCTATGGCTCAGATCATTCCAATACATGCCAAAATTCCTTTGGGATCAAACCTCTATACTGGAATTTGAGTAACGTATTTATTTCTTTCCTATAAAATGAAGTCCATTCATTTTATGTTGGATTTTTACTGGTTATTTTAATTCACTAGGCAGTCAAAAATTTTGGAGCTCTTAGCAAACCCAAGGCATTTTCCCCTCAGAGTTACATGTTTTATTTATACTGAAAAAAAACAAACATCAGCTTGTTACAGAACTCAACTTCTTGAAAATGAGACCAGACTACAAACAGAGAAGTCTTATAGAGCATACATCGATCAAAAATTTGCAGATTAAAAATGGCATCTGCCAAATCTCAGTTTTATTTGGTTATTTTTACAGGACTGAAGACACAAAACTCAGTATGAATGCTTTTGAGGAATAACCACCTCTCAAAACCTACTACAGAAGTACAGTTCTTCTAAACTACAAACTAAGGGTTTCTTTTTTTCTGAAAGAAAGAGATCTACTTACTCATGACTGGAAACTTCTTTGTATATAATCCAAGACAGGGCTTGAAGCAAGGTATTTTGTTGGAGAAGGTTTCTCAGAGGTATACATGTCCTGAAGGTGGGAGGAAAATAAAAATACAAATAATTTTTTCAACTTCAAATCACTAGAATATATGTTTACATATAAACTGTCCTTCCTACTATCTTTTCATCCTCTTTGTTTAAAAAAAAGGGAACACAAAGATGTGTTTGTTATGACTGAGGAGCTTTACTGCTTATGGATATATTTTGAAGTTTATCGACTCAAAATGTGCACCTTCTCTAACAATCACATTATAAACTTGTGTGCATGTGCTACAAAAAATGTGCAATAAAACATGCTTGTCATCTTTTGGGAACAGTTAAAAAGTTAAAAGTACAAGACTACAATATGGATATAGTAACTGAAAATTCCAAAGTGGTATTTTTCTTCAGCAACCTCAATTAGCAAGAGGATGCAAAAAAAAACACTCTTTAAAACACAAGAAATGCAATTAAGATTACTAAACAAGCACAGGTTGGCATGGACATCCAACACTTCCTCTTCAAAACCAAAATTTTAAAAAGTTACCCTTTCTAGCAACTATAAACCTACAGTTCCATCAGTTCCTCATAGATTCCAAAAAAGGATACCCAAGTAGGGCAGATATGGATTCTCTAACAATATGCCTGGCCCTCCCTGAAGCCAAATATAAAGGACTTAATCTCCAACAATGACAGCACAGCAAGTACATTTTGAAAAATTTATTATATAATCTCCCTCCTGCTGCTAAAAGCAAGTTTTTACAAGTCTGATAGAACAGTTAAACGAAAGCAACTTCACCTCACAGCTGAGATGAAAAGAAGAAATCCAACGTATCTACTAAGCTATAAACATTTTCATCTAATACCTGCACAAATAGAGACTATCTGTAAATTAAGAAATATTATGTGATATATTTCCATTTTTCAAAACCAATTAGAACCTGTTGAACCTCACCACCTGTGCTAATCCAGCCAGATAATATCTTGTGCTGACTCAGATTTCCTGATCTCGTCATGCTTTAAAAAAAAGCAAAGCAAAATGCAAAAAGACATGAGAAGAGATGCAACTTTTCCTAAATTATTACTTCACATAACATTTACAGATCTACAGCACATAGCAAAGCAGTACAGGAACTACCACAGGACACCACAAGAAGGTTCCTTTATCAACTGCTAAAACTATTTTTAAAAAAATAAAATAAACACCAAAACCACACACACTATCAAAAAAAAGAAATCCAGCTGCCAAAAGGAAGCCTTTGGTAAAGCTGTAGACTGAAAACTACAACCAACTTTTTTGCACCGGAAAAGTAAAACAGGGAAGAGACTCAGTAGGGGAAGAAAACAGCTGAAAAAATCCACACACAAACATTCTAAACAAGCAGAGATGAACACAAAGACATGAGATGCTACAATCAATGAAGAACAGTTTTAACTGCAGGTCCAGTCAACTTTCCATGAACTTCTGCTAAATTAAATATTTAAGCACATACAGCCCAATCAAAAATGGTCTGTTAAAACATATCATTAGAACTGCAGCTTTGTCAGCTTCCTCTTGATTACTGGTGTCAAAATTAGCAAATGTAACTTTCATGATATTTAATTATTTACTGGGCTAGTAACACCTATTATGTTAAGAATATCAAATGGATCAAACAGACAGACCTCAAACCAGGTCCAAAGCACTTTTCACCAGAGCTTCACACTACCTTTGGGCCCAAATTCTTCTTGAATCTCATGCATAATCAACTGGAAGACCAGAGTCTCCCATTCAACAATTTTCCAAAGGCATTATCTCACCTTAGTTTTGTAAACATGAACTAACAATACTTTGCCTCTGAGACATTGTGTTACATGACATTTTATTGTGTGTATGTACAGGAAAATGCTGTTCATTAGGAAAAAAACAAAACAGCAGCTCTGAAAACCACTTAAGGCTAATAATAGCTTAATTATGCACCCTCATCACTTATAAAAATCTTGTCACGTAACACTGAGGAAATGTGGACAATGTGAAATGTGAAATGGGGACAATACAGAAGCTCTGTTCCACCTAAATGTGTGAAAAGTGAATGTTCCAGTGCACCACAGCAACCTGACCTCCGACTCCCAGCCATAAAGTGCTACTCTTGTATTGCCTTCAGTGTCTAAATATTTTGTTTAGCCATTGCTAGCATCTCTTTACCAAACAATGCAGACTTCTGGTAAATTCTGGTTGTTCTTTGAAATAACACAACGTGCGCGTTTTATGTCATTTCCCTTGTAAATGACTTTTTTTAGAAGTGCAAAGCTTTGTCTTTCATCTGTAATTTTGATTATAGCAATAGCAAGCAGTATTGAAAGTCAACACTACAAACATCACAGTCCCTGCTTTCTATTGCATTGCAATACCAACACCTTTTCCTAGGGAAGTGTGTAAGAAACCAAACTGTTTTCACTTTGCTTTCTCAGCCAACCTGTTCATTTCAATTGCTTGCAGGGTTTACTCCTGTACAGAAACACTACCACCTACTACAAAACAGAAAGAAAGAGTCTATTACTTTTTGAGTGTCTTTCTGAAAGACACCATCTTGGAAAAACTTTTAATTCAAAACAGTGCCTGACACTCTTTCTGCTTTCCCTTGCAATCAACAAGGCTATAATAAAAAAAACACCAACCCACCCACACATACCTTTGATCTTTATGTTTTCCTGAAGAGCTAACCCTTCTATTCCATCCATGTCCCCTCTACTGACACACATCTACTCACTCTTGGGTGTATCACCTTTAGTAGCTGTGAAACTACTGGCTTTTTAGCTGAGAGTTGAAAGGAATAGCTGCAGTGAGTGAAGCTCTTTGCAACTTCAGATTCACACACGCTCATAATACATTCAATTACCTGTCTCCATAGCTGGTGCCAGGTCTCTTTTTTTATCCAATACTCTGTTTCAGGATAATTAGCAGGAGCCAGATTGCAAGCAAATTACAGCATATTGTAATTCTATGTGGTATGACTCTACCCGGAGAAAAGTTTTTCCTTTAAGTTGGCAATTAAAGGTTCATGTCTAGCCTGTGTGTGTATGTGTTATTGTAGTATCGGTTTCACTTAGATGCTAAGGAGTTAACGTTAGGAATTTATACCCCCAGTTCCCAAGAACCAGGAATCACAGGAGCAGCATGCAACTGCACTGCTTAAATACACAAAGACAAAACAGTCTAAAGACAGCCTGCCTTGAACAAATCAGTATTTTAGTGTTATTTACCGTCTTCTTTAAGCCAAACGTTATGGCCCCTCACAGAAAACAGGGATTTCAGAAGCACTATGTTTTAAGAGTTGGACAGATAGCTGGCTGGCAAAACAGTAAGTCTGAAATTGGTGGTTTCTGTGCTGTATAATCAGAGGGCAGAGGAACAGCTGGCTAAAAGGCAGTTCTACTAAATACTAATTTTACATTGCATCTCAGCTGAATTAACTTAAAAGTTATAATCAGAAACAACAAAAGTTAAAAAGGAGCAAAACTAAGTCACTTCAGAGCACAGCTATTAAAAAGAATGTAACAAAAATCCCTAATACAGCACCAAGCTTCTGAGCATCCCAGCTCAGTAAAATGCCCAAGACAGCACAAATGCACAATTTACAACAAAGTGAAATTGCTACTGTTTCAGAACCTACACAGAATCACTGACTGGCCACAGATGAGGAAGCACATGGAAGTACAAATGAAACGAGCCCAACGACACACCCTCCTTTGTTCATAGCAGGAATATTTACACTACAAAGCGTTGAGGCAAATCGCCTTTAGTTTCAGGCACTGCTGATTGGCCGCTGCGTTTAATACACACACGCCTGGCAGAGTTGGAGTTTCGACTGTCACACAGCAGCGCTAGATTGCAGGGCACGCAGCAAGCTAGAAAACCATAGAAAACAATTATTTAATATAATTATTCTAACCGAAATGATCTTCCACAAGATACATTTGTTGTGAACAGGGCAGATGTGGATTTGTTTTCACGCCACTGTAATTCAGTGAAAGCTGAAAACCAGCTCCCCTCACAGCCAGCTTTCAGTGCAGCTGCCTCCTCCAAGCAGCAAACAGCACAAATAAAGTTATTCTAGAGCATATACGGGTGAACAACTGGTACAGGACTCCGGAGACAGTGAGTTTTAAGTCACGACTTGACTCTCGTTCAGCTGGCAGTTCAGTGGCTTCGGTGGTTTTCTACAGGCAGCCATCCACGCCACAGAAAGAACCTGAAACACCTGACAATAATTGGCTCTTTGCTCGCAGGCCCTGCGGAGACTGAGGTCTGGGAGAGGGCCATGGGAACCAAGGGGTGGGAGAGGGCCATGGAGACCCAGGGCTGAGCACAGCCTGGGGGACGCCCTCTGTCCCAGCCCACCGCCGCCAGCCTGGCACTTCCCACCACATACCTGAAGCATTACCAAAAGCAGAGGAGGGAGCAGGTACAGAGAGAGCAGCGGTGCCAAAAAGTCACATTAAAGGGTTCAGCCATCGAAATCCTCCCTACTCCCGACTAGGGCGGCACTGTCGCCTCCCACATGGACAGTAAAGGGGGGGCCTCAAGGAGGCGCCAGGTGTCCGACCTACAGCCGTGACTCCCTCAAGCGCACACCCACACACACAGGCCCCCAGCCCCACTCTGACTGCGGCCCCTCACGCCGCCACACCTCACTCCAACCTTACAATGGGACCACAGGCATTTCCACAGGGCTTCCCCCGGGGTCGCCCAGCACTCCCCGCTCCGCCGTGTCCCGCACCCCCCGCAGCCCGCCACGCGCCGCCCCCTCCCCAGCAGAAAGAGCAGGGGACCTCCAAAAACACGCACACCCCTCCATTAGGAATGGTACAGCCCGAGCACCCCAGTACCCTGCGGGAGCCGGCTCCCGCCACTTCCACCTCTCCGGCCCCGCGGGGGGGGCGGCCCCCCCCCCCCCCACGGGCGGCG